>LR736876.1:4508078-4662334 GCA_902654985.2 Oryctes borbonicus
AAACTCTACGATTAATCTACGATTCTCATCATCTACTTGTGTTAGTACATACTATTCGGGTCGAGAAACTCTGTGCAAGACGTCAAGTTTATGTTTTTGATTTCATCCCGCCTACACATCTGTTCCAAGCGACTGGTTTTTGAGCAGCGCATAAAAAATCGTTTCAAGTTTGGTAATATGAAAACCCGATCGTTTCACTGTGGAGATGTTTGTTCTTATACGAAATCGCGTGGGATATCTTCTTCTCATTTTAGGAAAGGTGCTTGAGAAAAAAAGGTGGCCGAGGTAGCACAACAACCATAATAAAGGCACAAAGGATGTTGCTCTTGAAAGATTGCAATCTGCTGTTATTGAAACAAATATTATTACGCATCAGCTGTTTCGTTGAAATTGCAAAATGTTTTCTTTGTGTATACTAACTTACATGAGTCGATAGAACAAAGATCAGTAATTAGGTCATCTCGTCGCAATAAAATCCTGCATGCTTTTTAATCTCTTCACTTTAGTTATACTTGATTGGATGTTTAATAATATAACAAAAAGTTCTCGTGTAATTATTGAATTTTTGCTGACGATAAACAAGATCTATTTGTTTCTATTTGTCTGGAGAAGTTACTAGGTTATAGAGCTTTCACATTATTTCTGGATGCATACTTATCTTGGGAGACTGTCTTTTTTAAAAGCATTTTTATGCATATTTGTATCGAGCGTGTGCAAGGGATGTAAGGTGTTTTCAGTAAAATCAATTGTAATTCTCGTTATTCTTCTGAGTTAGAAATTCGCTGTTAGCCTTTTGCGGGTTGATGGTTTCCTGAGCTGAATACCTTTTCAAATTTACTTATTTCACGCTTAGTTAGTGTTCCAGTGATGTCATCGTGTAAAATACGCCTATGTTAAGAAACGACCATCCAAAAGTGATACCGTTATTTCTATTGATTTTTGTAAAATAAATTTTAATATGACAGCCAAGCATTTGTTAAAAGAAAATAATTTGGGTCGCAAAGGGTTAAGGCACGTTGTTATTATTTTGGCCTTATATTGTTGGTATGTGGTTGTCACCCAAATTGTCAGCCAAATCTGATTTAATAGTAGTACAGGTATCTAACAGAAAAGGAGACAATTCATCACATTGCAGACAATATTTTTTTCTCTGTTAGATACATAATGAAGAATGAGGTGATAAGATAAATAGAGTATTTGTGCAGCAATTTTTAGTCTGAACAGTATAATGGGCTAGCAGTTAAATTAACCTGGATCAAGCAACAACACTGAACAGACAGAATAGAAAATACGTTAGATCAAATAATAAGTTGTACCCATAAGAACCGCATTGTTTTCTTAATTACGAAATCTACTGTAGACTTCTATATCTTAATACGTACTTAGAATGAACATTCCCAAGAGAAGGCTCTTGAATCGAATTTCTCGTGATTAGCGTTGCTGTTATATTGTTCCTAAGGAGGAACTTTCAACGTGTCCCATTCCAAGAACCAAAACAAGGAAATTTGTAGATGTACAAAGGACAAAGGGCTCTCTACACGTTGGCCTGTATGTCTCCGTTCCTGTACCTATTCCCGAGTATGCAATGCCATATTTTTGAAATCAGTATGTATAAAGCAAACTTCCTATATTGCACACTAAATTAGGTGGTACTGTAGCGTGAAATGGTAATATCAAATGCGAGAATTTCCGTGCACCTGCTCGACACCAATTCTTAACTTTCATTTAAATGCAAAATTCATTCCCTTGATTAAATAGATACAGTTGAGTAATTCAACGATGCGCAATATAATTACGCAAATAATTTTAGATGATGCTTACGATGCCAGATTTATATTCAACTACAATTTTTTTCTTTCTTTGTGAATACGTCTCTGTGTTAGTGAGATCAGTAACTAGTGGGAAATAAACAACCCTGTACGGAACTGCACATTGCTACAAGATTCTTAAATAACCTTTCTTACTTAAATCGCCATTAATTCGATGCAAGTCTCTTACTCCGTCAAATGAAAATGACCGTTAAACAAGCGCAGATTCTCCTACGTAACTATTAGTACAACGTATTCAAGTATATACACTACCGTTCATATATTTGGGGACGACTAAAAAAAACTCCGAAAAATTAGCAAAATTGAAATATTGACAATTGATTGTGTTTTATATGAAAGAGTATATGAACATAATTTACAACAGTATTCTCTTCTATCCCATCAAATTTATAACGCATTTATATTCTACCGCAGCCTCAGGCAAAATTCCTCTTAATCCCTTTTATAGGGTTATAAACGGAAACTTAAAAATATTGTCGAATATTTCCAAACATACAAAGGAATAATGTGAGAGATTCATAGAACACTTAGTACAACAAACAAAGCAGATATCGTCTTGTATTTAAAATAAAATCGATCTTGATAGTAGTTTAGTCTAATTTTAACCATCGTAATAAACGGGTGGTGCTGAAATGGCAGAACGAAAAGAAATTTCCATCGAAACGCGTTCTGCTATTATTACTTTACGTAATGAAGGATACTCAATGGCAGTTATTGCGAAAAAATTAAAAATATCGAAAAATGGTGTATTTACAACATTAAAACGGGTGGCGGAAATGGGTTCTTTGGCCGATAAGAAACGTTCTGGACGCAAAAAGAAGACAACAGTTGCTGAAGATCAGTTCATGGTTCTTGTTTCAAAAAGAAACAGATTCCTAACGGTTCCGGAAACAACGCAGCAAGTCAATGTTTCACGAAGAAATCCTATTTCGCATTCGACCGTGAAACGAAGATTAATTGCGACAGGCTTCAAGGGACGAGTAGCTGCCAGAAAACCGCTTTTGAAAGTTCAAAATAAAAGAAAAAGATTGCAGTGGGCACAAGAACACAGACACTGGACATTCGAACAGTGGTGCAACGTGCTGTGGACAGATGAGTCCAAATTTGAAACATTTGGCTCCAAACGGAGGACGTGAAGCACGGTGGAGGTAACGTAATGGTTTGGGGCTGTTTTGCGGGAACAGCTGTTGGTGATTTAGTAAGAATACAGGGAATACTTCGTAAAGAGGGCTATCTCAAAATATTACAAGAGAATGCTGTACCAAGTGGGGAACGATTACGAGGTCGAAACTTTACGTTTCAAGAGGATAACGACCCCAAGCATTCCTCTCGTATATGCAGAAACTATCTAGCATCTCTGGAAAAAGAAGATGGCTTAAAAAGAATGATTTGGCCACCTCAGTCTCCTGACCTGTCGCTTATCGAATTAATATTGGATTGGAATATTGGATAATTAATTGGAATGAACTGGACAGAAGGATTCGTCAAAAAGGACTGACTAGTTCTCAAGATTTATGGAGAAAGCTGCAGCAAGCATGGACCGAGATCCCAGCAACATTTTTGAAATCTTTAATTCTAAGAATGCCACGAATATGTACCGCGGTAATATAGACGAAAAATCCGTATAGACCTAATTATAATTAGTACAACATTTCTTTTTGGAATATTTTTAGTTTTGTATAGTATATTCAATGTACAGAAGTAAATTAAATTACAAATGACTTTTTGTTTTTATCCGAATTAAAAAAAAAATCTGTATTTTTTAATCGTCCCCAAATATATAAACGGTAGTGTAGATGATCTTCAGACTATCATGCCCTAATAAAGGCTTTGAAATAGCAATTCGTCCTTTTAAAGCCATTCTTGTCAGACGTGGTATCAGATCGACTTTTGACAGCCTTTACTATACTTTGCTGGAATGTGTGAAGCTGTGAAACGTTGATTTGGTTTAGATAGCATTCTTATTCTCAAATCATCTAGTTACTGGTTACACTTGACCACCTAGCACGTTCTTAGTTGTACCGGTTGTTTTATAACGCTTTGTTTTTCCTTGAACGACTCCATTTGATCACTTTTTATGTTCTTATGTTTGATAAAAACTTTTCATTATGCTACATAATTGTGCATAATTCTTTTCGCTTTGTCATATTCAAAACATTTCTTTTCAACGAACTACGACCTATCCTAACAAATTCTAAATTCTAACTAATATTTCGTGAATCATTATCGTTATATTTAACACAAATTCACAAAGAATTGATAATAAATATTGTGAAGTGATCGTAATGCAGGCTCCTCTCACTTAAGAATTATAAATTAAGTATAATAGAAACAATTAGTATTAAAGCGACCATATGGAGCGAATAAACACTTTGTCCTTTACTTCTTGACAGTGTTTTAGACCGTTGACATAAATTCCTAGATCCGGCAAATGTTTAGCGACTAGGTCAAGACTGTTTCGTATTAAGTTATGTACGATATTCTACAGAAAACTTGTAAAATATTCAAAACGACAATAATAAATTTAAAAATAATTGGTCTCTGGTTTGAACAATCAATTATCGAATTCGAATTAAAAAATAATCTTCTGTAACCATGAAACGCTCGTTAAACTACTTTCAGTGATTTACGTCAATTTGCGACGGTTGAATTGTCTACCGGATACACTTTGAGAGCGCTGTAAATATTACATATTGGGGGAAGTATACGAATTTGAACAGCGTTGAGTCAGAGTTGCTTATCTGAATTATAAATGTAGCGTAATCTGCATGCCGTACTTTCTAAACCGAGCAAATACACCAATAGTTCACAAAACGTACTAGAATTAATTGCGAAAGTTTTAAGCGGATATGTTGCTCACCATTATTATTTCAAAATGTTATTGGAAAATATTGAATAATCCGAAGTTAAACTTCCGCTTTAAATATCGTTCATAATTACATGATTGACGTAAAAGCATCTCGTAAATATATCGCAAGACATGTCGTGGAAACCACCAAAGCGTAATCTAGTGAAAGTAAAAATGTTCGTACAAAAAATACTGTATTTACACGCGTTTCAAGATTAAATAAATCATTAAATTTTTAATACCTCCAATTTGGTGTTAGAAGTGAAAGTGTTTCTGTTGTAACAATATCACACGTAATTTATTTAATTCGAACACCTACATCCTATTTCCATATACATTTTAATTATTAAATACCCAGTCCGAAAAGTGTCAAGCCTCAATATGAAGATGGCGTTATTCGTCAAAAATATTCGGGAATCTGATAATTGCGCAAGCGATGAAAAGTACTTTTGAAAATTTCAGCTATATTAGACGCTCAGTTGCTAATGTTTCTGTAAAAATGGAAAAAATCGATCCGCCCTTAAATTCTTACATTTGAAAAGCAATACGCTCACGCAAATTATGGGGAAGATGGAAGTTATTTACGAAGTGAAATTTTGAGCAACGTGGTTGTACCAGCTTGATTGATGATGAACGTGCGGGTCTGTCAAAAACTACAATCAGACCGATAACATCAGAAAAGTTCAGTACTTGGTCCAGGACGGTCATGAAATTAGGGTTGGAGAGCCGTACACTAAAATCGGGCGATTCAGCTGCTAAAAGAAATGTCCCATTCGCTTATCTTCAATATTTTTTCTCGGATGTATCTAAATTATTTTATGAATTCTATTTTCTTGGTTGTAGCGGCTTGTTAAATGAATCTAATGCTGTATTAGATTCATTTAACATTAATAATAATTATTAAGCTTTTTAATAAGCTGATACCCTAAAAAAATAGAGTTTATCAAGGCTAAAAAGCTCTCATCAATTAAATTATTTATTACATCTGTAAAGTTTAATAGTAAACCTTGCGGAAATTTATTACAATTTTTATGCTACTCTCAATTTTACATACACTATTTCTTGAATTATTTTTACGAATCCTGAATAGAATGTTTATCTAATGCTCATCCGCAAACCAAATTTATAAATATCCTAAGTGTAACTGTTTCTCTGCGCAGTAAGAAATGAAATTTCTTATTGGAATAGGAATACTATTTTCCTCATTTCTTTGTTTTCTTTTTAACAATTGGGGTGTTGCAAATGATTACTACATGAAGAACATACGAAAATCATATTTAAGAAATGTTTGTTTAGCTCTCTTTAATATGAATAAAAATTTGAATATACGTAGCAGAAGACTTGATTTTTCGATTTATGAATTAAAAATGGTATTAAATCTGCTACTCAAAGAAAATTATCTTGTTGAAAATACTTTTTAGCTTTTTGATCTTGATAGTGGTAACTATTTAATAGTATTTTGTTAAATTATTATTTGAAGAAAGAACATAAATATAAAAGATGCTTTTACACCTAAATATATAATACCCGGAAATAACTACAGATCAAACATTCTTATATAGAAAACCTTTCGATAATTGCCAGTAACACCTTCCCACGTTATCGTTTTTGCATTTAATTTATTATAGAACGGTACTTACTTAATCTCGCTAAATTTGCACATTACGTATTTGGACTTCTTTGTAGTTACCAATTCCTGTGAAAACATTTATTGTGCGACCTTAACTTGCAAAACGTCTCTCCGAGAATGTTATTTTACTTTATTGGACGTAGGTGCTTCGGTACCTGGAAACGTTACCGATGTTGTATGTCTTCGGAACCACATATGCATCATTCCAAGTCATTATGCAAATACAAATGGCATTCATTCGTCTGAAAACAATTTTAATGTGTAATAAATATTAATGACTGGCTCCTGGCTAGATATAACTACACTAATTGCCGCACTTCGAGTATTTTTTTTTACAGTATTGCGCTGACAGCACAAAGCGGCTTCTTTCCATGTCGACCTTGGACACAAATTAACTATGTTCGTGATAATTTTTTAAATTCCATTGCAATCTTACTTTACTATAAGTACTTATTACGTGTGCATCTTCGCTTGCATCTAGTTAAATTACTTCATTTGTATCAAGTCTTCGGTAGTAATCAAAGCTTTTGTTTAAATAATTACTTATCCTTCAAAATTGAACACAATTTATGATGTTTACATAGCGCTTGCACAAATAAGCATGACAAGTTTATTTTTTTATTTGTAAACATGTTTTTTATATATATTAGTCTCAAGCGATATTTAAACTGATTAATGTAATCCTGAAAAATCCTGAAAAATGTTGAACGGGATAAACATTGGATTACGTCGTTTCCGCGGATGATTTGTATTTGTTGTATGTATACCTGACACCAAAAATGCAGGAATATGAAATATTTTCACCGCTTTCTACACCAAAATCGTTATAGTGTTAGATTATTCGTTGTAAACATGCACATGAGAGAATATAAACATGTCTTCTTCCAGAATTGTAAGGGCTATCCCGTATAGTTTCTTTATACAGTGAGATGTTAAAAGCTAAACAATTGTCAATATGTTAAATCTCTAAAAGCATAAGCTATTCTTGTTATTTTATTGTTATTTAACCATGCCTCGTTTGATGTTCTCACTATTATTTTCCTTTATTTTTTATCTGTTACTTTACTTCAGGAACTCTGTATATATTTCATCCAAGTTAATACTAGCCCTATATAGGATGATTTAATCAACAGTGTATGCAAAACAAGCTTTGAAAATTTGACATCTTATAAGAATTATGTATAAATACGAGGATGGTGTGGTAAGTACCTGTGTTTGGAGACGGCTGGTGCTTTGTGTCAAAATCTGCATTATCGACTGTGACTACTATTCCTTGGTCTGGAGTTCTGAAGACTGTTGAAAGTGAGCAAGTTTATATACATGTGGAAACATAGTCACTGATGCAATTTCTTTTTTTGGACGGGAAAACGTGTGCAAGAATCAAAGAAAAATTCAATGCAGCTTTATAAGAACCATATAACTTTGATACTGGTTTAATGAATTTAAGCGTGGTCGAACATCCGCGTTTGATAAGGAGCGGCCAGGTTGTCCTATTCAGGACGATGTGATGAATAAAGTTCATGGTATCGTGTTAGTAAACCTTCGGGTGAAAATTAGAGCGAGTGTTAAACATCTTAATTGAATATCCTTCACGAAAAATTGAGCTATCGGCGAGACGAATGCCGTATCTGCTGACGATTGATCAAAAACAGAATCCAGTGATAAGTTCAAAGCAACGTTTGAACATGTTTGAGCGAGCTTCTACGGCCTTATGTGACCATAGCTGCGGCATGCATACATCACTACCTGCCAGAAACCAAAGGTCAAATCCTTTAAAATTCGTTATAATCGCAAAAAAAAAATAGAAAGTCGAATTGTCGCGAGCGGCTTAAACGATGGGTATACACGGAAGATCGTGATTTAATTGTTTTAGTGCTGTACATATCGTGTACTTACTTATGCTGTAAATAAAAGAATAAACACATACATTTTCTTAATGCTATCATTAACACCAATTAATCACTAATTTAAAGTTAAACTGTTAAAAAAAAGACAGTTTCATGGAATTAACATTGAACTAAGAGAGTAAACATATCCATGCGCGTACACCAAATTTGTTCCGTAATTCTTAGGATGGTATGACTCACTTAAGGAACTTGCGAGGCAAGAGAGATAGGATAGAGAGGGAACGAAACGAAGCAAGACCTGTCCGTGAATCATCCATTGATAAAGATATCTAAAATTAGAATGTTATACGTACATACGTATATCTGTGTAATGATAATAGTTACAAATGTATACACATACGAGAGCACACACGGCTCGGTTCAAGACAACTTGTCTTAACTTATGCAAAGTTTATTTATAAATGTATGATAACATTGTAACTACTATATATGCACGTTTTTTATTCGGTTAATTAGATTCGTGAACCGTATTAGCGATTATTTCTGCGAACTTATCAATCTTGCAGCAAATTTTGAAATTGCGTAATTTATTATTTATATTTTTGACGTTACGGTATTTATAAGGCACCTCTATGTTTGTATAGCTGAATAATTTCAAATGAAAAACAATTTGTTTCCGGGTATAATAACAATTAATGAATATTGTACTAAATACAAGTAATTAATGCTTGTTTTTTAAATTTATTGTTTTCCAATTAATTTTTATAAACCTGATACATAAGCAAGAAAGACATTTAAAAAGTGGCAAAAATAGGATATTATTGTTTTGGATGGTCAGTAATTCGTCCACAGGAATCAGCTGATTAGAGAACAATTGGACATAAATCATTGACTATGTAAATCTGTCGTAATAAGTACATAATACAGAGAGATGTAAAAGCCGCGCACATCACACCTTTTATAATTATAATCACTTTTTAATTATTTTTTGTTATATCGTATACATATATTATTAACATTTTATATATTCGACATCATTTGCTCAAATGGCTGCTTTGTTCAGTAATGTACACTGCCGTTCAGAGAAGTTCGGTCGGTTGGTAAAAAACATGAAAAGGTTACAGAAACAAACGAAACTGAAAACAAAATGCAATTTTATTGTATGTACAGGTAAAAAAGACAAAAATAAATAAATAAAAAGTTATTCTGGCCTAATATAACATACTGAACATTATATTTTTTTTTCATCGAAAAAACCTCCTTTACTGTTAATCACCGCTCGAACTATTCTAATCATTCTTTCGATAAGTTTTGTTAAAATGGATTGTGGAATATTAATCCATTCATGTTGCAGAATATTCCGTAAATGTTCTTGTGAAGTTGGGCATATTTTTCGGATCCTCCTGTCCAATTCATCCCACAACAACTCTATCGGGTTCAAATCTGGGCTTTGTGGGGGCCATGTCATTACTTTCAGGGTGTGCTGTTCTTCTTGCTCCTTTAGATAGTTCTTACACACTAACGCAGTGTGTTTTGGGTCGTTGTTATGCATGAATGTAAATTGCGGCCTATTATACGCAATCCTGATGGCACTGCATGATTCTGGAATATTGCAAAATAATTTTCCTTCCTCATTACACCCTGCACTCTGCATAAATCTCCCGTCCCGGCAAAGGAGAAACATCCCCACACTAACACAGAACTACCCCTTTGCTTCACTGTAGGCATAATGCAGTTCTGGATCACTTTTCGGTTTTAGATCTTCGGACATGAAGGTCCGCTTGTTGAAGTCGACGTTTTACCGTACTTGCCAAAACTTGTTCTTCACGGCCGCGATTGACTTCTGCAGCTATTTGTGGCGCTGTAACTTTCTATTGCGTTTGCTTAATAATACAATTCTCAAATCTTCAGCTTTTGTTGTTTTCCTAGATGCTCCAGGACGAACACGATTTTCTATAGTTCCAGTTGTCCGATATCGCTTTATGATGTCATTTACTGTTGAACTTCTCATATTTATTTTTTCAGCAATTTGTCGCCCCGAATATCCTTCTTCAAACAACGTAATAATGCGTGAACGTTTTTCTACACTGGTAGGCTTGCCACGTGCCATTTTGAAATAAATTTTCTTCAAACTTTCGCGCAAAAACGACAGATGCACACCAACACACGTTTAACAGTAAAATGAAGCAAATTTATATCTTTACGCCTGTGATAAATAAACAAGAGTGATACTGCGGTATATTTCCTAAATGTATTGTTCGTTAATAATCCCCAAACGACCCGTTTCAAAAGATCGGTACTTCCGAGAAATTCTTGGAATGATAATAAAAGGGACTTTATTGTGGTTGTCGCAATACTTCTACTTTATATAATAATTTATGGCTTTAATCCCTTAGAAAAGAGTGTATGCTTAATATTTTTCTAATTTCGTGTATTAATAATTGTATACAGTGTGATATAATAGATTTTTATTGTATGACCGAACTTCACTGAACGGCAGTGTATGTACGAACCCATTTTACAATGTTTGAAACCGCGGATTTTCTTAATCTCCGTTCTTATGTTCATTTTGCGGCCTGCTTTTGTAAACCTTCCCATTAAGACAATCCCAAAGGTAATATTCTGGAGACGTTAAATCGGGACAACATAGGGGCCATAACCCTTTAGAGATGATACGGTTGCCAAAAAACTGGCGTAAGAAATGTATTGTTTCATTAGATGTGTAACATGTTCCGTTTAGGTGAAACCACGCCTCATCTGTGAAAAAAACCCGGTTAAGCTCTTCAATTCCATGGTTGTCGACGAATGTCTGAAACCATCTGTAATACACTACATGCTTTTGTTTATCCAGACGTTTCAATTTCTGAACACGACGAACATGATATGCACGAAATTTTAACTTTTTCATCGCTTTCTGAGCGCTACTTTTTAAAGGCTAACGCAGCATTACATTTCTAATCTTAACCAGTTTAGCGTCAGTCAAAATGACCGATCTCCTGGTTCTCTTCTCGTCTGCAACTGATCCGAATGCCGTGAATTCGGAAATTCGTAAATTCCGTGAATGCGGAATATCCATCTAAGCTTGTTGTCGGTAATACCTCTAGTACTATCTTGTGGGAGCCGATAGAAATAATTCAACGAAACTGCTATTTACGAAAACATTTATTTTGATGTGCGCAACTTTTAGATCTCTCTGTACATGCTTGTACATACGTTTAAATATCGTCGTTTTCAAATTGTCGTGGTAATCACAAATACGAAGGGATAATAGGTCAGAAACACTTACAGTATTCCAAACGTATCTCCTCAACATTCTGACCGTTATTGTATCTATTGGTATGTGAAGAATTTTAAGTATATACCACTTTCCTCGTGAGCTTATTTTATCCTTCTTTTGAGCCTAGTACCTGGCTGTTCTCACTCGCTCTTAGGTGATGCGCCGCGTCATACAGCATTTTATAACATTGGACTTCCGTTTAGCCGGAAAAACGTGGATGAATCATCGGTGAGGCAGTCCGTATCCAACTTGTTGCTTTTGTTTTTCCGTGACGTAACATAGCGCGCGTCCAATTAAATAATATATCTGGTGCATCTTTAACCTCGCCGCTGACATATAATGTTCGTCTTATAACGAATAATAATGAGAAAGGAGAGTGGTGATTCACGCTATATGAATGTACATACATATTTGTCAAATACTATTAAATTAAATAATATAATAAATTAGTTTTAGTGTGATTTTCAAGGATAACTGTTGAGAGCAATAATAACGTAATATACTAAGAATATGGGTACGATAGGATATGACGCGAGGTTAAATATTTTGTTACTTTTACAACATATACTCACTGAAATTAGCATTACATGCAAGTACCTTACATCACGATTTTATTTACAAGTTCATGGTTAGATTTTATCGATAATATTATTTATTTAACTATTGATAATTTCAATAAATTTCAATTTAATTGCATGAATTTTCATTACCGTGTAAAGAAAACTTTCAAGGTGTTTCGTTAACTAAAAGGTATAATAGCGATTGCATATTGCACGCGTTTTGGTCCTAATCTTTAGCTACGAGTTTCTTTCATTTTCTTCTATTCGAAGATATTCTCTTTTCTTCGGTCCATGTTTTAAGGACTATTGTATTGTTCCTCGCCATGTGTTTGTCGACTTGCCTTTTCTTCCTCTATATAGTTTGAGTATACAGGACGTCTCACGAGGAACTACATAGATCGATATATGAGAGTCTACATTGAAAAATACGCAGGGATTGGAATTTATAGTATCCGTGATAGTCACTTTACTCCTAAAAATACTCGAACGTCCTCTGGCTGTGGCATGACCTATTCTATTCTGCTGGTAATCGTCACCACAAAGTCTCTGAATGTGTTAAGTAAGAAGAAGAAAGTGGTATAGTTAATTCACATAATTTAGTCTTTATATTGTATAATATATCGTTGTTTTGGTAACTAGCATATCAACATATGCTTCATGTGTGAAGGAGAAAATAAAAGGAAACGTGCACCTCGAGACATGCAGCAGATCAGCGCAATGTGGCACTATTGGGCATCATCTTTGGTTGATTTTTGTTGCAGACGCGGACATAATAACATTCCACATAGTTATAAGTTATTGTAGACAGGGTTTACAACGTCAAGGTGTATCGCTTCCTTGGCACGACCCTGAATTACCAACAAATGATGGGGATGTTCTGATGTTAGGATGTTATGATGAGCTGTTCGGGATGATATTACGTTACGCAAATGTTATAGTTGCTTTAAAAGGACTATGAGTAGTTAGCTTCCCGTTATTTAACCCTCAAATGCATTAAAAATTAGAGTAGCTTAAAATGAAGGTTTACTTTTGTAACATATTTTTATCAAATACCTATTATTAACACCAACTTTTCTGGTACAAGCATATCACCTGTTTGCAGTGAAACAAAAACAAATGTCACCCTTAGAGAAGAAGATAATCTGTTTAGATATTAATTTCATTATCTATTATTGTTTACATTTGTAAATATTCAATTTAGGATAAACACTTATATCGCCTAAAGATAAGATTTTACATAAACCTTCCTCAGCCCAGGTTAGCATTTGTTACATAGACGATCATATCCAAACGCATGCTATAAGCGACCACCATAATAACGTAAAAATTATGTGAATATTCGGACAATTTTTAAGATATAATTCAATTTCCTACATATTGAAATCAAAATTAAAAAGGTAATTGCCCTAAGATAAGACTATAAGTACCGGCGCAAAGTACGCATTTACAGTTGTAAAGTAAATACAAAATGAAACTGTAATCCCCCTAAGTTAATCTGCGATTTTTGTACGAAACGTGTTGTGTTTACAACAGGCCAAGGCGGGGCGTACTCGCAAAAAATATTTTCTCTAATATAAAAAGAGCTAGGAAAACACTTCTGTTGCGAAATAGTTGAAAAATCCGATTTCTGAAGTTACTGAAAAGTTGCAAAAAAATAGTTTTAGTAATTTCTGTGAAAAATTCATAGAAATTGGGGAAATTAAAAATATTTCTACATATTGCACTACTTTCTTATTGGAGTAATATGATGTCAATAATGCTAAAAATCCCATTTGCCTTTAATTTGGTATATACACGCTATTTGCGTAAAAATAATCATCCCAAACGTTACCGCTATCTGCGGTTAATCTAATAGCAGACCAAAGAAACCACTTGCTTATCTAATATACCTCAAGTGCACACTTATCAGGCAATATCATTACCTATTAAAATCTTTTAAAAAGTGTAAAATCCTTTTTTATACTTATTTTACTGTGAAATTGTTTTTGCATGCTATTACTTTGTAGGATCTATTTAATTTATCCATTTCTATTGTCATTAAATAGCATTCAGGAACAAAAAATACAATGTATTATACCAAAAATGCCTAAAGCAACAAACGATGTTTAACAGTAAAAGTGGTCATACCGGGTTTCTATAGCGCGTGTCGAATATTACCAATTCTCTAACAGGAAGTGAGAGAAATTAACGTTGATGAATGAACTACTTTAATTATTAAATTAATTAAATGCACGGCACAGATGTTCGTTAATTCTTCACGAGGATTTTATTCTACTTAATTTATAGAATACAACAATCATATACCCTTTAATAAGAAGGAAGTTACACAATGATGGTCTTACAGATTGTAATTATGCGGCTATGCGCCGTTGATTATTGCGGAATGCTTACAGGACATAATGATGTGGATTGACTATTTCCTATAATCGTCTTGAAATTTAAATAAACCTTTAAGATTTTATGGTTAATCTTTCACAACGCAAATAATATTATTACGTGGAACGTGATACACTCATTAAGTTATGGAGTTATGGAGGATTACGTGCATTAAGTTACGTATGCATGTTATTCGTATTAATTCTTTTATTGTAATTTTGTTTTGTTTTCATCCATACCAAATCTCCAGGATTTAGGTTTTGTAAACGTTTGTTTGTAAATACCTGACACCGTACATCAACAATAAAAGATCCTTCGAATTTTGAAAATAAAAAATAGAATTTTGACATAAATGATGTAAAAATGATAATATTCGGCGTGACTGTACGCACATTACTCAAATATGCAACTACAGTACTTTATTTTACGTCCTTAAGAACGTAACATTCCATTACATACCGTTGTCTAGGGCAACCAAGGTAAATGTCACTTACGTCCCTCCAGTCAGAACAGTAACGACTAACTTACGTGGCCAGTAATAGAAAATAGTTACTTACGAGATTCTCAAAACTGGTCTATATAGCTTATGGCAAAAAAAAGATTGATGTTTAAATTGCAGTTTGCATTTGTCGAAATTTTTGGACGTTTTTGTTTTAACCAAAACACTAAGTTAAATAAAAAGATATTTTAGTAAACTTGTACGCTTGTCTCGTTGGAATACTTCTGCTCTACTACTAGAGGCACGCCTTCCGTTCTTCCGATGAAACTGTTAGTTTTTTAAACCTTTTTTTGGTGGTTATCCCTGTTGAATAACAGGATACTGGTCCTGGTTGAACAAAGAAAATTGATTTATTTGTTACTTATCTCTATCAATTCTAAAATAATTTAACATCTTATTTATTAACTATTTCTCGGAGCTAATTTCGCTTTAGTTACATACTACAATGTTAGAGATTTTACAAAACAAATATTGCGAATATATTCATATGTGCAGAGCTTTAAACTAGCGGAATAGAGAATATTGACGTTTTTAATTGAAAAAGCACTATGGAATTTAGAAAGACAGTATTCTTAGTAAATCATCATTATTTGCAAATTAACTGCGTAAAAATAACATATATTTACCTTTTTGAATAATATCCACAATTATCGAACGCAAAACTTTGCCAAGATAAATTTATTGTAACAGACAAAATAATAATGAAGCAGGAATGTTGTCGATATTAAATCTTCCGTTTACCAGAGTTGGCATGTTTAAAAAAGCTCGTATGTAACCATAGCCTTTCTGTTGACATTTATTTAGACAAATAATAAGTAGACTTAATAAATAGTTACTGGTACGACTATTATCTTCAGTATCAATACTGCCAACTAACTAAACCACCCCGTTAAGTACAACTGTTAAAAAAATGCTCACGATTGTCATTGTAAACAATTCAATCCATCCAAGAAAATTATGCAGAAATTCAAACAAGTTGTTTGGGGGAATTCCGCTGTTGAACGCTTAAAATATTTATTTAATGGTACCATTTAGAACAGTTTTCAACAAAAAAGAACATAAAATACAGTATGTTTTCTTTGAGATTAAAAAGAAATTACACATTCAGACAGAATTGATGCTCATTTGTTGTGCCATTAGATGTTTCTTGAATTTCTTCTTGGCATCTGTTGGAATATAATGAGAGTAAAGTACCCACGAAAACTAGAAATACTGGTGTCTGTGTGTTAGCCGATTGACCTACCAAACGTTGTTTTTAATTTAAAACATTAAAAACAAGCAACATTAAATATCCAAAAAGGAGCATTTTTTAAACTTTAGTTATAGCAACATATTTTATAATTATTTTTATTGCGATATTACTATCTTGATTATGATACCGAGTAATTGATATTCTTTACTTGAATTCCTTGAAGCAATGAGACGAAGATAACTCATTGGACGCCTTTTTGCTAATAAATTTTATTACGTTGGTCGCCGTAGTAGACTATAACGCGGTATCTCCACTACCGCCATTCATTTAAGTCGCGCGCTTCGATCCGTGGGTGAACGCGATCGGAACGGCCTTGTATAAACAACACATGACTGTCTGATTTCAGTCAGTCACGGTTTGCTTGATGTTGTTTTACAATACACATATATATACATAGTTGATTATTGATAATGCGGCCCCGGCTTGTAATCCACATGTTCCAATTTGTTGAAAGATCGAGTCACATCGCGATTTTTTAGTGCCTCATTCAAATCTTCTGCACCGTCTGCAATAGTTTACATAAGAACCTCATGTAGGATATATAAAAAGTGATCGTGATTAGTGCTCCGTTTTTCAAATATTTATGTTCCGGTGTGTTACTTAGTTTTGTGTGAATGTAAGAAGTTCAAGGTAAATACCATTAACAGTATTCGTGACTTCGTCGAATTTCGTCAATCTCATTCTTATCTTTTTCGCATTCAATCGATTCTTATAAGGAACCGCGTAATCTTTGATACATTTATCTAAATGCCACTGTATACTGATAAAAGCGTGAGAATATACATACATGGACCGGAAAAACAATATAGCATGTTGCTTCTGCATGACAAATGAAGGAAGACTGTGTCACCTCTGTTTATTCAATTATTCATTTTTAAAAAGTATATTTTTTAACATAAATACTTAGCAATAATGCATAGAATATAGACACGACAAATTGTTATCCGTTAGTAATCAAAGAATGTAAGTTTTCACACCCGGTGTCATGTATCAAGAATTCTTCCGGGCTATTTAGCCCGGAAGTATCCTGTAATGAATGTTACGTTATTACTGATACATAATATTATTGCATTGTTATATTATTGTATTAATTCAAATGGCAGTATACAATTTAATGTACTGTCAATCACTTGGGCCCCTTAAATCAAATACATTAAAACATGTTAGAAGATCTTAAAAAACATTTCCATTTTATACGTATTAAAGCAAGAGCATCGGTGCTTTCTCTTATGGCCTCCATACAATAACTCATCATTCGTATACAATTTCTCTATTTGCCCTGATTGCAAATGAAGTTTTGTGAGAGTTTAGTGAAAAAAGAATTTTTATCAGTAGGGTAATTATACTAAAAGAAGCCTTTGCGTGTGCTAATATCCGCATTTTTTTAAATAAATTACATTTCCTTATTATATTTAAAGGAGAAGCTGCACGTTGACTGCATTTGTATCTGAGAGTTAAAGAAATTACGAATATAATTGAATAATTAAGTAATGATGACTCGCGGACGATATTAGTCGTCACTGCTGTAATTTGCACTTTTTACTTGTTCTAACGTGTTTATTTCTTGTTGTTTACGCCAAGTCCAACGCCTACGTTTATAGGAACTATTGGAAATGGTCTATTGTTTTTGTTGAATAAAAGATCGACTTTACTCCTGGAAACTGCAAATGTTATAGTGGTTTAGAAAAGTTATAAAACTTAATGTTTTTTTGTTTGGGAAACATATTAAATAATTTCAATATAGTTGGATCTGTATTGTCCGTTGTAAATGTGATTTATAAGTATTAATTTAGGTTTGCTATTTTCGTCCACATGACATGTACATAAACTATTGAATTTGATCTGCTGAAATGAGAATTCAGCTTATGTCTTGTTACTCTCCAATGACGAGGTTCTATTCAAACTTTAAAGCTTTTAATATAAAATATTTTATGAACGAAAAGAAGTGACTTCTTGGTTTATATTTGGAATGATTTTAAAAATGAAGCTTCTATTAAAGCTATATGATCCAGTGCATTTGCAAATGATGGAATTTATATCTGGTTCCTGGAAATCTAAATGAAGAAATTAAAAAAAAAACCTCATTACAAACAATACAATGCATCACATTGGTTTTCTTGATAACTCTTACACCGAGAAAAATATTCTCGTCGAAATTACAATACAAATGGTTGTAGCATTGTTAGCGAATGTGCATGTTGCGCCAATGGATGCGGTAATTATTGCAACATTGAATAAAAATGTTACAATTGTCTATATGTAAAATACACATCAGTGTTTAACATGCTTAATCAGTAAATTTTACCTGACATCAATGAAGTGGTTTTCGTGGTTTCACCAGTACAGAATGTTTTCTCTGCAAAGCAAATCTCCTAAATTTGCAATTAACACATCAAAATCTGAGTGCAAAATAACGGTGCTTTTATCGTACACTTCTTAGAAGTGTTAAGTTTTTCACATTGATTTTACAAGAAGAAAATGTATATCACGGTTATCTCAATAATTAACATTGTATTTACAGCATACTTTCATGTATTACGCACTCTTATTTGACCCGTTATCAATGGTATTCGCTTCTATTGTAATTTAATTATTACCTCTGGTTACCAACATTTTAGCCCTCTGGCGGTTCGTTATAACCAGAATCTACTGCATACACGTTTCTAAAGATTAGTAGAGGTATTTACTTATTTACCCTTTGAAAAAATATTGCAAATAGGAATAAAACATTTTCCTATGATCAATTTTCAAAAATCCCTATCTGTTAGTAAGAGGTAATTTCGCAGAAACTAATTTATCAACCTTTGGCATTACCCGTGACACTGTTATTTTTTTTTATTTACAAATAAGGAGAAATGTTCAACGTGGTTGCATATGTTTACTTACTTTAACCCGCCAGTGGTGCCTACGTATATAAGATGATAAGATAAGACACCGGTATCAGTTCGGAATAACACCTTAAGTGGTGCGGACGTGTTTTCGCAAAAAGTCGCAAAATTTCTTCAATTAGTGCCACCTTAATTGCACAAAGAAACAGAAATTAATTCCCTTTACGTATGTGTATCTATGTCAAAGATGGATCACAGAAAGCTTAATTTAGAAAAGAAACGTTTCTTATTGTCGGTGAGTAATCTCGATTTTATTAATTGTATTGTTTGTAATTGATTTCGCTTGAAAAAGGTATTGATTTTAATAAGAGTGACTAGTTTTATCGTCTTTTGAAGGACTGCACTGCAACACCATTTGTCAATGCATCAAAGTACAGATTTTTAATTTGACTAAAACATTATCAAAATAATGATCGCTAATAGATATCGTTGCTTTCCGAGAAAAAAATACAACGTTATGTAGCTGTATTTATATTTATAAACGATAGTTGGATGGTTTCCCGAATGTACGTACGTACTTTGATAATAATTGTCCAAAGTTACTAAACATAATTTAGAATTGGAACATTAATCGAAAATTTGAACTAATTTGGTGACTATTTATAGGCGCAAAAATATTGAATTCTATGCGAAAGTATATGCTGTTCAAATTTGATTGCGTTTTGATGTGTTATGTAAATGAACAATATTTCATATTTCAACCTCAGATTTCATTTATTCTTTTGAATTCTATTTATTTAGTTAATATTGTAGATTAGATGGAAATGTTGTTGAATTGAAGCAATAAATACATTTCAATCTGTGGTAGACGGTGATGGATTGCATTTCATTTCTAGATCTATCTGGAAGAGCTTGAAATATGCAAATAAACAATTCCCATTTTGCATATCTATTTTGTTGATATTGGTAATCCAGGTTTTCCGTACATCAGTTTTGAATGTTTATTAATTTAAAAATAAAGTTTTACCGTACTATTTGACGATTGGATTATCCTGTGTCGTAATCCTATTTACTATTACAGATACAATCTAGAATTAACTGTAATTACTTTTACGTGAATGTATTTAGTAACACTTCTACAAATGTCATCTTTATTTAAACATGTAAAGCGGATTTTTTTATAGTTTTATTGCATCATGATTTGTTTCCAGAAGCTCCGCCATTTGTACGGCGGCGGAGCTTTTGTTCCCATTTTGTATGCGTCGTACTTTCAACATGTAATGCATAATTGAACAGCTGCTTTATCGGCGCTGTGGTTTATTTGACCGCTTCTCTGGAAAACAGAAAGATTCACTCTTAATATATGATTCTCTTTCGCTTATTAGGACTTAACCGGGAAATTTTTTAAGAACCACATAAAACAAATGTAGACGCGCGAATTACACTGTGTTACCAGATAGGTGCTATAAGAAGAAAAACTATTTATTATAGATTTATGGAAAAAAGTATTTGTTTGCAAAGACATAACCAGGTAAGGGCACGGATGGTCGTTTGTTCCCCTGAATGCCCTCTCAAAAGCCCCAAAATTAACTTTAAAAGGAAACAAAAAAGTATGGGCATGAATACTATTCAAATCTCCAGTTTTCTAATAGGTTAAGACGCCCATATTTAACGGTCAACATGAAATTTACTACAAAACTGATAAGAAATTTCAAAAAAGACTGGAAATATTTACTGCGGAAGGGCCTTAATTATAAAATAAATAAAAATAATGGCGTTTCGCTAATTTGGCAATTAAATACGTAAATTGTAGTTCACATATACAATCAATTCCATTTTGGTTTATTATAAAAAATGTTTAAAATCCCGTGAAGGCATTCCAGCTAGCAAATGAATTACTACATATAATGCTTCCTACAAGAAACCAATGGGACTAAGTGTTTAAATGCTATATATTTTCTGTTCATATTTGCGTACAAATGTTTAAAGCCTACAAATGATTTAAGTTAGCCGGTAGATTAGTTACTTTACTTTCTACACCATAATTTTGCAAATGAAATATAAAATGACTTTTCCGAAGTTAAATATCAATTAAATAATGAATGCTAATTGTTAAACTAATTAGCTAATGTGGAACGTGCCTGCTTATGCAAATGTCATGCGAGTGCAACGGTTACTTGCTAATATTAAATAACAAATTTAATTACTGCTGTCCTACATTTTTGACGTGCCATTCTCAATTATTTTTGCAGTTGTATTATCGAGGTAGAAAGTGTAAACTTTAATTATTTTCGAAAATATATACTGCAGAAGAAATTCAAAAAATTCGTAATTTTGTGAAAATAAAAAATTAATCTAATTGTAAATAATGAACAATGATGGACTGTGGGATAGTATGGCAAACAACACAGACGTATCGGCACACTCCGCACCACACAAGTTTAATTGATTAATCCAGGGTGGCTGTTTCGAGGATGCCGAAGACCGGTCTTCGGTTGAAGATGAGGATCGACGCAATCCCGGATTAAACAATTAAACTCGTGTGGTGCGGAGTGTGCCGATACCTTCGTGTTGTTTGGTAAATTCAGCCTTTTTAAATTGTACACGCTTACATGTTTCTAGGTATGTATGTATACAAACACTCAGTTTATCTGAATTTCGCAACGACCTTGCATCTTACGATTGTGTCATGATTAGATAATTTTTTAAATTTGACCAATAGCAATTTAATATTCATCCTCCGAATGGGTGTAGAACAACAAAAAAAAAGAAGTAGAGATGATTCACCGTGCTCTTAAACCCTGTTTAAATAACCAGTGTCCGTAAGTTTTGATAGCATCACTTTTATAAATACATGTAATACACATACACACACACACATACCAGATTCATTCAGAAACGTAGATATTAATCTACATACATTATCACGCGAAGCGAATTACAACGAACTCGTCAAAGATGCAACGATCCTCAATAAAACCAGCTGACCCATTCGATATTATTATTAGTGAAATGATGTCATATTTCATGATCTCGAAGTCGGAGCAATAATGTTTGGCTATGTACATTTGCATTTAACGTATACATATTGACACGTAATACATTCCATTACGTAATCGATACGTAACCAGTGACGTAGAATGAGATGCTGCATACTTTTGGCGTGTGTAACTCGTATAGTATTTTTTCAAGTATTGTAATGTTGTTTTATGCAGATACAATGATGCGTGGGCGGTATAGCATTGTTAGCTTGTATTCGTCATATTCAAGTAATAAGAATTACATTCAGTTAGAAGGAAATCAACAGATGAATTAATTTTACCACAGTTCTTGTTACTATTAACACCTATTACGTGTATCTGTTAGCAACGGTTGTAGATTAATGTATTTAGTAATTAGTAATGGTTGACAAAACGTATTTGTACTATTTCACATGTAAGGCATTGTGCGTATTATGATTAATATTAAATTAAACTAATTAATATTCCAATTCTTCCAAATGTTTATACTTCATTACATTTAAAGATCCCTTCATGATAAGATGGCGAGGTTGGAAATATCCGAAACTTTTATGGCTTTTTTTAAAGCCATACAATTGGAAAATATTGATAAACAAACTGAAGACTAATGATAGCTTCTCGACATACTACATGAGTAGCATGTTGAAAGCCATTCTAAACTCAATCAGAAAACATTATCGCTGCAATGTTTAAGTACCACCAACCATATTTTCAACAAATATATTGAACCACCCCACCCAAACTTTGATCCGCAATAATTATTATAGAAAACATATTCAAGCTACCATTAATCGCCACATCAACCCATAGCAACTCCACCTAATCCTAATTTCCGTAAGGAAGCTTATCTACCCTATATTCAAGGTGTCGCCGATCGCATTAGCAATATTCTCTTCAGGAATAACATAAAAACCATCTTCAAGCCCAATTTCAAACCTTCAGACTACTTTCCCATCCAAGATAGCAATCATCTGGAAGTCCCTGGTATCTACCAGATTCCATGTTCGTACTTGGTGAAACAAAGCGATCGCTCAACACTCGTCAGTATTGCACGGGCGTTGTGCGTGTTTGTTGCGTGTAACCCAGTCCGCTCTGGCCGAGCATAGACTGGAAACTGGCCACCAAATCCAATTTAACTCTATTCGCGTCTTGTCTCTCAACCCACGTGACGATGGTTACCTCTTACATCATTACCTGGAAATTCAAACTCTACTTCTCTTCAGTTTGTGAATGACTTGCTATGCTTATTTGCTTGCTACATTTTAGCATATGTAGGTAACAAAAATATTTAATGCAATTAATTTGGAGTAGGCGATTATCTCTCTTTGATCATCAATAAATGTATCGTGGTTTCCGATCTTATTATAGAATTAGCAAGTCACCTGTATCACTCGCCATCAAAATTTTACAGCATGATATTTTGTTTGATAGCAGGCTGGTATTTATTGAACAATTTCATTTATGTGTTTATCGCAGCTCTCGATGCACAATTTATTGTTATCTCTACAGACTTTCGCGCTGTGAGCTTGACAATGGGAATTTTTTTTGCAACATTTTGAAAAATTATAGCAATTTACCTGGTCTGCTACCACGAATAAACTTTACAAGTGCAACTTGCAAATATCCGATTTTTTAATACTTTTTGAGTACCTGAAACAAACACTCTCATATCCTGCTTAAAGCATCCGTTAACCACATGATAAAAAACGCGAGTCCGCAAAACCTTAATCCTTGTATATAAGCGCTACTCCTACCTACATGCACTTGTTTCTCCTCTTTTTATGCTATCCCTATTGAACATGCTTTTATTTTAAGTTCTTCTGCAATTGGCTTTTGGGCTGTTGGACAATAAACGAATATTATTATAAATTACTGCAGTAAGGTTTATATCAATAAATATAAATATATTAGAGTGTTTAATAATATTTAATATGGACTCTACAATTCCCTTCAACATTCACATAAAAGTTTTTTTAATATCCCTAACGGTATAAGAAGCACTGGAAGCTTGAAGCCAACATTTAATTTGGACGTAAACCACGTACTCCCGCAACTTTGCAACGTTTTTCAAACTATATTGAGGAATATCCCCTCAGCGCCAGAAAAAACATATCCGAAACAGCAATAAATGCAAGTACACACAAATAAATGAAAACCAATCTAGTAAATTGAAATACTCACGTATAAACGGCAGTTCCTATTTTTAACGTACATTAAAATTTATCCGTATTATATGGCTTTTACATAGTGTAATTCTGCACGCGTAAAACAAGTAAAAATACTGAACAATGGCTTATTCGCAATGAATTTATCGTAAAACCTAATAGTAATAACAGATTATCGTCTCCGTCTAGGCGACGCGACGGCTGGCATCCAATTTAATCGTTAGATGCACGTACTATTTATCCTTATGCGTACTAAAAAAATATTTTATTGTAGATGGCTAGCGACATGCACACAGCAGATACACTCAATGGAAACGACCTTGCCATGAACCTTAAGTCTGTGCCAAGAGTCATAACAACGACCACGTCGCAGGTAACTATATATTTTATTTAAATATAGCCGTGCTTTCGGAAAGTATCTTTTTTTTTCATAAATATTGAGCGTAATTTGTTTTTATTTAAATAGGCCAATCAAACAGAATTGACTTCATTAACAATGTTATTTTTATAAATATTTTGGGAACAGAATTCTCTTTCTTATTTTGCAAATTTAATACAGAAGAAAGCAGCACAAATTCTTTAATTTAATCGATTTCAATAATAACAAGCTTAAAAGTAATGAAAGATTATAATGTTTAATATATCTTAAGCTGCTTTAGATTGCGTGTCCTAAAAGTAATATATAAAACGCGTATTTATTTTCACGTCGGCCTTTCGATTTTTCCATTTTAATATTGCTGTTGTTCTCCTTTTCTTTATTCGCCTCTATTGCATCGGGTTTGTTGGCTTTTTGCTTGTTATACGATTTCTTCCCCTTTGATTGCTTCCACCAATTTATATTTCTTCTTCTATTTTCGGTGCCATGATAGCCCACATTGTTTTTGTCTCAAATATTATCACCTTTTCTTCCTCTTGCTATAATAGGCACATTATTTTCCAGGTATATGAGATAACTGATCTTATTAGTCATGGTACCTCTACTGGTCCCCTTTTGTTGTAAAATTCTCTTGTTTGCATTAAAAACTTTGTAGTCCTGTTGTTCTACCACTTCTGATCTATCCATTTTTTAGCACCCCCCGATAATTGAAGGTGCAATCTTGATGAAATTGATAATTTCCTATTTTGATATTACTCTTCTGTGCTTTTGTTTTCTTTAGAGTTTCATGCATTTGGTTTTTGGTCTGTTGGTCTTAAGCTTGATGTTATTTGCTGCTTTTTTCATTGTTTATATATATTTTTTCTGTTTATGCTCTCTTATTTCTTGCGATAATTACCATACTGTCAATGATAGACTAAATTCTCATTAAGGAGCAAGATATCATAAGAAGGCTGGAACAAATCTTATAACAGTTTTTGAAAATTAAGCTAGTATCCATACTTTCATGAACAGTAGGTGTAAATCATTTATACGTGTATTTATTTAAATATGATGACTGGTTCTTGACTACTGAGACTACAATTCAGAAGGTCCTAAAATGGTTTTAAACAAAATTTTATTCACATATATATCTGTTAATATTGGGCATAAATCCGCTTCCTACAACATCTGCTAACCAAGGTAAATCCAAATTTAAAAAAGAAACAACTAGAAATTAAATACACAAATGTAATTCCTTACTTAAATTTTAATTACATAATTATTAATAAAGTTAATAAACAATTTATACATTATTAATATCGACTTCATATCCTACCTTGGTTTTCGAGTATAACATATAGTTTTTTGGTGAAAAAATTATTATTAGTAATAAGTCTCTCATAGCTGTTTTATTAATAAACATATTTTAATGGAATTTTAAAAACGCTTCATTTAAGCGTTCTATATTTCAAATGAATCACCCTGTAATCACCCTCAAAGCAACATACATCAAGCATGTGATTTATGAAACATGTTTCTAGCAAGATTGTCACGGTATATTAACCGAAAATAATTTACGCACTTTGCGTTATCAGTATGATTGCTTTCTGATAATCAGACTGAACAACCTGAACGAAATGTGTAAAAAAAATGTTGGAAGATATTTTTTTGTTATTACCGCTATTTAAATCGAACCAATTAACATTGAAGATTAGCGTAAATGATTTGAGTACTCGAAAAGAATGAAAGGAGAACGAATGCTTTTTGGTAAAGCCTAAATTCGTAACTTAATCTGTATAGTTAACACATAGTTGTATGCAATTGCAAAACATTTGATTTATCTGAACTTAACGAAGATAGTTATTGATTACATGTATGGATTGACCTCATAACCGTCAGAAATTGTTTTTAATAGCAGCAAAAGTGTGCTACATGGCAATTAGGTTTCATAATAACGATTTCTATAGCGGTATCCTTTTGAGAGAATTATAACTAATTATGTTCTATACGAACAATAAATTAAGCGAAATGAATGGTATTGTTATTAAATATCATTTAGTGTCTAAGAAGTTGTATGCTTAATGTTGTAGTTACGTGGGCATTCCAGATCTTTCGTCTCCTCAATAGACAGTAGCAATCTAATTCATGATGTGATAAAAAATGAAAGAGTTTGTCTGGTTATGTACTTAAAAAATCAACAGAGTATTCAAAAGCGATTATTGGACAAATTGGGTATCAAGTCATACCAATGTTAGTCAATAGTAGTATAGTCTCTTAATTTAATAGTGAGCAAAGGACGCAAAATTTGGTCATCTTGCCTTGTTGGGATTATTCATCTTAAACTTTCAATTAACAGCCTCCTTAGAAGTTGTGAATGTATTTAAAAATAACTTTTTATGAACATAGTTCATGAGGATGTAAATAAAGGATGAAGAGATGATGGGAGAGATACTGGAAAGTCCCATACACACATTCATTTATTATATCATTTTCTGCTGATTCATCGATTACCTACGTTACGCATCCTTCCAAAAAGTAATTCAAAAATAAAGTCATGATTAATTCCTCTTTAGTTGACAAATTTGGGAGAAGAAATTGAATGAATAAAGATTTAGAACAGAAAAATATCAAACATAACTTTTCTGGAATTTCTATAAATAATTTTCTGAACGCAATGCGCGGGTGGAAAAGTTCACATGGCCCAAACAAAATAATAACAAAACACGCACTTGTCGAAGTCAATTGTTATTCGTGAAAGCGATTCTCCGCTTTAACGTTCTATATCCCTTTCAAGCTGCCAAGCGAATAGTGTTCAATATCAGTTATCGTTAAGACGGTATCTAATGTTTATATTTTCCCCGCGCGTTTTCCGATAACATAAACAAACTTTTATCTTGTTTCGGCGTAGAGAAAATTCGGTCACAGTTGGACTTAGTCCAAACGATCTCTAGAAACGTTTAAAAATAGTCAAGAATCATCACCATATTCTCATCACAATGATGCCCAGAATACGAACGCTGTCTCATACACATGTGGTGTGTTTTTAAAGCAGTTGCATACTAATTCCCAAACCAGTACGACAACGAGCCGAGTAGCGAAATCATCCTCCGTTTCGACCAGTTCGCAACGTCTTCACGTCACAACATCTTCGACTTCCGATAGTAAAGTGACATCTGTCAAATCCGATTTAGACGAACTGAAGAGTAACTTTAAGGAAATGAAAAGTCTTAGATTCAACTCACTGGAAACACTCGTCGACGGTGACGACATGGCGAGTGACAACACAACACAACCGCTGGTAACATTTCCGGACGACACGCCGGTCCCATCGGAGTTACCTTCACCTACGAATATGTTGGACACCGTCAAATTTCAACAGAAAACAGTTAACAATTATAAAACTTCAAAGGTAAGATTTTAGATTTCAAGTATAGGTGTACCGCTTTTTGCAGATAAATACATAGTACGTGTTTTACTTTCAAAATTGGGAAAAAATTGTTTCAAACTTTCATAGACAAACGCATAACCCCACAATTTCAAAATTTTTACTGAATGAGTAATCTAGAATATATGTTGAAGGACACATTCAATCGGGTAATATAAAAATAGAACAACCTTGTAACATACAACGTAAACGACATTCACATGTAAACAT
Source organism: Oryctes borbonicus (assembly GCA_902654985.2). Taxonomy (NCBI): domain Eukaryota; kingdom Metazoa; phylum Arthropoda; class Insecta; order Coleoptera; family Scarabaeidae; genus Oryctes; species Oryctes borbonicus. The sequence continues at coordinate 4,536,223 of LR736876.1, forward strand.
TCTGAAATTATACCGTAATTTAAATTTAAGTTATAGATTGGTTAGATACCTTCGCATATACACTAGGATATATACATATACGTATGTATCGATTCATATGAACATCAATCTTTTCGTTTACCATTAGACATAATTCTGTATTTCTAGCGGAGGACGTTAACGATGTTGCTAGACATTGTTCCAAATACATTCGCCAAAGTAGGTTACTATAGTCTGTTTTTTTTTTTTATTTTTGGAGGAATAAGATGAAAAAAAAAATAATTTTTAGTAACCACTTTTGAAAGAGAAATCTTAAGGACGCTCTAACTGTAACATCACACTAACAATTACGTTGCTATTTTTAACCATATTCAAAATACATATTTGCAATTTTTTAATTTTTTTTAAGGGATGAATGAGTGCATGTGAAGTTTTTATTATTGCGAAAACTTGGAAAAACTTGCAAAACTATTTATCGTATAGGTTAGGATCAAAACCCAATTCATTTTTCATTAGATTGCTAAGTTTTCAGAATATTCCAATAGTATTCTTTCAAATAATCGATCGATGCAGAAGATATCAAATATAAAGACTTACTTAATTCAACAACAAACGTAAAATGCCAATCGATCAGCTGATATAACAATACGATCATTGCTTCTCAACTTAATTTTATCATTATAATTGTGACTCAAAAGTAGCCATCCAAAAAGTAACGCTTTGACGCCAAATTAAAAAAAAAGACACTTCTCTAAGCACATTCATGCTATCTGCTGCTGACTAACACATGAAGCCCTGCTAATGTACTTTGTAATAGTATTTTTTCATATTCGGAATTTACACTTCCCGTCAAAAACTTAGACGCGGTAAGATGTTTTAAGGGTTTTAAGGGTTACAACATTTCTTTGCGAAACTAGTAAGATATCTAATTGAGTTTTTATTCATAAAAGTAAAATAAACTTAAAAATATCTCCTCCAGTAATATATGAACTAAATAATAAATTATTACTCCAATGTTTAAACAATTTCTGCGACAAAAATTTAGACACTCTGTTGCAAATGTAAAACAAAAATCAACAAATGAGTGATCAGTAATGCGTAGATCCTCCATTGTTCTTAATCACTTCCAATAGTCTGATATTAATAGATTTATATAAATTTAACACATAATTTTGAGGGATATTCTGCCATTCAGTCACTATTGAAGTTTTCAGTTACTGTACCGTGAAATATTGACGGCCTCCGCCATAAACGCGACGCGCCAATTCACCCCACATGTTTTCAATAATGTTTAAGTCTGGCGACGGTGCCGGCCACTGTAAAGTTTTAAGCTTTTTCTTTTTAAACCATTCAGTAATGGTTTTTGCTTTATAAATTGGCGCGTTATCTTGCTGAAAAAAAAAAAATTGCGCCCTGCCCATTGGTTTCCAAAACGTAGAAGATTGTCACGCAATAGGTCTTTATACGTCACAGATGTCATTTTGTTCGTGCAAAACACTATCTCACTCTTATCGCGGAATCCAATCGCTGCCCATATCATCACAGATCCACCCCCCCATTGTCTGGTCATTTTCACTTTTGGTTGCTTTCTCAGATCATGATAATAATGCGAGTACCCATCCGGTCCGTTCAAATTAAAACGTTTCTCATTGGAAAATATAACTTTTTCCCATTGTTTCTTCCAGGATACGTATTCTTCAGCAAATCTCAACCTCGCTTCTTTGTTTCGCCGAAAGTGGCGGTTTTCTCAACATTTTCTTCCGTGATATTACCGGTGACGCCTTTAAAATCCTTTGAACACTACGCACGTGCGTTTGTACCCCCGCCTGTTCTGCAATAACGCTCGCCGACGCAGAAGAATTGGATGCACACCGCAATATCATGCGTTTATCCCGCTCACTTACAGCTTTCGGTCGCCCCTGGCGTTTTGGTTTGCCATAATTTTCCGGATCTTTTAGGAAATTTCTAACGGAATGATCGCTTCTTCGTAACCGACGAGAAATTTCCTTCTTACTAACACCATCCTGGTGCCAGGTTAGGAGTTTACCCCTTTCTATCAAGGATAATTGCTTTTTTTCTACCCATATTGCAAACACTTTATAAAATATAATTTCTCGCGGTGAAATGTGTACAGTTTACCAGCACAACCACTGCATATAAAGAGTAGTATCAAATTAAAACATTTTTGCTTATATTAATGTAATAAATGCACAGGGTCTAAATTTTTGTCGCATTTAAAATTCCTATTTTGATCTGGGAAAATCTCAATTACCCCTCATAAAGCAATAAATACCCAGAAATATCTATAAATGGACCATTTACAGAACAAGTATTAATAACCCTCATTTACATTTTATATAATCTCTATAAACTTTGTTTCGTAAATCAAAACGATGCCGCGTCTATGTTTTTGTCGGGTAGTGTATTAACTTCCATTATTTCCATTAAATGTAAAGTTTTAAATAAAGATGTAATACTTACATCGACGAAGCGATATTGGCAAAGTAATACTTGATATAATTTATTTAAAGCTTAATATGAAATGAATTCAGTCTAACTTACAGCTTTGCAGAAAGTAGTATTCGATTAATACCTATTTTTTTTTATCTATTTGCATTGTGTAAAGTCGTCTTTAATTCCTGAAGAAAGTAGTGTAGATAGCTTTGAAACGCGCCAGAGTAAACCAAATTTACTTAACATTATTTTTAAATAAAAAATATCGATCAAACCTAATATTTTTGAAAGGTAATCTTATAACAAAACACTGACGATATATTGGCATCACATTGTAATTAAATAAAAAAAACCAACACAAGTGCATGTGTGTATTTCTGTATCTACATACGTACATGTACAAGTGTCTTAGATTATCCATTAAGCATGCACATAAACAACCTATCATTGTTTTAACAGGGCACGTTGAGGTCATTGCATATAAAATCGAAACGAAAATTGATAAATGCCAACACTGTGCTCATACGCGTTAGTGTTTGCTTTTCACTAAAGAAAGAAGTTTAACTTTTAATTGCGCTCACTCTTTTTTTTGTAGTTGAGGCATTCGTGTACTTCTAAGGTTACATAATCTGTTTTGTATTCAAGGTTATTAAAGATGGCTTTAGTGCCGAGAAAAAGACTGCAAATTGTGCCGAATTGAAAAAGGTTCAGACTGGTGATGTTTCTTACGAAGAAGAACGCGCGGCAGCTTCATCACATGCAAGACTGGAAATCGATGGAATCTCAGCTGAAAAATCACAATTACAAGCGATGGTAAGTTAACTTTTTTGTTTCACCATGGACGATATAAAATAGAACAATCAGGTATTCATTTTTCAACCTTAAACTTGCCTGGTTTGCACTGTTTCGGCATAAATAGAATATGTAAAGCTTTTAAAAAATATTGAATTAGTTTGGAATACTTTAGAACAGCACATGTTATAACATGGTTGGTCAATTAATTAAATCTTCAAGCAACACAAAAATATCGGCACACTCTGCACCACGCAAATTTAATAAATTAAATTAATTAATCCGGGACGGCCGTTTCGAGGATGCATAGGATCCCCATTCTCAACCGGCATGCATCCTCGAAACAACCGTCCCGGATTAATTATTATATAATAAATTAAACTTGTGTGGTGCGGAGTGTGCCGATATTTTTGTGTTGTTTGCCATACTACGCCACAGTTATATGCTATCATTACTAATTAAATCTTCTTCCTATATAAATTGCGTAGCATTTTTTGACAAATGCAGATCTGTAATAACTATTAATAAAGCAATCTATTTAGACATAAATGAAATGTGTAGGTAACGTATCTGTCTGCCGGTTCTCCTCATATTCGTCTGGTTATGGCACACCTGAATGAAGGTGTGTTTTGTTTTGCCGTTGTAGTTGACCTGGATAACTTTTTTGGACAGTGATTATTTTATTATTGTTTATTGTCAATATGCAAATGATCATAAGACTGCGTTACAGCTTATATACCAACGAAGTTTTAAGTTGAGTATCAAAGATTATTTCATCCTTATGCATAAGGCATTCCTGCAGGGACCTTGCTATTAATTAAAGCTCATAATAAATGTCTTTTTTGTTAATTAAAAGAACAAATCATTACATTATTCCTGTTGTTGCCTAAAGAGTCATTATTCTTCGATAAAGTAATTCACTATTAAATCTTGTCAGTGCAAATTAATTAAATGTACGATTTTAGCGCTTTAAAAGTGTAGTGCTTTTTGACTAAATCTATGTTTTGAGGAAGAATTAAATTATGTGACGGAGCGTGAGCGACATGGTTTTAAAATCTGGAAAGAATTAAAGCAATTACAAAATTAATGGTACCATCGTTTTACAGTAGTCTGTAGATATCCGTCTTTTTTCATCCAAGTACTAGAATACCTTTACCAATTAACAATTAATTTCGACATTGAGAAAACAGTCCTTACAATATAGATATATATTATTCGCATTTTACATCAGTTCCCCATGCACTAATTTTGAAATCTGGTAATTTTTTTTTTTTTAATTTCGGGATTGCTTTATTTACAATGTATTCAAATTTTTATTCAAATGTTACTGGATATTATCTTAACGTTGTTGTCGTACAAACGGTCCCACCGCACATGTAGTTAAATAAATCGTGTTTATCTTTTAAACTAGTGCGAAGGAAGGATTTATACTAGTTATAAATACTATTTTAGTATTTTTCTCTGTACATTAATTCTAATTGTGTATCTAAACTGCTGAGCAATAAATGTTATTATTGCTAGCATTAAAAAGCCGTTAGTGTTTCAATTGTAGTATTTACCTACGTTATATTTTGCTATTTACATGTATTTCCTCTCCAAGATTTAGATGAAGATTCTTTTTGAAGTTTTTCACCTCTAAAATGGTATAAACATTTAAAAAAATCTTGAATGAATCCAACGTTATATGCCTGAATTCATTTTTTTTATTTTCATTTTTTAAATAAAAAAAATTTGAGGTAAAAATGCTTTGTATAACAAATTGAGAACTTTTGTGATTTAAAGTATTAAAAAATTTCTATTCGGCAGAGGTAAAATGTAGTAGTAGAGCCCTGTACATATCTCATAAATAGACAATATAATAATAGATAGAAACAAACAAATATTTCTCTTTGTAAGAAATCACACATCTGCGTCTACAAAGCATTATAGTTAAAGACCAAGATAAATTGTTCATCACTGCCAACAATCAAAATACAAATGCTACCGTGGATGTTTGGACGGAACCCAGTGCTTTTAAACGTTAAGGCTTTGCAATTATTCAAACCTTAACTTAAAGTTTAATGGCTTAGGGTGTTCAAAACAAGTGGTGTGCAAAGGTATATTTATGCTATTCTGGCCTGGTATACAAATACGTAAAGTACTAATTTACCTAGGTTGAATTGAAAGACCTCGTAATTACTGAGCATTCATTTAAAATCTAATGTTTGTAATGTAAACCTTAAAAGTTCCATAAACAAGCGTTATAGATTTTTCGTTCACAGTTCAATATTGATTGCGGACTAGGCGGCTCCCACTGTAGAACTTGCCGACTAGTCGATGCTTTTCAGTGGTTACCAGGGCCACGCCATGGTTAACCACATCGCAAGATTAGTGCTGAATGTGACCACAAACCGTGGAACATATTTTGCGACATGTCGAATGAACTACTCCGGTGTGATCACGAGAATAGCGCCTGCTTTAAATAAAGGACATCTAATAAACGCCGGATTCATTAGTAGCACACAGGTGATACACGATAATAGTTATCTATTTTTCTAATCTATAGCTATAGCCTATAATCATGTAATAGTAAGATTGATCATCCGAACATTTATAATTGCGCACGTATTATGTTATTTTACGCTTTATTTTTTGTGAGGAAACTGCCAAATTGAAAATTATATAAGCATTTATGTATATAGTACAACATTATAGTCGTATTGCCAAGCACAACATTGTATTAGATAACATTACTGACACGCATAATATATATTGGTACATATAAAATCATATTTAATTTAATATTGTAATATTCTCCCCATATTTGTCATGGTTACGTGGTATATAGTGCGCTTGTCTATATATTTATTATCGATTATTCTTTGCATTATATGTTTGTTCTTCTCTAAATTGTTTGTGGCCTATCTTTTTGTCAGTTACAATTAAAATGGCTATAATTGTTAACCGGAATTTTCTTCCGGAAATAAATGTATTGCGCTAGCATCAAATCTTTGTATGGAGGTATAATACAAGAAACATGCTGTAACTCATGCATCGCAGTATCTTTCTAAGCAATTACCCCGTAAAATTCCAAATTACCAAATTATCTTATTTAGTTAGTTACCCACTAAACGTTAAAATTTCGTGAATAATTTAAATTAGTAGTTCCGGCAATAAAGAACGTATAATTTTAGGCAGCTAATGCCGATACTTCTCCCGAGGCAACGAAAAGTTTCTCGTAGAACGTAGAACGTTTTTCTGCCAGCGCTGTTAATATTCACTTTTGATATTTTTCTTCTTCCTTGTCAAGACCCTGGTACCCTCACAATATCGGATTTTAATATTATTAAAATCTTTATTACATAAAGTCCATAACTGGACAACCTAGTGAAACAGGCCTCTGCCGAGATTTGACCAATTTTCTTTTTTGAAGTAGCTTTATATGTGATATTAAAGTTTGCTAAGTTTAACGTTGTTGAATGACTGTTGAAAAGAAAATCAAAAATCGGTTCGTTTAAGGGCGCACTATGATTTTTTCCCCAAATATATTTACTCGATACGAGAGGTACATATTTGGTCTATTTTATATTGTGTTTACAAAATCGGTCTCACAACCGCTCCCTTTTTAACGTGTTATAACGACCCAACAGGATATACAAGCTGTTGAAGCTCGTCATAACACTTAGAGCTCTTTTTCTGTGTAAAGTGTCCCATGGCTATATTATCATCACCTCGTGTCCGCAAAGAGTGAGGCGCAATTAATTGTTCCCCAACATGTGTGAATCTCGAACGCACAGCGCCTAATTCTGCTATAGGTTTAGGGCGAATCTCTACCGGTTCCTAAAGCGCAATCAATTCGCCTCAAAATTTGTTATTATTTTTGTTTAATTGATGCGCGTGTTTACTGGTCGCCTATCTCTGTACGCTTTCCCAATTTTTTCTTATCAAAATTATTTTTAATGTATTTGCATTTAAGTTAAAACTAAACATTAAAAAAAACATTCCGTAAAATCTCCAATAAGATTACATCAGGTATTGATATACATTGGTTTCTAGTTCAAAAGCCCAAAATAATAAAAAAAAATAGATAGCCCAACATATTGATTTTATATAAATTCAAGTATAGATAACAATCAACGCTTGCTTCATTCATTCAACTATCTATTTATTTGGAGCTCGTTGCGAGCACGCTATGGATAAATTGCCAGATTTTATTTGTGTTTTGAACGCGGACCATCTATATTTACCCATTTTACATATTGTTAAATGATGACATGTCAACCACTTGTTACTGAAAAGCTATTCTGAGTCTACACTTGCGCGCGAATGAAAGTTATTTTCATTGAGATTACTCATATCGGCCATCTTACGATCGCTCCTTTCCAGGATTACTCCGATAAACGAGTGTTTACCTATAATATTTTGATAGAAGCGACTCGGAAAGCATAATTTTACTCGGTACAAATTTACAACTACAAACGGAAACGTGGACCGACCAAAACGTGTACGTGTGTATATACAAACTGTAAGCGGTCAGTGTGGAATAAAATGGCCGAATGCCAAGATTTGAAATTGTGCGTGTATTTTTATCGCACGAACAAGTCACTTGTGAGAGGGAGCTCCAGTTCCAAGCTTAAATGAATGATACAAACAGTGCTATCTGCGAGTAGTCGCTAGTATCGCAAAGTTTGTAACAGCAATTTGAACTCGTACTCGTATCGCAGTGTGTTATATGCGTAATCATGTGTAAACAAACGAACAATTTCAAAATGTTAGCAAACATTATGTTGTCATTCACGTATCAACATAGAGGGGGAGCGCCAATGTTAATGCATGCAAGTGGTAGTCTAGCTGGTGCGCTTGTTATGGTTGAATAGTTTAAATAAGAATTTGAAAACATGTCCGCTCCGTGGCCGATAAACAAGGGCGCTTTCAAATGCTTGGGGCAATCGGATACGCCGATTGAGAAGTTCAGAAGAAAATTTAATTTTCCAGTCGCAAAACGTCGTGTTTCGTTGGTATGGCTAATTAACTCAAAATACTTTAACTAAATCGTGACTATAATTTGCTTGTATGTGTCATCGTTGTTACAACAATATGCGTTTTAAGCAGGAAAATCAACATTTCTGTAGCTCCAAATAATACCTTCATCCTATTTGGCACGTGTTATGGTATTTGGATACAGGTTGCTGTATTATAAAATAAGTGAAACGTGTAACTAGCATATTTAAACTGTTTTTCATATTTAAAAATAAAACACGATTTTTTTCTAAAAATATACATAACGTAATTGTTTCAAATATTTGATGTCTTGATATGTAGGTAGATAAAAATAAAATACATGGTCAACTATACTGTAGAACACCATTGTTTGATCGTTGATTATGTTTTTGAAGTTAGAAGCAGGCCATTTGTATTTGAAATCTTTTAATATTTCTTCGCATCATAAACTGTAAGTTCTATAAATTTATTTTGGAAATTTTATGTTTACTTAATTTATCATTATAATCATATTTTTTGTAGCTATGCGTAGGATACACCTAATTGTTTCTAATTAACATCGAAAACTAGCCGTAAATTATTTGCTATATGTGTGCTAATAGTGCACACTTGTTAGTCGATTCGTGTTTTTTTTTTTCTTTTCATTAATGGTGTGGTCGACAGGGCATCGCCTAATTCGGCACAAAATAATCCGATAATTTGTAATTACAATAATAACGTCTTTAAGTAGCCCATGTCGGCACAAACCGTATCAGGTAGAAATTTATTGTGTAAACAAATTCTATGAATGTTATTAATATATAATTCTAGAGAAGAAGTACAGGAATACGTAATAAGATTTGAATTGCATGTTATATTAAAGTATTTAAATAGAATGGATATATAAGTAAACATGCAATTTAAAATATTACTTTGAAATAGTTGTTTTAAAATTAGTAGAATAAGAAAGGGCATCACCCAATTCGATACAAAGTAATCTGATAATTTGTAAAGGGTTCGTAATAACAATAATCCCTTTTAAATTGCCCATTTCGACACAAACCGTACCAGGTAGAAATAATTTAAGTATAAACAAATTCTAAGAATGTAATTAATATGTATATGGGACTGGTGCTGGCTATCACGCTCGAATATTTTTTACTTGCAATAATAATTTAAAGGTGTTTTGTTTAGTTATAGTATTAGTTACATTATTTTTCAAGAATTTATGGTGAACTTCGAAGTTGCGATCCCCAGCGCCATCACAAAAGTTTGGTAAAACTCAAAAGTCGCTTGTTGTAGATTTCACTTAAGCTTAGCGTATTCTAAAGTTAGATTTAATTAACTAAGGAAAAGAAAGACAAAACACCTGAAATTATTTTAGATTTTTGTTTTTGAAATCAAGCGAGGTAGGATGATTATTTTTAGAATTCTAGGCAATTAAATCAAAAGGTGACCGGTTGAAAAAATGTTATCTGATTATCTGAAAAATATTTGATACACGATAAAAGATTTCCGCCATATATTTAGGCGGATGTTTCTGCTGCTTTAAATAAAAGTGAAGTTATCTCATTATATTATAATTACGTTTAGTTCAAAAGTAAAAGTTGGTTTTTATTTTTTCTTTCCTTTCATGATGATTTATAATTATAAATGTGTAGTAAAATATATATAAATCATTAGAGCAAATATTTACACAATGGCGGACTAAAGGGGAGGGGACCCATTTTCGGCAAAATAAAATACGATAATCAAACGTTCCTAAAAATCCTAAAATCTTCCACTAATTAACTACCTTAATAACGAGTCGGCCGTCTACAAATAAATGTATTTAACCCGAAACTCTTTCTGTTGATCAATTGATTGGAGTGAACATAATAATTTCCCTTTTCGAGAAAATTTTCAGATACCCGTGTAAGAGTGCAGATCGATTTTTTCGATTAATCTGTGAGGAACCAACTAAACTAACAAAATGCAGAAATTATTCTTTTTTAATTTCGAATGATTTAATATCACCATCAATTTGTATATATCCTCATAAAAACGTATTCCAATAAATTTTACATTAAAAATCACGTTTGTTATTCACAATCGATTAGCATAATTAATTGGATTTAATTTAAAACACACAAAAAAAAAACCATTAAATATATGTTTAACAAAGTTCAAAACTATACATGTGTTTTTAATCGAAGAAAAGATTTGAAACAGTTGTTGATAGAGCTATAAACTTTAACACTCAAAGATATGAAACAATGGGCGTTGATTTGAAGAGACGTAGTAGACGAAAACATCAGAAGAAACTTTTTGCAGAATTATCACGCGATGTTGGCCTAACAATACAAGATGAGGTTCGTAAGCCGACCTTTGAATATGTAAATCGATTTACCCGAGAATTGTTGCCATGGTACTATAATCTCAAACACATTTAAAATTGTTCAACCAAAGTACTTGATGGTAGCGCCTGACAATGATTTAGACTCAGCCTTACTACGGCTCATTCAACAATACTTATGACGAATTTGAACAAGTGCTGCAAGAAGAAGAAGCACTTCTGCGCCACCAATATAAAAGCAGAAATAGCTCATACCGTACAACACAAGAAGTTCTGCAATTTATTATTAAATGAGACTTCACTAAATCCCTTTCCAACGTACCACAAATGTGCCGAGTAGAGCTATTCATACCTGCATCCCATACGTAATTGGGTATCGCCGAGTATAATGATGAGAAGGCGAATAAGGAGGGGGTGCCAAATAAAAGAACATCAATTTTATTTCAACTATCAGTTTTATTCGATAACTAAGTGCCACTTCGTCTTGTCGTGAATATTAAAGCGAATCAAATTGTCCAGTCCAAGTGATTCTTCGACATTAAGTGAAATGATCAGCCGACGAGAGAAAACACTATTAGTTCTTGACTGCTTTAAATTTAAACGCTACGGGGATGTAGCTTACGGAGAAACCAAATGGAGGCGTATCCAGGACAAGTACAAATCGTATATACATACGGCAAGTCAATTAAGTGATCGAATTATGACGGCCATAAATCATCCGTATGAAGAAAATATTCTTCAAAGACAACGATTAAGTGTTGCTACAAAGAGAAAAGCTACAAGTGATATCTCAAAAAAACCTTTGAAGATAGTTAGAACACATCTAAGACAAAATGGTATTCCTGGTTATGCAGGTAAAAAATTGTTAGCAACTTTGCCAAAATATATTTTGGAAATTTATGAAACCTTGAAGAAATTGAAGACACACAGAAATGAAGAATTTTTGTTGGTCAATGACTCCAAGGTAACTTGGAAATTTATACTTGCAACGGTAGTTTAAAGGTGTTACGCAGTTCTAGAATTATTTAGATGGATGGTACTTTTGTATATCGCACCAATTTTTTTTAACATAAATATTTTTCTTTTACGGACACTATATTCACTTGGAAATTTAGCCTTTGAGCATTGGGTATTTTCTTATTTATAAATACCAATGGTTGGCCTCTATTGGCGGTAATAAACTTGCTATTGGATAAATTATATATGTATTACCACTAAACATATACAGAAACTAACTTATTTCTATCTACGCTAGTCATAAAAAGGCAATAAAATCATTTATATCCAGTCGTCCATTATAAGTATTTTCTTGCGTGGAAATCATCTATACGGCATATTTTCACAATGGCGAATTCTCAGTTGGTAATTAAACATTTTTACAATAACCAAAATTCATTATAACAAAGCATTCATGTTCTGTAACTTTACATGATAGATTTCACTCAATGTTGTGCAATATTGTTAGCAATGACTGTGGCGCGGAAAGTTCTGGTATAGTCATATTTGAATATTTTAAATTATCCGCATCGTGCATGTCGTGTCATGCGTTATGTATTTTAAGCATCCGTTATTTGTTACAGGAAAATAGATCGTTAAAAGCCGGTGATATAAGTCAACAAGAATCTAAAAATATGGCCCATACGAACATGAAAGTAACAACGGACACGTTTAGTCAAGAGAAGACACAGAGTGAAACGCAACAAAGGAAGCAAATGGTCACATCAAGCGGAATCTACAATGAACAACATAGTTCTTCATCGCAGTCGAATATTTTATACACAACTACTTCAAAAGGTATTCATACGTCAGCTACATCTATGCTACAATCGTCACAGGTTAGTACTTGTTCTCACAAAATTATTTTATTTAAGCTATTTCCATATTCCTGTGCTTTTATACATTATCTTGTTAGTTTTCAAATAAGTGATACAACTAAACTTATGAACATTTTTCATTTGCATAAAACATCCATCTGCAAAGGGCAAACTTTGTAGCTACCAATAGATAGCAATTAAGTTGAGAAGGAAATAAGTCTTAGTAGTTATCTGAGATTAGTCCCATATATATAGATAAATCTATTTGTAATGAGCCAAATTTAAATAATCCCTCAAAATTTAATGCCTCCAAAACAAGAATTATAATAATTCCCTTATTTGGGTTTACAAGTTATTATTACATACTTTTGTGTATAAGTAATAGAGAGCTACTTACATATTTTCCTAATTTCTAAAGGTAGAGAAATCCCCATAATCCTCTTAATATCTACATCATGTGTCAATATAGTGTAGCTAAATACAAATTTCCGAGTGTAACAGTATTTCTCATGTTATAAATGCTACGAAAATGATGAAATAGAACTGTGCGAACAAAAAAATATTACGATAAAAGAAGAAAAAAAAGTATTCCCTCCTTACTTTTTTCTTCTTCAAAGCAAGGATATTTTTATTTTATTTCAGACGAATTAGCTCGAAAGCAAACGAAAATTTTTGGCATTTACTACATGAGCGCTATGACTCCTTTTACATTATTCTCATGTGCACAATATACTCCATCCTGGAGTTTGATTCGTCCCTTCCGGGTCACCCTGTATGTTGCACTGTTTTGTTCATTTACTTCACATTATTCTTCAACGTACTGCATAATTAAAATGTATTTATCCTTACCGTCGTATAAATAAGCGAATTCGAGTAACACTAAATGCGGTCCCGGAATACGAAATTATTTGTTAAGCAGATTAGAATTACGTTTTATGTAAATGACGGAAAGATGTGTTAAGATATCGGGTTGTATTATTTTGCCAAGTACCATAAATAGGTAGTTTTACCTCCTTACATTACCCACTTTTCTCTCCAAATCTTTGCTAAAGTCTTTTCGATTCGGACAGTAATTTTGCCAATTCTCCCATCCCTTGACGATACAAGAAGTTTATTGCATTACAGAACTTATTTTTTAGTTCCAGATAAATGGCAACGCGGTTCGACAAGAGGACGAGCTCATAAACATGTCTTTCGATGATTTGGATCAGTTATCTCAAAATTCCAATCAACAAGATGTCGATCGTGCAATTCACAAATATAAGAACTATTATGATACATCAATCAAGTGTTTGCAACAAAAGGATTTGGGACCTAAAGCTTGTAATCTCCTAAATAAGATGAATGAAGTCATACGTAAAGCTTGGGCGGTCCCTACGCACGGGCACGAATTAGGTTATTCATTATGCATAGCCCTTAAAGATAGTGGAGGACTTGATCTCTTAATGGAAAACTGTACGAAAGGAGACAACGACTTGAAATTTTCTAGCGCAAAGCTATTAGAACAGTGCCTTACCACGGAGAATAGGGCCTATGTAGTAGAAAACGGATTAGATAAAGTAGTGAACGTTGCTTGCGTTTGTACGAAAATCTCAAATTCTTACGATCACTCGAGAATCGGCACCGGAATCCTAGAACATCTTTTCAAACATAGTGAAGAAACTTGTAGCGATGTTGTTAGGTTGGGTGGGCTGGATGCACTATTGTTCGAATGCAGAAAAAGCGACGTAGAGACATTAAGGCATTGCGCTGGAGCATTAGCAAATTTAAGTTTATATGGTGGCGCTGAAAATCAAGAAGCTATGATTAAAAGAAAGGTAAATATAATATATCTTTAATAGCTACTTGTTTATAACGATGTTATTAATTTGCATAATGTTGAAAAATATTTCTTGCCTACATTATTCACTTTTTTGTAGGTTCCAATGTGGTTATTCCCATTGGCATTCCATAACGATGACAACATAAAATACTACGCTTGCTTAGCTATAACAGTCTTAGTAGCTAATGCCGAAATCGAAGCTGAAGTATTACAATCGGGGACGCTAGAATTGGTTGAACCGTTCGTCACCTCGCATAACCCTTCCGAATTTGCTAAATCGAATCTAGCGCACGCTCATGGACAAAGTAAAACCTGGTTAAGGCATTTAGTTCCTGTTCTAAGTTCAAAACGAGAAGAAGCGCGTAATTTGGCCGCTTTCCACTTTTGCATGGAAGCTGGTATCAAGAAGCAACAAGGAAACTCAAATATTTTTGCTGAGATCGGTGCAATAGAATCGCTGAAACGTGTAGCGAGCTGCCCGAATGCCGTCGCTTCGAAATACGCTGCACAAGCTCTACGCTTAATTGGTGAAGAAGTTCCACATAAGTTAAGTCAACAAGTTCCATTATGGTCAGTAGAGGACGTGGAAGAATGGGTGAAGCAAATAGGGTTTGCGGAAATAGCTAATAATTTCTCTGATAGTAGAGTGGATGGCGATTTATTGTTGCAACTAACTGAAGAAAACCTAATCGACGACATAGGCTTAACAAACGGAATTAAGAGACGAAGGTAAATTGATGTTGCTATTAAAAATACTTGCAATTAAAAATTACAGAATATTTACGTTATCCGTTGTATTCTTTGTAGGTTTACTCGGGAACTTGGAAAATTGAAGAAAATGGCTGATTACAGCTCAAGGGATTCTGCCAATATAAATCATTTTTTACAAACGTTAGGTCCCGAATTTAGCATCTACACATACGCTATGTTAAATGCAGGTGTAGAATCGAAAGACTCTTTACGACGACTCTCTGAAGATCAATTACTCCAAGAATGTGGTATTGTAAACTCCATACATCGGACCACAATAATGGACGGAATAAAAGGTCTCGAAAAAAATAATAATCTCAACGATGAAAACATGGACAAATCGCTGGACGTTTTCGTTAGTTATAGGCGATCAAATGGATCACAGTTGGCCAGTCTGCTTAAAGTTCACCTGCAACTACGAGGTTTTACGGTATTTATTGATGTAGAGAGACTTGAAGCGGGCAAATTTGACAATAACCTCTTACAAAGTATACAAAAAGCTAAACACTTCCTATTAGTATTAACACCTCATGCTCTGCAAAGGTGTATCGGAGATGGGGAAAGAAAAGACTGGGTTCATAGAGAAATTGTTGCCGCTTTACAAGCGCAATGCAATATTATACCTATTATAGATAACTTCCAATGGCCAGAAGCCGAAGACCTTCCAGAAGATATGAGACAAGTATGTCACTTTAACGGCGTCAGGTGGATTCATGACTATCAAGATGCATGCGTGGACAAATTGGAAAGGTATTACTTACTTCCTTAAAAAATAATTGGTCATTTATATTTTGTTATTTTCAAGGTTCATGCGTGGTGAAGTTAATAATCGTACCGATCCCTTAAGCCGGGTAGGCCTCCAGAAGAGTGAAATAACGCCAAGCACACCTGCAAATCCAGTTTTGGTGCGACAACCACCAAGTTACCAACGCATGCACAGTAACGACTCGTCAAAAGGTTCTGACAAGGATGTAAATGGTAATTCAGGTCTAACGAAAGATTGACTAGATGGTCCCCCAGTCTCGGTAGCACCATCGCCTCTGCCTAGGTAGGCTCGTTGTTGCATCATTTGTTTTTGCAAAGGTACTACTAATATTTCTATTAACAACAACACTTTTTTGCATGACTCGCATAGAGGCAATAGGTTGGTTTTATTTATTATATTATTGCGTATTAGGCATTGCTAGGATGAAATTCTATATGTTATGGAATGAAAAATGCATGAGTGGTCCTCAAAAAATAATGTTTCGAAAAAAATAGATACACGCAGAGTACCTTGTATTATTTTGTAAAACTATTTCCTGTTTGTTTTGCATTATTTCCAAAAATAACCAATAACTTATCCCAATGTTACTTTTACTTCTTTGCAAGGAACCGCAGTTTTGTGTGAGTTTTTGTTACAAAAGAAACATACATTTATAGAGAAAGTAACGGAACACATTTTAAATTTTGGGAGATTGTTTTTTCCATATTTGAAGCTGTTTGCCCAACTTTATATCTATATCTAACGTAACGGCCTTTGTGATGGCTTACATCATCCGACGTTTTTGCATTGAAGTCTCAACATAAAGTTACACACGCCCTACACAGTTCTTTCTTGTAAGCACTGAAAACTAAATGGCTGTTTTTATAATATGTAGAATGATGATTATTATTCGTACATTTTCATTTCAGATTCTACAAGGCATCCAGCCCTCAACGAAACTGGATAATGACTTCTAGGAAGTATGGCTTACCTCCTCAGTATCCGTCTCTTGGTCGCAGAGGCTCGAATACACCCGCGTCACCAGCGATGGTTCCTTCTTCAAATTCTCAATTCACTCAAAATCGATCTCGTAGTTTAGATGGCTTATTAGATTCCGAATCATCACCGACAATCCAAGATTTGCCCACGGCACCACCGATAGCGTCGCCGATTTCGGCAGCAACTGAAAGTATTCCGTCCGAACGTGTTAAGCAATTAGAAACGTGTTGCCCAACCATAAAACCTCAGGAGTTGCGCGAAGTTTCCATGGAAAAGTCTGCTGCCAACAAATCCTTCCCAACTATCGTAACGACACCGGAACAAAGCGATATCGATGGGGACGTTTCGTCCAGTACAAAACATGGCAGCGTAAATAATGGCAGCTCAAATAATAAGGAACAAAATTCTGAAAGTACTTTAGAATTACCTAATGAGACTGCGTGTGATATTAATAAAGCATCAATGCTTAGTTTAAATAGTAATTCGAGTGATTCTAAACGAAAACGGAATTTCATGGATAAGTGTGTGAATAAAGTTAGATCTCTAATAAAGAAGTAATGTTTCCGTTTTTTTTTATACATATAGGATGAATAAGTGTACATATTAAGGTATTTATACTTGTATTTATTGAAAATCGATTACTGATGGAAACGATTTTGCAAAAAAGGATACAATGTACCAGGGTTAACAATCTTTTTATGTTCAGTAATGGTTGGTGGTTTATTTTAAATCGGTTTTAACTTGATTTATGCTAGTCCTACTTCGTGTTAATTTAAAGTATATGTTTACAGATCATGTAAGTTTTACATCAATGTGATTAGTTTTAATTTATTAACTCTATGTTGTACGTTTTAGCCAAATTGAATATCATATTTTGACAATTTACCTTTTCTTACGAAATTTCCACCTCTTGATAATGATTGTGGATAACGGTTATTTTTATAATAAACAAATTCATCCTATATGTGCAACTTGAGATAGTATTCATTGTTCGTAATACTGTAGAATGCTTAAGCGTATATATAAACTAGGTGCTAATTTTAAATAGGAGTACCTTGCCTTAAACGTGTTTTGAAATGTTACTGCATAATACGGGTTCTTCGTTATGAAGAAGGACTCTGACAATTACTTTTAGGCAACTAAAGTCAGTACAAATATGTGCTTTTTTATTTTAATATACGAATGTGTTTTTCATCAATTAAATATGTCTTTATATATGCAGATATATAAAGGAGAAACATAAGTGTGATGAGATACGAGCCTTATTTTACTATTGTTATTAACGTGATTTTAAGATTTTATAGTCTGTAAATATATAAATTCATAATGTTAGACTTTATTCATATTGTGAGAGTAACTGTAATTTATATATGTACTTTAACTTTTCATTTTCCATCATTGCTGATTTTGAGATACGCTTAGTCAAGCAATACGTTTTACATTTGTTAATACATCTCGTGATTGTACTCAATCCTGTAACGAAAACGTGTTACAGCCCTTGAGTTTTATGTAAAGTAATGTATAATATTTCGACGATTTCTGAATCAATGGCAGTTTTTATTTAAAAAAAATTAATTATATCGGTAGTAATTTATTACAAAATAAAAATCGACAGTGATGTAGATGACAAAATATCTATCAATAGTTTTTAGTATTATATTTTTCTTATTGTTTTCGTCTCTTTTTTATCAATGTTATATTTTAAAATATATTTTATTAAAACGATCACATTTTTTTCTTATAACCCTTTCGTAAAGCAACAGTTGTCACTAGAAGTGTCTTGATGCATAATAAAGGAAAAATTAAACTGCCTTTGAATAAGCCGCAACAAATATTGGTGTCCCAAATAGTGTGAAAAGATGTTTGCTGTGCCAGAAATATAATGACCGTGGACGTTTCTAAGTGAAGTATATATGAACCCATTTTCTGTCTTATGATGGGTATTGTAACTATTACTGATCAACAATTTTTTACCGAAAATAGGAAAATAGATAAGTAGCGTTTATTATAAAACAATATTCTTGTGAGTTTGAATTGTTACGGAAAGATGAAATCATCAGAGCGATGTAAAAAGTTATATAACTTGGAAATGATAATAAGTGGTAATCAATTTGACAGTGTTTGAGAGATTGAAAACGTAATCCACTCTCATATATCTTGTCTATGATTAACGATAAACGTTTCAAATATATTAAGTGGAAACAGAAAATACTAACATAAACGTTCCATTCAATCTGCAAAAGGAAACAATTGTGAGTTAAAGTAACTTATTTTGAAAATGGAAAACACAAAAATATTCCAAGCATTTTTATGGACAGTAAATTTCACTTAATCCAAGTTACCCACTTAAAAATAATACACATAAAATTAGTGCACAATGACTAGTGCGCAGCAGTATTTCTTCAACGATGTGTTAGTAGAACAAGGTAGAACTTACTCCCAACATTCAGTCGCTTCATTTGCAGTTGAGCTGGTAGATTTTCTAAGCTCACCACTTTATTATTTTGTAAGACACTTCTGGTAACTCATAATGTATGCAACTTATTTCACTTACACTAAGCACCAAGTTAGTTCTGGGCAGATTTTCTGATTCTTTATGTTATATGTTTTTGAATATATTATAACGTTTTGCTCTTAACAATTGTATTTTTCAGTGAATCTGGAGACCAATTTTTGCTAAAATTAAATTGAAAATTTTAAATTATTTTGACGTTCATTGTGACCAACCTAACTTAATTTCACTAACCTACGACAAAATACAGAAACAACAATTTATTACTACATTGGATTTGCTGCTTTTACTAAATACTACTTGATAAAGTGAAAATGTGAAAAGTATTTTACAGTATAATGTATATAGCAAAAAGATCAGCTTTAAACTGAAACACTCTGACTGAAGATTGAAGCTCCAGCTTCATGATAAGAAGCAGAAATGCAGCCACCAATTACACCTGATTTACAAGAATTGCCACCAGAATTGACTGCTAAACCATTAGCTTTAGTAGGTTTATCAGGTCTGGATACTTTAAATAATGCAATACATAAAGCTGTGTGGGATACATTCACCAGTAATCGAAGATTAGAGCGAGCCCATGTACAATTTAAGTTGATAGATAATGCATACGAATTTCCAGTAGTAAAGCCTAAACGTAATTCATATGAATGGTACATACCCAAAGGTATTTTAAAAAGGAATTGGATGAATAAGCATTTGAATGAAATACCTGCTGTTATCGCTATATTTTACGACTTAGATTGGAACGATGTACAGTGGAATGAAAAAGTAATTGAATGTGCTTCAAGAGTGCAATCAATGAGGTTTGTATGTAGAAATATAGTGGAACAATAGACTGACAAATAAGTTTTAATGAATCAATGTTTAGGACATTTAGATTCAAGCTTTTACTCTATTCGTTGAATCATGTTTGTCCACGGTCCTCCTTCTTAGCCGTCTACTGTAACTTAAAAAATGTGTAAATGGGTTTGTTTCTGCTTAGATTGTTAAGTTCAGCTTTACTGCTGAAGATGATAGCTTACTTATCACAACATGTATCCAACTTCTTTATTTTCATTAACATATATTATTTATCCTTTACTATTATTCATTGAAAAGGGATGGTACCCTTTCTACCCACCCTTTATAGGCTCTGCCAAAATCGGCCAGTAAATGAACTACTTGCCAAACAAAAAAAAGAATTTGATAATGTATCGCCTTTTTTATAATTTACCGTTTATTTCAGATAATTATGCCGTACTTTTGCATTGTTGTTAGTTGTGTATGTTGCTTATTTTATTTGCATTATTCATGGAAAAACATGAAAGACTTATTTTACCGCGGAAGACCCACTAATAAGATAATAACGAGTTGCCATGATTCGGGATATGAGAACTTGTTACGCATCTGTGTTGATGACTTCACAAATGTGCATATTACGAGGGGCCAGTCTCCGTCCAGGGTAAACCTTGGCATTTGTTCCCTTTCATCATTCTTTTGGTCGCGCGTTCATATAACCGAGGTTTGAATGATATTGTCTTGTTTCGTTTTCTCTTGTTGATTTGGTCTTCTTTAATTCACGTGTTTTTCTATTTTTCTTCGTTTCTGTTTTTATTTAACATCATTCTTGCTTTCCTTCAGGACATCTGTTATTCTTGTTATTTTAATCTTGGCCGACGGAAGACAATCCTATGTCTCCACCTTTTCCTTCACCAGCGAGTTGCTCAAATTATGGTCCCTCTCCCACGCTTCCTTGACCAGCTCCTTCGAATTCCTCCTTCCTTAGCACTGGTGCACTATGATAATGACTCATATGTCATTAACGGTCTTATGGTTGATGTATATAGCCTGATTTTCCGTTTAATGTTCATCTGGCTTCTTCCACCCATGGCATAGAGTTTCTTGAAATGGTTACTTTCCTCTTGGTATTCTCCATGTGACTCGCCCATGTTATCCTTTCGTCTACTGTAACCCCCAGTTACTTAACTTCCTCCTCTCATCGCAGACGAGCACCATTCACAAAGATGTTTTCAGGTGCTTGCCTAATTTTATTAGTAAATCTCACCGTCACGCATTTGTTGGGATTAATGGTTAACTTCCAGTTCTTTGACTATTCAAGGAATTTATCTATTGCACACTTAGCTTAGGTGTTTGCATATTTTCGTTTCCGTGAGCCGAGTAAATATCAAATCATCGTCTGCGTACACTGCCAGGTTCGTCAGTGGGCGTTTGGAGATGTCTTATGTGCATAATAAATGTCTGCTAACTAGTTTCAATGTAGTGACCCTAACGATTTTCAATGAAATATACACGCGTATTTTTTCAGTTATCATGAAACTTATTTAATTTAATTTCAGTAGTGCATCCATTAGAAAATTGATAGTCAAGTTTTGGTAGGTACGTCCCCTGTATTTCGCTAAAAATCTTGTCGCCGTAGAATCGGTACTAGTGACTGTTTTTTTTTTTTTTTCTTACAAGTTACATAGATATCAACCAACAATTTATATTTTTTGAATTTTTAACCATTTTAGAGCTGCATTGGATGGAAGGAGTACACGAGTTGTAGTAGTTCTAATACAAAGTTCTCCCATGCCGGCGGGAGAAGATATGATAGCTTCCGAAAAAGCAACAGCTCTATGTGCGAGTTGCAAATTGAATGCTAAATCTCTACTGGTTCTGCCGCATGTTGATCATCTACAGGGCTACGCTGTAAGACTGGAGAATGCATTCTACGATTTTGCGCAGAACTACTACCATGTAGAGGCGCGCAATATAAAATCACACAGGGAACATTTAAATAAAACAACCCATCAATATTTGTTCGTTCGACATCAATTCAAAATGGGATTTTTGAATGAATTGAAACAGGATATACATACAGCGCATAAGTAATTATTTGTTTTTATTATTCAAAATTGTTGTTCAAATATAAAGACTACGTACGAGATATTTTGTACATTTTGCAGGCACTACACCCATGCGTACAACAACCTCTTGGAAATAAGAATTGTTGATACAAACGCGAATGAAATTAGAACAGCTGCTGGTTTTATCAATTATAAATTATGCCGCCTAATGTTTGTACTAAATCTACCCAGAGATGCAATATCCCAATTTCGTGCACATATCGATCGATTTAAAATAAGAATCGGTTTTAAGGAACTAGCATTTGAACATTTTGGTTGGTTGTCTAAACAGGAAGTATCTTCCGAAACGATACGATATAATAGACAATGTTTATTTAAAATATATTTCACTCTTATAGGTATAGCATCTTCGGAGATATTTTTGATGAAGCGGTAAAATTAGGCTTACCAGCAGTACAAACTCAACATCCCGGCTTATATTATCAGCAAGCTGCCCAATATTGTATTCTTAGAAGGCAATCGTGCCAGGAATTGTGTAGTGTAAGTCATATGTACTTTTTAAATCAAATATTTTTTTGGTTTTAGTAAAAAAAACAACTCATCTGCTCTTATCCGACTCATATATTTTCAAGTTATAGCTAATTACAAATAAACAGAATTTCATATTTTTTTTTAACATTAAATTACTATCAAGGAACTCTGAGACTGACAAATATCAGAATAACCAAATTATTGAAATCAATCCAAAGGATTGATTCAGATAGCCGGTACCAAAAGATTACAACCGTCACATATATAATGTCCATTTCAGACTGTTGATTCGGTAGTTTAGACGTGCGCATAATTCGAAATAGTTTATACTACCACCATCTATAATACTATTCCCCCTGAAACACAGTATATACAGCATGTCCACTTAATGCGTGGATGGAAGGAATTATTTTTTCCAATGCAAAATTTAGAGAAACAGTTCTCAAATAACAATTGCCATATATATAAGTCCTGTACTATATAAAATTACATTCATGCATGCAGAGTGTTCAACTCCTACTGCATACAATACAAGTTCGGTTTTTTAAATTGAATACTCTGTATGTTACTGCGTTTTGGATATTGAATATTTGTTTTCACACCGTCAGAAAGTTCTTTTTTCTAATTTCAACCATGTGTAACATATATTGTAAATAATTACTTTCCAAATGACTATGTTACAGAATGCAACAAGTTATCCCACTCCAGATCCACTGGAAGGAATGAACACGTTGGAATTTTACGGTCAACGGCCCTGGCGACCAGGAAAATTAAGTGCGGAACCGCCTAATCCTCAATTAGAACAAAATGGTATTACGGCACTACAGTACTTGGAACTCCTTGTAAATCATTCGGTATGTTTAGCTACTAATTTTTTCAATCGTAGCGTAATCAGTCGTAACAAATTTTAGAACGCTATAATTACTATGTATGGTTTAGCAATTACGCAATATAAAGCTTACAGATGTCCTCGGACGCGCAGGCATCTAATAATACAAATGGCGGATGAATATATTATCTCAAAGGATTACGGCAAGGCGTTAACGTAAGTGGTTAGACTGTTACATTTTTTCATCTAAAGTCAGCACATTTTAGTTTGCTAACACATATGCTGTGGGATTATCGCATTGAAAAATGGTGGAATATCATATCGAATCTTCTTTTAAAAGCAATAAAATGTGCTTATTTAACCGCCAACTTACAAGATTATATCATGTTAACATTAGAAGCTCTAGGTGAGCATATTGGAATCCCCGCTGAAGATAAGACAATAATGTATGACAACCTGTGCAACGTCCTAAATGTACGATAAGTTAAGTATTCTTCGACACATGTATTTAATTGGCAACATAACTGCAGAGACAACTACCAGAGCCAGAAAACGATTTGCCGCCATCCTGTGTACAAAATGCAATTTCGCACTGGCAACAAGTATTAACGTCGCAGTCATTACAATTAACCTTAGAAATGGGAGCCATGGTTTCATGTGTTGATTGTAAAGGAAGATTTGTTAAAAATGAGTACGAAGCAGATGAAGATGTAACTGTTGAAATATATCTAAAGTTAGTAAGTTATTAGTTCAATATTGACATTATTACAGCAACATATATACTCCACCTGATATTACCAAGGAGATGGTTCCGCGTTCTCATCCCATCCTGGCTGGTACTCGTATTTCTCACTTTTCTGATTGTTACGCTCTATCCATGCGCTGTATCCATACCACGTATAGCTTGTTCAAATACTGCCACCTATTGAAAGTAAATTGTTGCACATGAGCATCTTTTGAGCTTCGACGGTATGCTTATTTCAACCAATAGGGAGTTTTCACTACAACTTTCAATATTGGCGCTATGAGAATCTCATATTCCCATCTCATATCCCAGGACGGCGGAATCGGCAAAGACGTTGGTCTGTGAATGTTTGGATGTAAAACTTTTATACAACGTAATATGTTTCGGTTTAGATATTGATTGCAAAATATAACAGACTCATACCTAAAAAAATGCTTTACAAACTGTTGTAAGCAAGGTTACAATTTCCGTTCAATATCACTTACTAATTCCTCGTGTTATTATCTTCTTTTATTTGTAAAAATCTTTTTCGATGAATTAATATAACAAATTTTAACAATTTTGAATTTTAGGTCTCTATGTTTGTTTCCTATAAATTTATTGCGCGTATCCATCCTGATCAGTATAGCTGGTTCTAATTCAGAATGTGTCGTGAATTCCGGAAGTAACGAGATAATCACTTTAAATAGTAATGAGGCAAAAAGATTCTGCGTTACATTTCGACCAGATCCTAGCAATGTCGATAATGAGATTCAGGTTGGTAATATTTCAGTTTCATTAATAGAAAACAATTTATTATCTTCTTAATAGATTAACGGTATTCAGCTTCAAATCGATAACAATAATGCAACCGATTTCATTGTGAATTTGAAATTTTCTGGTCAAGGCAATGATTTGAATAGTACGTATGCGGAGTTGCAACATTTTCGAAGTAGCCCTCGCAATATGCCCGATTTTGATAACATCAAAGCGCAAACGACAACTAATATCGTGCCACGTCATTCCAAACTGGATTTATTGTTTCAACACGCGAATCCAGCCCTGCTAGATGAGTGGTACGAGATTAGCGTTAATATAAAGAATAACGAAACTCGTGATATACGGGATATTCGCTTCGAGATATCTTTGGTGGACGATGATGGCATTGATAGCAGTGAGTATACTTTGCACTATAATATATACATCTTATTACGTATTTAATTTTATAAATCTCGCTTCACAAAAATAGTAAGTCCATTGGCTTGTACCGATTGAATTTGCCTTCTCTTCAACAGTAATTAACCCATTGTTCCTTGATACTATCTTCCATATTCTTACCTTCGATAAAACGATGATACATTTCCTTTGAGAGCTTTACAGTTAAAGCTATCTGTTACAGTTAAACGAATTGTTTTACACTTAGAAACTGTACAGTACAATGTTTACCAGGTGTGTCGGTAATTCCTTTCCGGTTTTTCCGGCAGATGTCACTGGCCATAAGTATGAAATGTTATGATTTGATACATATGTAATTTTATTCTACTGACATTAACCTTAAAACTACACAAGTTACGTTCCGCCAAAATAACAGCGTTATAGATTTATAATTTTTTGAAAATGTCGAGTTTTGTGCCTGAGAACGTGCATTTGCGGCACGCATTACTTTTCTTGTTTCATCAAAAGAAAAAAGCGGCTGAAAGTCATCGTTTGCTAGTAGAGACTTACGGTGAGCATGCTCCAACCATAAGAACATGTGAAACGTGGTTTCGACAATTCAAATGTGGTGATTTCAACGTTCAAGATAATGAACGTCCTGGTAGGCCGAAAACGTTTGAAGACGCGGAATTGCAGGAGCTATTGGATGAAGACTCAACACAAACTCAAAAACAATTAGCAGAAAAGTTGAATGTGGGCCGAGTAGCAATTTGTGAACGATTACAAGCTATGGGAAAGATCCAAAAGATGGGGAGATGGGTGCCACATGAATTGAATGACAGACAAATGGAAAATCGAAAAATCGTTAGTGAAATTCTGCTTCAAAGGTATGAAAGGAAGTCATTTCTGCATCGAATAGTAACGGGTGATGAAAAATGGATTTATTTCGAAAATCCCAAGCGAAAAAAATCATGGTTATCACCTGGCGAAGCTGGCCCATCGACTGCAAGGCCAAATCGCTTTGGTCGCAAGACCATGCTCTGTGTCTGGTGGGACCAGATTGGTGTCGTATATTATGAACTGTTGAAACCGGGAGAAACAGTTAATAGTGATCGCTACCGACAACAAATGATCAATTTGAACTGTGCATTGATCGAAAAACGTCCACAATACGCTGAAAGACATGATAAAGTGATTTTGCAACATGACAACGCGCCGTCTCATACAGCAAAACCAGTCAAAGAAATGTTGAAATCACTTGGATGGGAAGTTTTATCGCACCCGCCGTACTCTCCAGACCTGGCTCCATCCGACTACCACCTTTTCGCATCGATGGGGCACGCGCTTGCAGAGCAGCACTTCGCCGATTTCGAAGAAGTTAAAAAATGGCTCGATGAATGGTTTAGCTCAAAGGAGGAACTGTTCTTTTGGAATGGCATTCATAAATTGCCTGAGAGATGGACAAAATGTATAGAATCAAATGGCCAATACTTTGAATAAATAAATTTTAACTATCCATTCTA
This sequence comes from Oryctes borbonicus, assembly GCA_902654985.2. Classification (NCBI taxonomy): domain Eukaryota; kingdom Metazoa; phylum Arthropoda; class Insecta; order Coleoptera; family Scarabaeidae; genus Oryctes; species Oryctes borbonicus. The sequence continues at coordinate 4,562,995 of LR736876.1, forward strand.
AGTAACGTGTTTTCTTTAGCGAAAAAACCGGAAAAGAATTACCGACACACCTGGTAGTTATCATTTTTTGTGAATTAATACACTGGTCGCTTATATATATATTACAGTAGGCGATAATGTTAAAGCTAAAATTAAAGTAATGAAAAATATTTAAACTGGAAAGAAGGAAATAAAACGATTCAATCCATCTGTAACGTTTATTATTCTTGGTCATTCACATTTTCAAGTGCCAATACACCGGTTATTAACCAAAGCTTAACAGTTATGCTTAGAGATGGCCAAGGCAGGTGAAATTATTACTTTTTTGCAGCGACTAGACAGACTCGTGTCTATTCGTCTCATAAGAACGGGTTCGTGTTGCCTACTGGTTTCCTCGAGAGCCGACAAAACACGAGTCTGTCCAGTCGCTGCAAAAAAGTAATAATTTCACCTGCCTTTGTCATCTCTAGTTACGTTTCTAACAGAGTTAGTGGGGGCGGTAAGTGGTACCATCTACCACGATGTATACCTACTAAGTGTTCTTTTCCCTGTCCTTGCATGCACTTTCAATACAAAAAAAACTTGCAACTATACATTACTTTCTAATAAATTCTTTCAACAGCTGAATTTTCGTTGTCAAATCAATTGAAAGTGGAAAAATTACCGTTATTGGTGAAATACAACAAACTGGAGCCTTCCGAAGAAAGCAATTTAAAATTCTTCATGAGGACGCATAAAGTTGGCGAACGTACCTTAAATTGTAAAGCATCGTTTACCTTAGATGGCAAGCAACCTATTGCAAGTATAAAAATAGAAACTGTCAATGTTTCCATCGTTAAACCATTCGAGATTACGACCAAGTACATGTCGATGCTATTTGAATGTATAAACAAATTTTACGTCGAAGAAGAATTCGTTATTATGCCAATTATAAACTGTTTATCGCCTTGGCCCATTATTATTGAGAATTCTTCGCTCGATTTTGTAAGTAAAACTTTTTATAGTTATTATTGTTTTAGAATACATTCGTAATAGTCATGACGTTACTATCAAAACACAACATTTTTTGTGTCTGCACACGGTTTCGTCGTATTTTTTATGTTACAACGTGGATATAGAGTAAACAACTTATATTTCATTTAACAGGAAAACGTTTTTATTTGAAAAAAAGCCTCACTACCTTTATACACGCACGTAAAGTCTTATTTTCAAATTTTATTGTAGAAGTTTGAATTGAATTAAGGTCATTTTTGTTTTCAAGGCATTACAAACAGGAGAAAAATTAAGATGTAATTATTTGCAATCCGGTGAAACAATTGAATTTTTACTAACACTATTAGCTTTTATCAACACTGCATAATTACGAATTAACCCTAATTCTCGGTACTGGATTGTTTCAAGCTTAGCTATTTACGTAAAGTAATAATAGCAGAACGCGTTTCGATGGAAATTTCTTTTCGTTTTGCCATTTCAGCACTCCCCGTTTATTACGATAGTTAAATTTAAATTGTAATTTTTTTTTTACTTAATTACGAGTCACTCACTATTCTCTCTCTCTCTATTCATCAAAACATGTTTGTGCTATAAATTTTATAAAATTGATAGATCAGCGGACGCACTTCCAACACATTTTTTCCGCAGAAGACAGAATTCAACTTGCCGATTCTAATGAATTTATTATTCGCCTTTAACATATGTCATTGTTTTTAGGGATTTGGGATACAAAATGTCGATAAAAGTATTACTAGTCAATTAAAAGGAACTACGTTGAAACACAAAGAGAAAGGATCGGAAATTTACTTAGCAACTACTTCTAAGCAGAGTGATAAACTTGTTGATGTAGGACAATATTCTATTAAGTGGAAAAGGTATTATTAATTATATGTATAAAGTGGATTTCTTGAACTTAATGCTAAAATGATTGAAGGAGAATAGTTTGGAGAATTTCCTTTTTTTAACGAAACACTTGTAGCCTGTAAATCCTGCGTTACAGGTTATCATTTTAGAGTAAACAGAAAATTATTTTCTGATGTTAACGTTTCAGGCTAAACGGATTCTCGGCAAAAACTGAAGTTCCTCTTCAAGGATTAGTGGTGGACTGGATTCCGTTGGATATAAAAATTACTTTACCGGAACACGGGTTTGTTCGTACTCCGTTGCTAGTCCAATACCATTTTCTAAACAAGTCGCATCAATTAATACAGTTAGACTTAAATATGGAAGGAAGCGAAGCATTTATGTTTGCCGGCTACAAACAGGTAGAAGTGACTAATGGTCGTGCTTCATTATTTAATAAAAATGTTACAGTTTCAGATACATATCCTTCCTGGAAGTGAAAGAATAGTTGATTATAATTTATATCCCTTGATACCCGGTAGTGTATCGTTACCAAAATTAGTACTGTCGATACCAGATAGTGGCACAGAAGGCCCTGCCCTACGTCAAGATCATCTTGTTTCTTTACTGGAAAGAGCTCTTCCTAAATATTTATACGTTATGGTAACATTTTCTTTAATTCCTATTTACATATTGGGCTTGATGATAATAATTTTTTAGCCACAAGTGAAAGGAAAGCCGAAATTGGATCCTGCAGTTATAAGTAGTATGATTATGCATTAAATTCAATTATAATACTTTGTTACAATATACATTTTTTGTATAAACTAATTGCTTTTTACATACCTGTGTATATTTTATTACGGAAGTATGAGTATGTACACTGCCGTTCAGTGAAGTTCGGTCATACAATAAAAATCTATTATATCACATTGTATACAATTATTAATACATAAAATTAGAAAGATATTAAGCATACACTCTTTTCTAAGGGATTAAAGCCATAAATTATTATGTAAAGTAGAAATATTGCGACAACCACAATAAAGTTTCTTATTATCATTTCAAGAATTTCTCGGAAGCACCGATCTTTTGAAACGGGTCGTTTGAGGATTATTAACGAACAATACATTTAGGAAATATACTGCAGTGCTATTCTTGTTTATTTATTACAGGCGTAAAGATATAAATTTGCTTCATTTTATTGTTAAACGTGTGTTGGTGTGCATCTGTCGTTTTTGCGCGAAAGTTTTAAGAAAATTTACTTCAAAATGGTACGTGGCAAGCCTACCAGTGTAGAAAAACGTTCACGCATTATTACGCTGTTTGAAGAAGGATATTCGGGGTGACAAATTGCTGAAAAAATAAATATGAGAAGTTCAACAATAAATGACATCATAAAGCGATATCGGACAACTGGAACTAGAGAAAATCGTGTTCGTCCTGGAGCATCTAGGAAAACAACAAAAGCTGAAGATTTGAGAATTGTATTATTAAGCAAACGCAATAGACAATTAACAGCGCCACAAATAGCAGCCGAAGTCAATCGCGGTCGTGAAGACCAATTTTGGGCGGTAAAACGTTGACTTCAACAAGCGGACCTTCATGGACGCATTGCCATTCGAAACCCTTATTACGTCGGGGCAACAGAGCAAAACGGCTACAGTGGGCCCGTTCTCATCTAGATTGGTCGTTAGATGATTGGAAACACGTGCTTTGGAGTGACGAGTCAAAGTTTGAGGTTTTTGGACAAAATCGACGAGTTTATGTCCGAAGTCCTAAAACCGAAAAGTGATCCCGGATTGCATTGTGCCAACAGTGAAGCAAGGGCGTAGTTCTGTGTTAGTGTGGGGATGTTTCTCCTTTGCTGAGACGGGAGATTTATGCAGAGTGCAGGGTGTAATGAGGAAGGAAAATTATTTTGCAATACTCAAGAATCATCCAGTGCCATCAGGCTTGCGTAAAATAAGCCGTAACTTTACATTCATGCATGACAACGACCCAAAACACACTGCGTTAGTGTGTAAGAACTATCTAAAGGAGCAAGAAGAACAGCACACCCTGAAAGTAATGACATGGCCCCCACAAAGCCCAGATTTGAACCCTATAAAGTTGTTGTGGGATGAACTGGATAGGAGGATCCGAAAAATATGCTCAACTTCACAAGAACATTTACGCAATATTCTGCAACATGAATGGATTAATATTCCAAATTTCCATTTTAACAAAACTTATCGAAAGAATGCCTAGAATAGTTCGAGCGGTGATTAACAGCAAAGGAGGTTTTTTTGATGAAAAAAAAATATAATGTTCAGTATGTTATATTAGGCCAGAATAACTTTTTATTTATTTATTTTTGTCTTTTTTACCTGTACATACAATAAAATTGCATCTTGTTTTTAGTTTCGTTTGTTTCTGTAACCTTTTCTTGTTTTTTACCAACCGACCGAACTTCTCTGAACGACAGTGTATGTATTTTGAGAAGAATCTAGCGCAGTATTTGTCAAATAAACTTATTTGTAAAATTGGTGAGCGTGTAACTATCGCTTGCTGCAGGGTGTGTTCAGTTTGAGCGTTTACACGATTTAAGCTCTTGTAACTCCCACATTCCTCTTGGCATTTCACATTCCATCTAGTGGTAGAAAGCCCGATTCCTATTAAAAAATTCCTTCCTTTATCCAAATATCGTGGTGTTGGGTGTAGAAACAAATCTAATTAACCATTATAAATCAATACTTAAAAGGGGTTACTATTGTATGGATGGAAAAAGTACTTAGTCCAACCGAGCCATATCTAATTTCTTGGACTCGCGGGGATACAGGTTCCTGGGATTCTTATACGCTTTGTTGGGTATGGTATTAATAAAGGTATACAATAATCTTAGAACGTGCCACTACATACAAATGACTGACGGAGAGCGCTTTTAAAAAGCAAGTAAAGTAAAATAAAAACGTAGGCTTCCACGGCCAGAGTCAGTGGAAACTAAACGTGTTCCGGGTTTGAACCGTGCCATGTCGTTGGTTAAAATAAAACTCGACGTTTCGCCCACAATCGTATGAGGCTTCTTCAGGAGAGTGATGGCAACAGTTAGCACGGTAACTCAATGTGTGAACCACGCCAGAGGCGAAACTAACTAAGCGGGAAGTAGTGGTCACGGTAACTCAGCATGTGAACCATGCCAGAGACGAAAACTAACTGCGCAGTTGGTAACTGTTGTCATCACTCTCCTGAAGAAGCCCCATACGATTGTGGGCGAAACGTCGAATTTTATTTTAACCAACGACATGACACGGTTCAAATTCGGAACACGTTTAGTTTCAAGTAAAGTAAGTTTAACTTACGCTGAATCTTAACCAAATTAAAGTTTTTCAAGATACAAATACAGTAATGCATACATGCTACATATACGGGAAGTATTCTCATATTGTTACAAATTACTTTGCATTAATGCAGTCAACTCAAAACCTGGAAAACGCGCAACTATCTATAATTAATATATATGTTACGATTTTTATTATTATAGAACACATGGAAGGAAAATCTTGTATGTTATTCTTTTTTTTTGTCTCTTAACGATATGATGACATATGTATTGGTTTTATGAACTGACTAGAGAATAATAAAGAGTAAATAAATGCCGGAAAAAATGCCTTTGAAATTAAAGCAACGGGAAGATATTTATATTATAAACATCGCTATTACTTATGTAAACAAATGAAAATTTCAAAAGAGTAAAAACCCGAAAGTGCTAATTTATGTATTCGTATACGTATTAGTGATACTATTAGGTTTTTAGTCGAACATCGAAATATACTCAAGATCGTTATTAATCACATCAAAAAACGCAAACTTTATATTCAATCTCTACGATAATATTAACGGTAAAAAGGATTAATCTGAATACAAAGTAATCCGTGGGCACTTCGTCGATTTCATGTTGCTTTTGTTCGAAATCATGCCTAGCGACACAGCAGTTAGGAGTCTAACTGTAAAATTTGAGCGGATCTATTGTATTCTTGATATTGAGAGATCATTATGAGAACGTAATGTTTATTCAGCTGAGAATATGGCTAGGGTCAATGAAAGTATGACCGAAAATCCGAGGACCTGAATTCATCATCGGTCACAGCAATTGGGAATTTCAAAATCGTTTCTGCAACGAATTGTGACAAAAGGCTTTCGTCTACATTCATACAAGATCTAATTCATCCATGAACTGAAGCCTACGGATCATCAAAACCTCCGTGTGTTAGCTGATTAGATCTTAGAGCAGACCGCAGTTGCGATTTTGTAAACAAATCATATTCAGCACCGAAATCTATTTTCACATCGTTGATTATGTCAAAAAAGGGGTAGATTTTCGTCCTAACAAAACGGAACTACTTGCCACACTGCCAGAAAAATTGCAATGACGATCGAAATCCCTTTCTTCCAGCTCGATGCATTTGGGCACTTATTTCTAAACGTTGTTCACCTATCTTAGCACACTTCGGAATGCTGCGTTATCCCAAAGTTTATACATAAATCATATGTATCAGCACTATTTCAATTCAATTTGCATTAGGCTTACCATTTCGAATCGATAGTTAAGAACAGCAGTGTCATTCACTTGTCAACATGTTTTGTTTACCGTTGTTATGGTAAACAAACAATACTAAGACCAGAAAATCGGTGCAATGCTCAAACTTTAATTATGAATATTTCTTTTACTTTCAATATATGGTGTTCTTTAAAAAATGATTTTGGATGCTTGAATTTGGCAAAGTTTGCTCAATGCTAAACTCCGTCTCGGTCGAAGGCGTTTCAACACATGTCTCGTAAAAAATTTCGTTAAAATGACTTCCAGGTTTGAATGAAATAGATAATTTACATTTAGATAAGTGAAAGCAAAATCAGAAATATCTTGAAATCTGCTAGAAATAGATATATGAAACCCATATTACATAGTGATCACAACATATTATGTGCCCTTTATGGTATATGATTTTTTATATTTTGCCACTATACCGTTTGTCCATCTTAACTCTGTCAGCTTTCTTCAAAACTGACACTTCTTGTAACTGATATTCGTAAAAATAACACTTTTTCCTCCTTCAGCCGGTTTTGGAATTGGAATTTAGAATTTACTACTTATGTTAGCAGCTTCTCTTATATTTTATAATAGTCTTGATCAGTATTAACGTAGAGTTTAGCCTGTTATGCTACAGAATTCTGATCAATTAAAGACTCAATCGCGAATAAAGATCACTATTGTTGTTCGATTGATTATTTATAGAATAATTACGTATATATCCAGTTTCATTGGGAATTAATCTAAGTGCTGATGTAATTTAACTACTTGTTGGTAAATAAATATTTAAAGAGAAGCATTGAAAGTTTCAAACGTAGATGATACAATAAATGTAATTTTTTTTGTTGTTATCCTTAGGTAAGAAGACGGAGCGTTCTGTAAATCACCCTTAATTATCCGTGATTTAAAAAATGTTTCGCCTATAAAGAAAGAAACAATTTCGTTAATGTTCCACATGTACTATTTATTGTTAGACGGTAATTTTACGAAAGGTAAATATTTTTTTAACGTTCCCAAAATAGCTTTCTTTTATTTATTTCATTGTTTCTAGTGAGTTAATTTTTAATTCATTGATAAACATATCACCCACCCGAATAACAGTGTTGAAATATTTATTTTTTGCTATAAATTGACGCTCGTTATATTCTTTATGGAATATTTAATTTATCACAAGTTTGTTACTCCACGGTATAGGTAACGATATCTGTTTTGTTTTAATGTCTTGCGATAAATGCGTGGCATGATAATTCATATTAATTAATTGTGGCGTAGCACAGGGTTCAAAATTGGGACCTGTTCTGAACAGAAGAATCAGAAAAAATAGAATATTCCAAAATATATGAAAGGGAATAGTGGTTCGCAGCTAACAATTTAAATCTGGATATTGAAAAGATTAAAGTTCATAACTAAACCAAACAGCGTGAATAATATTAAGATGTTGAGTGTGTTCATCGATTCTTGTCTGAAATGGAGCACTCATGCAGATTACATTTGTGATAAATTAAATACAACAGCGTACCAGATAAAAAGAAATACTGTTGAGGTATTATACCAGGTGAATCATAAATAGTAGTATTATACTATGAGACGGCACGGGACATGCAAAAAGAGTTACTAAGATTTAGAAGAAATGTATAAGAGCAATCATGAGTGTGTGTAGCGTTGAACATTATAAACTATTATTTATAAAATTAAGAATATTAACAGCTCCGTCATTGTTCATAGGCAATTGTTCACTAGTCGCCAAAAGCAATGCAGAAAGCTTCGAAACTCAATCACATGCTTCCATATATCCTACTAGAGGTAATCCTGCGATGAGAATAAAGTTCGTCACTTTCCGTGCGCTTCACACAATTAGGAGAGACTAGACAGACTCGTGTTTATTAGTTTCGTGAGAATGGGTTCGTGTTGCTTACCGATTTCTCCAAGAGTCGACAAAACACGTATCTGTCTCTGCTAATTTCATGAAGCGCATGGAAAGTGGAGAACTCCATATCATCGATTAACTTTGACGCAACGAACAGCTAAACATCAGTCGATAACATTTTACAACAATTTGAAAGAAGAGACTAAAACATTGTCATATAATAGATTTAAAAATAATATTAAAGATTATTTGGTACAAAAAGTTTTTTTTTTAAATAAAAGATTTCTTTGCTTGTAATATGATATGTCCGTTGCCAATTCTCTTCTCATTTATAAAGATTTAGGAAATAAAGATTATTCTTATTATTCGTTGTATTTATAAATGTCTTTTCGTTTTAAATGGTAACAGTAACATTTTTTGGTATATTTGGAATTTCTTAATATGAATATATATTATTTTCATGGGGCTAAATTTTCATTTTTTTAGGGCCTAACAGTATCCTAGACTTCCCCAAATAATATTTGGCTTGTATCTCACGTCTTACTTTCATTCTTAAATCTTCTAAGTTTTGGGGTTTCTCCTTGAATGTTTTTGTTTTTAAGTGAATGGGTATAAATTGGAGGATTTAATGGGTCATACAACAAAATGTATTTTGCTGAACCCTGTATGTGTAACACATTCCGAAATAAATTCTTGCTCGTACTCTTAATTTTTAAGAAGAAAATGAATGAGTATTTTATAAGTTTATTAATTACAAAGATATTCTGAAGCTAAATTGTTTAGAAAAAGTTTAAAAACATTTCAAGTTTAGAGTGTTTAAAAACGGAAGTTAATATATTAAAATATTTTAGTAATGCTCTAAGTATTTCGTTATAATAGCCGATGAGTAAGATCTGTATATTTTAATATGGATAATATCCTATTCCTTCCAACAATTATATAAATATGTATATAACGTATACATCTATTGTTTTTGATAGTATTTTGAAAAAGAACAAATTCAATTTTACTTTTATTTAAAAATAGGCTACGTTCGGCGTCGCCTTCAATTACACCTGCTCCAAGTTAGTTTTGCCAACTTAAATTTAAATAAAAAAAAAGAAAAAATTAAAGAATTTGGAGGGCTTTAATGCAATTTGACTTTTAATCCTTTCCTTTTCTCTTAACTATATGCCTTACAAGACCCAAATGCAACGGAGAACAAAACTTATTGGAAATTCGGTGGACCGGCTTCAATGAGAAGCCTTGTTTTGTTAGATATCAAAAATAGAAAAATCTAACGAGCTTTTAAATAGAGAATATACTAGCCGCGATTTTTTTAGAAATTCATTAATATTTTGGCAAGGATTCAACGCAACAAATTATAAATAAATTTCAGGGTTAACTTTTCTACATGGTTGTGCGTTTTTGTCACTGTCAATTATCTCTTTCTTCATCTAATCGAACTTAGGAACAAAATAATATGCAACGTCGCCCTGTTTTAGTAGCTAATATAAATTTTGTAGCCTCATCGTGTTGAAAACCGTATTTACTTACAAAAACGGATGCAAAGCTTTTATTGTTTTACAACAGGGGCGGAGTGCTAGATTAAAAAATTACTTCTATACAGAAAATTATGGTCAGCGTGTTTTTATATAAAAAGTACCTACGTTTGTTAATACTTTGTAGAAAAGTAGCCCAATATTTTATTTAGACAAAACATGGAGAACGGAAGGCATATGAAAGAGGCATCTCATCACAATTTTTATGTATTAGCCGGTATTTTTATTATGTTATTTAAAATTTGTTTTTTATTTGCGAAACAAAATAATTCTTGTTAAACGTGAACAATTCATGCGGAGGTTATATTAAGTAAGCAGGTATATAGCAGGTATATTTGAGATAACCCTTTGTTGAAAGCATTTTCTTTGTTACCTTTGAATGCTTTCACTTAATTCTATCTTGATATATTTAACCAGTACTGGGCCTTTCGATTTCCCTTCCACTTCTTAATTTTCTCTTCTACACTCTTCTGATTCTTCTGCAGACCACAGTGAAGTTTCAACCATTGAAAGGCATATTAGCTGCTTCTTTGAGCACCTTCCAGTTGTTAATCCATTAGTTCTTCGGTGGCTATGCACTTACTATAACGTAAATGCTTTTACGTCCCAATTCATCTGTTATTATTTTTTCTTTTGAAAAATAATTTCTAATCCTTCTTGAATAATTTCTATATCATTTTGTTGTACATTGTCCATTCTTAGTTCTTTACCTTAAGCTTCACCATTACAGGTGTGACTATCTAATCATGGTTCAGCATAAGTAGCGGCGGGTGGTGTACTGTAACTGTGCAGCTGCATTACAACGTCTCGATTCTCTCGGGTATTTTGGTAGCATATTGTGCGCGGAAATACACGAGGAAATTCAAGCGTTGTTATTGACCTCCCATCTACGTCACCACCGGCCGCTACCTGTCATAAGACTTATTAATAAAATGGTTAACATTAGTCCGCAATTAGGTATAATGTTATTTTCATATTTCTAGATTCGGCATATAACATTTATAACTTCTAGCGCAAACCAAGAACCCCCTCCTAATATCTGTGGCGATTTTTATCAGCTGTACACGTTAATCGATTGCACTTCTTTTAACAGTCGCATTGCTTTATGTTTTTATCCGGTCCTGTTCGCCATTTCATCGCACACGAGTAACATACATACATAGATCTCCCACTTCCTACAATATATGTATATTTTTACACAAACATTGCCCGCAACCTCGGATTTTTTGCAATCGGGAAAGGCGCACGAGGTTCGAGCATGCATTCGCTCGCTTATGTCTTTTGATTACGTCCATTATAGTATTTTTGAACTTGCTACTTCACATATTTTTAGCCAACTCGTGTGCTCAGTACAAAATGAATAATGGCATCGTGTAGATACGAGCTACGTGTAAGCAATGACGAGTAGTTATTATGACTACCCAAGAAATTCGTAAGAGCACACAATTTAGATACGTTTCTGTACTAAGCACCGTCAGGATCAAAATGACGAATGATAGAATTGGGCACTTGCTAGAAATCGTTTATATAGAAGCTAATGGAATGTCTTATTTACTAATTAGAATGTTCTATAGATGCTTATGTAGCGCTGATTTCATCAAATTTTAAACTAAACTATGTCGTATGCGGTACTACAATAGTTATGTAAAAGTAACAATATTAAAAATCACTGCAATGAGATCTAAGTGATGAAGAATTCTAGCCTACTTCTATGTAACAAATCGGATAAGCTTTGGCATGCTCTCAATATTACGATTTAAAAATAATAATAATTGAAGCTTGCCCCAGCAGTAGTAAGGTGTGACGCTGTGGTTTCTGACTAATTTTAATTTTACCGCCAAGAGCCCAGAACTATTTTTTTGTGTCAATTATCTTGTAATATTAGGAGAGAGCATGAATTATTTGGTATTTATCTGCATACATTTAGTTAATACAGCTTTGGCCAATAATATGAGGCACCTGTAGATTGATTTTCACAAATGTATAAAAAGCGAAATGTTATTGTGCGAATTATTCTAAAATGGTAGGTGTTCCACTGAGAAACCAAATAAAATCTAGAAGTTCATTATACTTTTCCCTACTTGTAAGGAGCAGCCAGATTTTGCTGGAGCAGGTGTCTAAAATGGGATCCAAACCAGGCTGAACTCATAGAGTGGGGATCTCTGCAAAGAAAATGCCGTTCATCACAAACAACCCGTAACAATATGTATTACTTTTGCAATAAATAAAGTAAGAACTTAGTTTCTATTGTTGAGGAAGAAACCTTATGCTAAGTTATGATTTCTTCGTGTCACAAATCTGTGGAGTTCTACAGGTTATACCTGTTCCCATAAAATTTTTTATTTGTCAATGCTTTTTGTTTTTCGGAAACTTAAAGAAACTATCAAACTAAATACTATTCAAATTTTACTTAGAATAAATTGTTACAAGTATAAAAGGCATTTAACGGCATACTAAATGCTCTCCGCACAATTTCGTACGGGTTATTTGCATCATTTTGTGTAATTGTTAAAAGGAAAACATAAAATTCGATTTACAATGTGACTGTATGTAAACATCGATAATTCTGAAATAGCCGACTTGCGATTGTTGACTTTGCAGTAAATCTGTGTTCTATAACATGTACACAATGCGTTAGCGTCTAATTTTATTTCTCCCTTGATTAGCGATCAAACAGCTTTTGGAGCCTTTTCTTGTTTATTGTAATGTGTATAATAATGCGTTCCGGGTAGCTTTGCTAACTATAAGATTGACAGCAATTAAAAATATTTTTTTATTCAATAAAGTTCAGTTACCGTTAGATCTAGGATTGATACCTGTCCTGTGCCAACGTTTAGTCTCACTCCGTTGAGTTCCTCGTTTTTCTCCCGTCTCCCGTCGTACTTGTTCCCCTCGCTTCAATCGTGGTTGTCCTTTCTTGTTTGTTGCCATGTACCTGACAAGCAGAAAGCAATTAACTGAATGGAATAATCTGCAATTAAAATTTAACATTATAGGCGCTGGCGTACCTCTGGGCTCCATTCTGCACTATGTACTTTTCACTGTGTATATTAATGGTCTTCCATCAACTTCAGTACATGCCAAGTATTCTATTGCATTTCGGAGAGAGCGATCGCAGATATTGAAATTTGGTTCATCGTAAATAGAATACAAACTAATATTAATGAAAAACGAGGCCCGTGATCATTAAAAGGAGCTAGGCGTCGCAGTAGATGCAAATTTAAGATAGAGCTCGCACATACATAGAAGGATCGCCTGGAAAACTGCTGATTTTCATTTAAATTCCTTTTAACATATACATTACGTGTGCCTGCAAACCACCCGATCTCGACCAAGTTTGTATCAATATCCAGAAGAGGGATGCTTCCCGCTCACCAAGTTTCGCTTCTGGCCTTAGTTCACACGTTGAGTTGCCTACCACCTTCTCCTGAAGAAGCTCCATATGATTGTGGGCGAAATGTCGAGTTGTCGTTTAGCCATGATACGGTCTGAACCCAGAAGACGTTTAATTTTAAATAATGGAATATAAGAAAAACGGTTAGAGAGGCTCTGCAATTGCTTCAATTCAGAATTTTACGAAATAAAACCTAGCTTTGTTCAAGTAGAACATATTTCTAACTACGCATGAGTACTAAGTTCAACAAACCTCAATAAAACATGTTTTTTTAATGCTGAACGGAATTCGATTGTAATAATTGTCCCTGCATATAATAAAAACCCGCTAACATAAAGTATAGCAAAACATCCACATAATTACAAGGAAGTATTATTTTAGACTAAAAACCGACCTTTAAATTGCGCTGCATAACTACATGTGTTTATCGTCTTATAAATTGTTAGAAAGTTATAATTTATACCCTCTTGGCTCTTGGTAATAGTTATTATTGGTTAGTTGGAAAACCAATGTTAGCTTTCGAGGCCTAATCATAATATTTTCATTCATTAAGGAAATGATCATGCATTGTAAATTTGAATCTTGCTAATTAATATTCGTTTATATTCATGCACATATTTCGTGAAATTATATCCGTACTCACAGAAATAAATTTACGCAAAGTACGTACGTGCAAGTCCAATAATCCAGATGGCTTTTAATTATTATCAAAAAATTAAATGGTTAACATGTTAGAAACTTTTATACGTACAGGGTCAATCGGATCAAACTTCAGGCTTGAGAATAATGTAAAAGACTCATATCGGATTTATCGGATTTTCGTTTGTTTTCAAGTTATAGCGTTCTTTTAATAAATGTTACCGCCATATCTTCATTAGAGCTTAAAATTATTTCAGGAACATACTGACATATTTTCACTGACTTTGCCTAGGGCGCCTTACGTATGGGCTAAATTAACTACGTCGCCGTTCTGTTATTTCTGGTGGTTTTCCAATGCAGCTTCTTTAATGACATTCTACACTTTTAAATGTGAAAAATATACCAACAAGATTGTATAAAACCATACAATTTTGCAGATATTAAATCTTTCTTGCTTTTAATTGTAAATCATATAAGAATTAATTAACATATTGTGTTTGCACTGATCCTAATTGGTATTGTTTCTCTTTTTAATGCGCACGTTTAGGCGATTTAAAATGCACGTGCGGATTCGTCTACGTCGCAAGATAATCGGTAGAAACGTATATTTCTAAAAGTAATCGCATCATCTCATTTGGCTAATTAAAGTTTGGCCCTCGCACAGTTTTATAAATATGAGCACTAAAGAAGTTGGCCGGCATTACCAAGTGCTAAATTCTCTATATGCAGCATATATTTATTATATTTAGTTACGAAAGCCCAGCCACGATTACCTTGAGTTCACGTGCTATTATATGCCATTTCCTATAACGAAATTTTCGGTCAACGCAAATTCCTATTGCGAGAGATTTATCTTTGTATGAATATATATTAATGTAATGATATTGGCTATGTTATTTGAAAAGTAGTTACCTTGATATCGCAGCCAACGCAATATTTTATATTGATGTATGGCAAAAAATCAAATTTAACATATGTGCTGATATCAAAATTACAATTTAGATATGACTACAAACATACACTTATTTATAAATTCAATGTGATTGTTACTTTTATTTTGAAATTAAACAGCATCGGTCTTTGAAATAAGCAAGTAAATAAGTACTACTGGTTACTTTACGTTTATGTTTATAATAACAATAACACTCGGTTCATAAGTTTTAAACATCGGAACGTAAGTAGGTACACAAGTGCGTACTTGGTTTCTAGAGATACTAACAATTTATCTTATTAAAATAAAGCATGTAATAGACTTTGCTTTGTACTGTGATTAAATTAGTTTTAAGCTGTGTCAAATACTTAAAATGTAAGTTCTAAAATATTCACTAATGAAGAACGTATCTGGTTAAATGAGATAGTATTGGTCAAGTCTCAAAGGGGTATCCCATTCATTTATTTAATCAAATGTTTCTCAGTACATCTGTATCATACGTAGCTTTACGTAAATTTTTAAACAAGTTTGACGAAACTGAATCAGTAACGGATTTAAAAAAGAATAAGCAACGACGAAAATGGCGCTGCGACATTATCACCAATGAATTCGGCGGAAGAAAATCAGAGGTTAAAGATGATGCAAAAATGCTCAAGAAAATGCAAAAAGGTGCAACATTTTCAACTAATTGCCATGCTTGTTCTCAGAACACGAGACCTAACGTTATAAAAAAGTAAACGTAGAGTCTGGCATTATCTACAGTGATATCATTAGTCCATATTTTCTAGAACAAAATTTAACTCAACACGTTTATTTGGATTTGATAGAAACGTTTGTATTCCCTCAATTGCACAAGATTCACTTTGACGTACGAAGAAACATTTATTGGCAACAAAATGGATGCCCGGCTGTTCAACTGTATTGGTAAAAAATTTTGAAATTGTCAATTTCTTGGGAAATGAACTGGTAGAAACGGGCCAGTTGAATGGCCTGCTTGGTCAGCTAATGTTATACCAATGGATTTCTTTCTGTGGAAAGAGTTAAAAAAGTGTATGCTCGTGGTGTAGAACATAATTCAGATTAATTAGAAAAAGTAATAAATGATTAACAGAGTTGAAAAACGTGCTCAAGTTGGAGGCAGCTATATTGAATAGTGATTATTAAGTCTGCTTTAAGATAAGAAGTACTTGTTTCTTATTTGCTATTGATTAATTGAAAAATTAAAGTATCAGCTACTACATGTTCGTTCAATTCAATTCAACTAAATACTCTGTTGATACTAATGGATGAAGCATGGAAAAGGAAGTACTTTCCAGTTTTTATAATTGCAAAATAAAAAAATAACACATCTAAATTTCTAAATACTATGTTAAATAAAGATGCTTCATAACAATTTCCTTTGTTTGTTGGCCACTTTGACGTAAAGTTGAATGATGTGGGCTTCCGCCAATTTCAAAAACATATGTCTAAATATTACAAATTTTCGATGTGGATTGCAATACAGTATGACCCATTTCACATAGCTTTTCCTTGTTCAAGGAAAGAGTTTCACTTCAACTTTATACTAAGTGCAAATCACCATGGTTAATTTATAAACAAAAGTATATGTGAATACGTAAGTGTGTACGTTAGCTACAAGCCAATTACATACACAGATATCGAACGAAGTGAATGATTATTATCCAAATTTTGTTCCTTCCTTTGAAAATTACTTATTTGTATGCGAAATAAGTCTTTAATGTTATTCTAGAGGTCTATATAGGTAACAACCTCTTTTTGTCTTCGACTAACCCTACTACTGTTTCACATATCCACAGACCGACAGCGATGAGGAGGGATTAAAAACCAACAAAGGGACTGGAGTGGGATGAAGATCACAATTCCTAGGTGAAAATCTTGGCGCTGACACTGCTTGGTTGATCTTAAAGCTATAGGCAGAAACATCAACTTGTTTACCGACACCAATCAAGTAAGAAGTAGAACCTGCTACAAGACTGCTATATAGAACTTTATCCATAGTTTCTGAAACAAATAACATTAACGGTAATATGGCCGAAGAGCTACAGTGGAAATCCTGAAAATGAAGGAGCGGACAAACCAGCTAGAAGTATTTCGGGCTGCGAACTCCGTTTGACAGCCTGTCTCTGTGCTTCATAAAATCTGCTTGCTTCCTGCTACATTGCTAGAGTTACTTCGGCTTGTCTAAACAAGCGAACAGCACTAAGACACCTGATACTACCTAGAACAAAACCTCTGCACGGTTATTGGGGTTCTAATTGAACATTGCTGACTAATAACACTAACTGAAGACCTATCAAGCTCAATGTGAAATGGAAGAACATTTCCTTTGCAAGCGTCCTACGCTGCTCGCGTCAACTGGGACGATCATGTTAGGTGAGGAACAACTACGACAACGTGAGAATCCATGCTAAAGCAATGAGATCCAAAGCGAAGAGAGGAAATACGATGGGTTTATTATGTAGCCTCTCATTATCCACAACCAAGTCTTTTAATGTTTTAATGTCAAAAGTAAATCCTGAGTTTCTAAGAAATATTGTGCGACTCAAGTCATGCTGTGAGCCCAGTTCACACAACTGCATTATTTTGACTACAAAATGATTGAGGCAACCGTGGGTTATCATCATAGGATACAGGTACTTAAATCCCACGTAGAGAAACCAGAGCTTTCCTGTAACTTAATTGTTGGAAAATGGAAAACATAGCTGTATCCATACACCTAATAGCTTCGTGGAATATTCTAAATGTACAATTTTAAACAGTTTTTATTTTCAACGGCCAACTTGCAATGGCAGTGCCGTCCAAATAAGATAAACATAATTTTATCGTCTAGTTCTCCACGTTTTCGAGCAACCATACTTGATGTAAAAATTGTTTGGTTTATTTCTTTATTGCGGGCATTAGACAAACGTATTTGCATATATATACGGCGTAAATAACAGAATTTACTTTTCGTCAGTTTATATTTACACCATACGTCTAAAATAACTCAATCCGCCTACGCTATTCGCAAAATTCACGTCGAAAAATAGTTTTGGCATATTTTAATAACCTGTACAAAGTCGTGCATTCCTCCTCACAATGACAAACACTTGGAAGTGCTGACAAATGGATAATATTAGATTGTACTTACTGTTGATAATAACGTGTTAAAAACATTCGTCACATTACATCCCGCAACCCTTAAAATGTATTCGTTTAATTAATATCCGATGGTAGTAAAGTAATAAAATTAGGAGTTTACAAGTTTAATTTTATTGCTTTCAGACGTGGTTATGGGTTATGGTTAATATGGCAACACGCAATTTAAGAAGGTGTTTACTGTTAATTCGTAAAATAAACATTTCGAATTTTTACGATAATGGCCTAGCGAAAAAGTTTTAGTATATGAGTGATTTTCGTGACGATTTTAGTTACAACATTTACAACATGGTTTATCAAAGCTATTATATAACTTTACAAAAAGTGAACTATTTATCCATAACAAATATTATTTACTTGTACTTGGCATTGTTGAATTCATCCAAAAATAATAATAAATATTTTTTGTGATAATATTATTATGTGTATTTGTTTAAACTTTAAACTCGGCATCAAATCTATTTTAAATATTAAACGTCACTGTATAAAACTAAAAATTAAGGTTTAAGTTGGACGAGAATGAAGGTTGCATGGCATAAGAAAAGAAATGTGCGTGTAAATGGTAAAATCTAAGGTTATTTATAATTCCAAGATATTGTAACAAGCTATAGTAGAAATGTCTTTCGGGTGATGTCGCGTAGTTAAAATTTACTTGACGTTTCGCTGACCATGCTGTCAGCTTCTTGAGAAGATTTCTAAAGACTGCTGTTGGTGCTTGGTGGTGTTTCAACACGGTGACCAAAATCGACCAGCTACTCCCTCCAAACAAGGACGTGTTACCGAAACTACGAGCAAAAGGCATATACAAACTGAAATGCCAATGTGGAAAAAGCTACATCGGTCAAACAGGACGGAGTATTCAGTGCAGAGTGAAAGAACACGACAGAGACGCACGCCTTAGGCATATTGAAAAATCTGCAGTAGCAGAACACCTGTACCAACAAGGAGACCACCGCATAACCTACAGCGACGTTAAGGTATTAGCCAGGACCAGCCACTACTATCCGAGGATAATACGCGAATCGATAGAAATAATGAAGAACAACAACAACTTCAATCGCGAAGATGGATACAAGATCAGCAACACGTGGAAGTTAGCACTACGAAGTCGTCATACAACGAACGACGCGATTCAGCGGAACGAAACGGTTATGGATCAGCAAAGCCGAACGGTTATGGATCAGAAAAGCGGAATGGTTGTGTGTCAGCAAAGCGGAACAGAAATGGGATATGTAACGAGGAGCAGAGACAACAACACCAGTCTTTAGAAATCTTCTGAAGAAGCTGACAGCATGGTCAGCGAAACGTCAAGTAACTACGCGACATCACCCGAAAGACATTTCTACTATGGATTACGGTGGTGAAAGCCTACACTCAACTGTTGTAACAAGCTCTTAGATTGGCACTAGACAGTTTTTATGTTATGACGAAAATTTGTCCTGGTTTTACTCTAATCAGGTAAAAGGCAGGATTGGAGATTATTATCTAGACTTGAGGTATACAGATCAAAAACGAATTCTTGGTCTCGTAAGATATCCCATGAATAGAATGAAATACTTTGGGCAAATCTTCAATATGAGCTCTTTAGAAATTACGTGCCAGTATGAGGTAGTTTAGGCTGTTCTCTTGGTCACCAAAGAAACACGTACGGGAGTCAAAGATGTTGATTTTCCACAAATGTGTGGCATATTTTCTATAGTCTCGCAATGAGGGGGAGACTATAATTTTAATACCAAGAGTTAATGCTCGCCGTTGAATAGATGCCAGGATTCCGTGTCCCAGTCTTTATTAGAATTTATTTAGCCATGCGCACTAGGTATCCTTCTCAAAGAATGCGACACCGTCTTTAGCACATTATTTGGCAGGGTTGTAGGCTGTTTCATTAGACTATTGCGGGATCTAGTCGAATGAAGTAGCCGACACTTACTTTTAGTCCAATTCTATTAATACTGAATTTTCTCGACATAGGTTTATTAAAACCTACATAATTTCTAGAAGGATTGGATGCATCTGTGCAAGGCATATTTTACTTTGAATCGATATAAGCACACTTGAAGATTGAGATGTGATGATTTAAGGGTTGTCCATATTTCAAGACATCTAGGATAGCAACAGCTCTACGATATTAACAAAATTTCCAGCGGATTGTCCGAATGATGAATCAATAGTACTTTCAGATCCGCCGGTATACGGTCTTCAGGTTTATCTAAGATAGATGAAAATGACTATTTTTCATAAATCAAAAACAATAAATATTAACAAACACAAAATTGTCACCTACACCCATAAGACGATAACAATTATCCACACTTGCACCTTAGCTTGATCTCTTTTACTTAGAGACTATTTCATGAGAGATTTAGGTGTCACCTTCAATTTAAAAATGACGTTTGTTGAGCATATATCTGGTATCTATACATCGCCTTTGAACATGCTTTTTTCTTCTACAGCGGCTGTTCTTTCTCTTTACTTGGCTTTTGTTCGATTGAAGTTAAAATATGGTTTTTTAATCTGCAATCATCAGATAATGCTACTTGAACAAACATAAAGAAGATGCTTAAAGCAAGAGCTTTAAGTATTAAAGTTAAATTAAGTAAGTATTAAATTTTTTGTAGTGAAAGATCACTACAAAAAATTTAATACTTACGCGGCGCAAATACTAATAGTGGTGTCTTTCTTATGCAGTACTTATTAACTAGGTCTTCTATAAATGAAAAGCTGATTTTATTCAAAATAGTACACATTTTCTTCAAGCAAAGCTTGTAGATGTGGTTTACATTTAAACATCTTCAACGTAAGAATAGCAAAAGGTCATGTGCTTCAATATGAAGGGCTGCTATTGGACAGGTTACTAAATGAAAGTTAAGCCTGTGCAATCGCAAACCTTATTCTCTGTGGTATTCCATTATGTTTTACAGTTTTCCATTTTTGTTTATTTATTCTTGCACTTCACTTAATATGTTCATTTTATACGGTGACATTTAATTTAAAAAATTAACCCAGGCGCTTACGTATACCATATATGGGCAGCTCGAAACAAATTTTAAATTAAATTAAATTGTGCAGTAGTTAGTTGTTCGTAAGGTTCATGTATGCGGTTAACGGGAAAATCTATGAAGTTTCGATTATGATGATTTTGTGTAAGTGAATGGTTTACTAAAAACTTGAAAAGAATGAGTAGATTCTGACTCACGTAGCAATAATAACTGTAGATTAACATCTAAATATTTACCGGAAACGTTGAACATGTCAATCATAAAGCATCAAGCATACAGTTTTTATCATGAAATTATTTGAAATCGAGCTTTGATTTTTTTTTTGGCGATTACTAGCCGCTGTAAAATAAGCATTTTTATTATTAGCGAGGAATCGTTAACGAACTCTTTAAAATGTAACAAAGAAATCCGCAAATCAGCCCCGGTTTTATGTCCGAGAATAAAAAGAATTATTAGGATAGTTTAAATTTTTCCTCGTTAAAGGTATTTTTAGAATGTTAGCATCTCGTGTGGATCTGTTTTTGTGAACTCTTTGCCTGAAATTTTATTTCTCAACAAATAAACGTGCATGCTTATATCAAAGAATATCGTCATTGAATTTCTTTTAGTTGGAAAAATATTTATCATGCTCCTTGGAAAAATGAGAAAATTGTATGAAGTTATACTCCTTTAATGATTAACTGTTGCTTTATTTATTGAATTAAGTATAACACATCTTCATAAACCGCTATATACCGACGTAGATTTCTTGACTTTAACGTTGTTTTTACGTTTCTACAAAGTAAGCGTCGCGTCGTACAAAAAGAATCTACATATACGGTACTAGATCAAAAATGCACAAATATGTAGTTATGACCATTGAACACATCGCACGCAGTATATTTAAAAGGAGGTAACAAAATAATTTAAATTAACTTCTACTCTCTATCAAAAATAATGAAAAATACAAAATAATTCGTTCTTAACAAAAAAATAAATCCATATTAATTTAAATAAAATATAACTAGAAATTAAAAATTAAATTAAATTTTTTAAAAAACGAAGAAGACGACCGAATGTGTGCGATGAAAAGAACAGCTGCGGAAAAAGCTCTTTCCCGATTCAATTGATGTCGGTGGGATGGTCACATATTTTTTTTTAATTATCTGTACGCTTTCCAGTTGCTTCAAAAACTTAAATTTCTTTCGATATATTATTGATGTTATATAATATTTTCACTTTTTTGAATGTTGGTATGTTTTTAACAGTAAATTCATCAACCATACTTATATACATACACTTCAATTTTGAATGTCTTTCAGCCATCCTTGGTGGAAAACTATTGACACTGAATATGATAATATCATTTTCCAGCAAGGTAATGCAGGCCAGGCTTTTGGCTTTAGTCAGCTTAATATCTTAACGTGAATCTTATAGAAACATGTAGTGTGTGTGAAGAATGGTAAAAAATACATGCGACTACCTGTAGGAAGTAGTAGTAGAGGTAATTAAAAATAGGAGATGTATTATACAATAATTGTGTGTTTAACTGCTGTTTTATTTATTGTTAATTTAATAAAATAAAATAAAAATAAAATTGCTAATTTTAAACTTATAAGCAGATTACTAATAGCTCAATTAAAAGGAGTAATCTAGTGCAGATGCTACTTCGAAATTACTTTATAAATTATGCTAGTTCTTTAATACAGAGCGCGTCAACCATGCTAAAATAATTCCAGAAGCCAGCACACCTCCCCTAAAATTTTAAATAAACTGATTCACGTATTTTATAAAACTTAATAAACTTACCATATCGCCGCTCTCGCAGTTGTTGAATGTTTTATTAAGCTGTACTGCTTTACTTGAAATTCGTCGTGTATTTTATATTGTCGTAAGATCCTTCTTGCGCTGCAACATACATATGTACAAATCGTGAATTAAATAATGTACATCACTTTGACCCAATTTGCCCGCCTATTTTATGTGTTCAATTGTTCATAATTAGTACATATCGAAATACTAAAGATACTTCGGCAAAGACGGCGGATCACTTAGAAATTAGCTAGGGAAATTATTAGAAGCAAATGGAATGAAGATTCCTAGAGAGGAATGGCTATTTAAACGTTACGAAAGCTCACATATTACTTTCTTATAGAATTTTTAATACTATAAATTGTTACAGATTTAATTCTTTTTTCGGCGAAAAAAGTTTTCTCTTACATGGAAATACGAGGATATGTGTACAAAAGAGCCCATATTTTTATTTGGAAACCCTACTCAAACTCCTCGGAAGGTCAACGTGTGATCTGGCATTCTAGGTAGGTGGATTCACTGAATGCTCAAAAGTATTTTGGAATTGCTTAGAGGCATAACTTTTCCAACAAGGCAATATTCCTTTAAACGAGAGGATCATTTACTAACATGATGGGGCACCACCACATAGCACCAGGGAATTTACAGAATTTTTGAATAATTAATTTCCAGATGGATGATTAGGTCGTCATGGGCCATTGGAAGTGACTGGCAGGAAGCCCTGATTCAAACCCGTTAGAGTTTTTTGTTTGGGATTACATTGCAACGAAGGTTTTCGACAAAATTCGACATACATCCTCTAACATCAATCGAGGCAGAGAATGGTAGAAGCGTTTAGTGAAATAACACTAAGAAACTTTCAGAATGTAAAATGTCACTTTCATGAAAGATTAAGACACTGATAAACAACACATAAGTATCGGCACCCTCCGCACCACACAAGTTTAATTTATTATATAGTAATATAATAATTAGTCCGGGACGGCCGTTTCGAGGACACGAATGGTCCGCATCATCAACCATACTACGCCACAGTCCTTGCTGTCATTATTGGTTAAGACACCGTGTAGCAGTGTTTAGTCAACAGTTTGAATACTTGCTTAGTTAACTTACATAATACAATTTTTTTCATAATTTATTGTTTGCTATCTTTTTGTACTGAGTGTATTTGTTATTGTTTTAATTTAGGTCCGGAATTTTTGATAAAATTTTCTTCAAGGCTGTTTGTTTCTTTTATGTATTAGGAGTGTACTTTTTTTTTACTATTTCTGCTATAAATTCCTGAAATTGCTGCTAAAATTGTTTTTTTTTTCTTTAATTTGTAACTCTTTAATTTCAAAATCTCATCCAACTATGCCTGAATAAAAAATTAATTAAAAACTCCCCGTAGGAAGACCATTAACATCACATAAGGGCATTGCAATGTAAAAATATCTGTGACCAGTGTTATCTGAAGTGCACAGTATAATAAGAATTATAGAAAAAAAACTGTGTGTGCTAGCGACAAACGGCGGTTGGTTTGGTTATTAGTGCGGCAAAAACAACTTAGAAAATCCCAAATTTTTCGCAAGCGTAATTGATCATCATATGTATGCTACAATTTATATAATTTGTAGAGATAATGAGATAACTATATAACCATAAGTTAGCAAGTTACACTAAATAAATAGTGAGTTATGTAGTTTTTTTTTTATACAGACGTTGAGCTAGCTTATTACGTAACGTAGCATATGCGCACTAAATTTAAATTTATTGTAACATAATAGTACTTCAAAAGGCTAATGCAAATAACTGATTGGGCTCTTCTGCGAATTCGTTTCGTTCTCTCTAACAGTGACATCCCAAAACAGTTTAAAATTAAAACGTTTTCTAACAGATTAAATGTATTTTTGTTTACGTGTATTAGCATCTGGATTTCCTTTCTACAACTGCCTTGGATAAATATTTTTAGCGTGCATAATTTACTCTAGAACATCAGCGGTCACGATATAACAGTAAATTAACTTTAAAATCATGCCCAAATGGCATTCAATCAAATTGTACGTTTACCGCAGGGTTAAAATAACTTTATTTAAACGCATTACTTCAGACATTAATGAAAGATTCAAAAATAATAATTGCTCACGATTTATTGGAATTTCACGAACAGAAGAACAAAATAACGAAGTATATTTAGTCTCCAGTACCAAGAATAATAAAATACATGTATATACCTCATCTGCTAACGATATCAAGTAGAGTAGGTTGTGCGAATGTTGTTCCCCGTTGCAGTAACCGGGGAAATTATTTGATTTCATCATCTTTTAACTAAAAAGTAACTTACATACATATCCCTGAAGTTTTATTATAACCATACACAGTTGCATTTATTTTAGTGTCCATACGAATTGCACATTTGGGAGGCTTCTGGGACCCCAGTGTCCTCGTCCAGAGCTAATAGTTAGGGAGCTGGTGGAAATTTAGATATGTCGTTGACAGTAGTACGTAATGCAGATTACATTTATGTGACTTCGAAAAAATGAAAGCTAAATTTAAATAGCGCAGATTTTTTAACAAATTTACAATACCGGGTGAACCATTTAACCTGGAATTTTGTAATATCTCGAAAAATTTGCTGAATCAAAATCTTAATAGATGGAGGGGGGGGCCTCCGTTAGTATTAAACTACGCCCACCCCCACACCCTCTGTGGGCGGGAAGGGAGGCAAATTTGAAATCTTGAATAGGAACCCCTATTTTTTTATCGCAGA
Organism: Oryctes borbonicus; assembly: GCA_902654985.2. Taxonomy (NCBI): domain Eukaryota; kingdom Metazoa; phylum Arthropoda; class Insecta; order Coleoptera; family Scarabaeidae; genus Oryctes; species Oryctes borbonicus. Next base: position 4,588,447 of record LR736876.1, read on the forward strand.
TTCGGATTCTACGTCGAAAACTACGTACGATTTGTTCGAAAAAAAAATTTTCATTAGACACAGATGGCGCTGTAATCGCAAGAAATAGAACAGAATTAAAAAGAATCAAAAAACAGAAAAATACGAATTTTGTGTTTTTCGTCAGACTATTCATGATGTTACGGTCGCCCTCCCCCCACCTGCTGTGAGTGGAGTGGTTGGTAAATAAACCACTTTTAACATAACCCAGGAACAACGACGTGTACGTAGTTCTTTCGGGATGCTTGATTAACGTGAGTCCCCTTCCGTCTCACCTTTCGGGTTGCTTGATTAATGTGAGTCTCCTTCTCACTGATAAAGTAAATGCTCGAAATATTGAGATTCAACTTCAAGATTTTAAATTGCTCCCATCCCCGCCCACAGGAGGTGTGGGGGTGGGCGTAGTGTAATACTAACGGAGGCCTCCCTCGGAGATATTAAAGTTTTGATTCGGGGAATTTTTCTGGAGATATTACAAAATTCCAGGTTAAATGGTTCACCCGGTATAGCAGCTTTTTAATATAACACTATCTTCTTGCCTTTTAAAATATAAATTTAATACTTAACGAAATCTGCCCGACGATGAAATAACTTTTTGTATACCTAATAACAGGGGAAACAATTAATTATTCTTAAACGCAGCAGGAACAACGTGTGCCACTTGGATTAACTTATATTTGGAGGCTAATTTAATACAACAATAATTATATTGCTTACGGCACTATTTTTTTTTCTGATATTGAAGCAATATATTAAAGACAGAAGCTGCTGATATCGTTTATTTTACTTAGCTTTTTGCTTTCATCAACTTCTACCAATTGATGAAATCATTTAAACATTGCCGCCACCAATGCAACTATTTATAACGTGAACAAGGTGCATAATTAAATTTACGTTCACAAAACTTTGACAAGCAAATGACAAAGCCTAAAGGTTGATACCGCTATGGATCGATAGCGGTTGATGTATCTATCTAATCGCTTTCGTTAATTGTAATCAGTGTCTCTAGTACATGCATCCGCTGCATTCCTTTTAGGATCTGCTAAACGAGCAGATACATCCGGTAGATCTTTATCGTACACATGAGATTATAACATGTAAGTATGTACTATTTCTCCTGATATCCTGTGGATAATATATGGTTTTTAGACATAAAGTAATTAAACAAAATAATCACTTCCCGTTAGCACTTTTAAATATATAATTCGAGAGAAACTCAAAATACATTTTAGTTAGCTACATCTTTTTAGTTAGTCTTCTTTAAAATATTGGAAACGAAAGCTTTTCATGTGCTGTTGCTACCAAATAAATTATTAAAATAATGGTATAAAAATTAGAGATCAAAGAAGGTATACCCAGCAAAAGCTATAATAAAACTTAAATCAATACGTTCATAAAGCCACATTTTCATGTTAGTGGTGTGGCTGATAAACAATTTTTTTATATCGTGCTATTAAATCATGAAAAAAGTATTGCTATCTAAATTACAAAAATGGTTTATGATGTAGTTAATTCGTCAAAATAACAGATTGCAGCCACATTACAGCATTATAATAAAGCTATACGATTATCTTTTATATATTTTAGTAGTTATCCAAAACGTTAATAAAACATGGGAATTGCTAACGTAGTACATTATTTCATCATCACGATATACATATTGTTTTCAATGCGCGCTTTCCACTGCCAAGAATTTGTGGAAGATACTACAATTTGAATTTGGCAATTGGTCTATATAAAATGCTATTTTCGAAGTAACGGTAGCTTGAAGCAGGTACATACATTTAATTTCAATTAACACCGTCTTCTTTCTTTTCTTTTTAATGATCCCTGTAAAATGTAGAGAAAACTACCAGTAGTATACTGTGTATAAAAAAGGATGAAATCTTAACTTTACCGAAAGTTCTTCGAAAGTTAACATCAATGCAAAATATTTTTTTTTAATGAGGAATACCAGAATTTTAGTTCTGATATCTGTTGAGAGTTGCACTCTGTCTCTTTTCTCGGAAAAAAAAATTTTGCCTAACGGGGTTGAATAGAAAAGTCAGAATCTTGGAGTAATTTTTTCTGAACTTTTTAAAATTTCTATAAATATCAATTGAAGCAGAAACGTTATTAATAGCACATGTACTAATTATATAATTTTGATGTGTTTTTAAGTAGTAAATATTCGAATCATTTCTATTTTTTTTTTTCAGAAATATATTTTTACATGTGCCTAATTATGTCTTTCAATGTGTGCCTGCATGCATGAAATCAGAATCGAATGCTCGAGTTTATTTATGATTTAGAATAATTAATTTTCGAATGTGGCGTTTTTATTTTTGAAATTGGTATTGGATTACTTCCAAGGAACAAACGCTCCATGAAGCAAAACTTTCGTTATTTCATTATAATTTTGTCTACCACAAACATATACAAATCCATACGTATAAATACGTAACAGACGAAAAATACGTAAACCATATAAAAAGTGAATGCTTCTCTACCGAAATGCTATTTCTTTTTTACTTCAAAGATATGATTATGATAACGGAGATGGTAATCAAATAAAAACCGTCTTTGCCAAAAACAATAACCAAATCGCATTATTTTCTAGATTCCCAGAAAAAGAGAATATTTTAGGGATTGTATCATAAAATTAAATTATATGGTTAATTAATGTTGAATTATAACGCTATGAACTATTTGAGTCTGTTAAACTATTATTATTTCAATTCTTTCAGAAAATTCAAATACAAAAAAAAATAATGGATGTAATTTAAAATCTTCTATCATAAACTAAATAGGTAAAGCGCTTTCGGTTAGCTTCTTTTTTCTCTATTGGCTTTGTTCTGTTGTTTCTCTTATTTTTAAAATTATTGAAAATTCTAATTTTACAGTGCTCGATAGGATTTTCTTAATGCATCTTTATTTATTTAGTGTCATTGGATCGGGCTCATGTCTTCATGTACTTAAGTTACTATGACTTGAATAGATTTCACGGTGAATCAAAGTTCAAATGAACTATAAGTTGTTAATTTGGTTTGTGAAGAGAATTTAATTGTCCTCAAAACAACTTAACCCCTGTTTTTTTTTTTTTAATTTTTAACTCTCAAGGTAATTCTTATATTTCATTGGATATGGGCCATCCTGCTCCTGTGTATATGCCCATTCACGACGATGGAACCTCCAAAGGTAAATTAAATTCCTTTATAAAATGTCGGTGAGCTAAATTATGGATAAGGATCTATTTATAAAAAACATTCTTAAATCGATTGCGTTTTTTTTTATTTTAAATGAAATACTCTGTACCCACAAAGACAAAACACGATTAGCTTCCGATATCTGATTTCCGAGTTAATTAGAAAAGTTTATAAAATCAATCAACTTTCTAATAATAAACAAAAATTAATTAACAAGGTAAGTTTTCATCTATTTAAACTAATGGAAGATCGTGACTGCGATTGATGTTCCTCGAGAATTCGAGTCAAGGTCGGAAATTAAATTTAGTGTCACCTCACACCCTCTGGGAAGTGAGGAAAATGAGCAGAAAAGAAGTTATTGTACTGTTCCACTACTACCGTCGATGACTAGACTTATAATATCCTTCTACCTCTCACACTCTATAGATAACAGGAGAGAAAAAGAGTTTGCGTTTCCAAAACCGAGCTCACATCCACAAGAAGGGTTAATCTTGAGCGAGTGGACACTATGCGCAATATATGCGCGGCGTTAAATTACAGCTAACTTCGGTCCTGTAAACACTACAATACAATTGATACTTTCTCCAAAGGAATGACATTGCGATGATGTTTATACATTAAATCTAAAAATTAACACAACAAAATCTAAAGTAATTCTCTTGGGAAATCTGTGAGAAATTAGCAAGTGTTTCGGATTGTGGTTAATAATGCAAATATTCGGGTGAATGGCAAGTCAAAGGGCTTGGGTTTATGGGTTAATAACATATTTCGATAGAAAGAGCAAATAAATTTGAGGTAATTGCACGTTCATAGATATTATTATTTAAATACTGATATTAACATAAAACTACGTAAAGCATATGTTCTGTTACCGTTTTAATATTATAGCAGTGTATCATTATTTCTGCTACAGCCTATGGAATTCAAAAAATTCAGAACTCTTATGTATGTCTTATTTTTGGGTTTAGAAAGAATAACCATGTTTCTCGAAAGATGAGCGAGTTAAGCTGGTTAAACATGTACAATAGACGGAGACTGCAAACCCTTTGTTTATTCCATAAAATTCTACTTTACAAATGGCCTGCCTTTTTGTGTAATAAAATTAGAATTTCTCCACCATCCTTTAAGTTGGGGCTGTTTATGCGTTCCTTTTCTTTCAGTATGTTTAATAAGTACAATGGGATTAGTGATATTCCTAACCTTACAGTGAATACTGTTAACAATTTAAAACATACATGGGCCTATTAGGCCTAACATAAATACCTCCAGAATCTTTCAGAAAGAAGTTGTTCTATACTCAAACGTAGTAGCACTGATTGGGTCTTGTGTTGCTGTGTTCCAGCAACACAAATTGTGTATTTTACAAATACATTTTTCAATATCTTAGACCCATTATATGCTACATATTGTAGTAATAGTGCGTTAGGGTATTTTATTTGAAACCAGAAAGTTGATATACGTTCCCTTTACATTCAAGAGAGCGATAAAATGGGGAGTATTTTGAGGAAATTGATCTACATATCCTCCACCAAAATTTCAAGAAGATACGCTGTGAATGAGCCTGTCTATATGTGGTTCTTCCCTAGACGAGTCTAATTTATTGGAAATTAAGATTTTAATTTAATCGTCAACTTTGTTTTGTTAATCATGTCAATCTTACTCTTATTCGGAGAGAACTTGAGATCAGTTCCACTAGCTCTAAAACGAGAAGGGTTAAATTTTTGTTTGATTTTATTTGTAATTTTTTTTTCACTTTGGCTACTACCTTACTTTACTACATTTAAGTTTTAATAATAAGTCAATAGCGTTGCTCTACTAAATCTCAGAAAGGAATCGTAACAATGCAATATTTTTTTTTAAAGCAAAATACCCGTACGGAAATTCCAAATTCACCTAAAGCTTTCAACGTCAAGCAGGATGTATCTGCTATTAATTTTTTAACAGCGATGTATGTTTATGTATACTATATGTGCATATACAGACAATCTCATACTCGGAAGCTAAAGAAGATAAAAGGTGGCCATAAAATTCGGTAAAATTAAGACGACGTTGTAAATAAAATTTTGACATTACAACATTATTATCCCTTTCTCCACCATTTTATTTCTCTAATTGTAGCCTCCAATTTTTTCCCATAAATCTTCAGTAGTTACTAGTTTGTTATATGTAATTAATATGAAATAATTTTTAAGATTATCGCAGAAAAAAGACGTTCACAAGCCGCTGTTCTATTTCATCATGCGAAAATAATGTAAAAATTAATTGATTTTATGAAAACTAATCAGACAACAGATTAATACAAAACAACTTTATTAACATTCGATCAATCTTTAACTAAAATGTAATAGTTGGAATATTTGGAATAAATAGATATGACCGCATTTGTAACATTAGTAGCTACCAAAAACATGAAAGAAAACCAGGGAAGGGAGTACAAAGTGGAAAGTCTAATGAACAATATCACTCGATTTTATTCCAACGTTTTATTTCAATTACTTTCCGAGCAAATACACGGGCAAATATTTCAACATTATCTGTAGGTTAAACCGCATCAAATCCGAGGCAATTCTTATCTTCTCATGGATGAATCAGATCAGGGATGCATGGAAGGTGTTAAAAATACATATAATTGCGAAACTATGTATTTTTAGATTTGTCGATCGCGGTTTGTTTGCCTTAAGCTGTGCGGTATTTTTATATTTGTATGTTTGAAGTCGGCAATTCTGTAAAGTGTAATATTTACGCACAGTTAAAATAATCAAAGCTTTTTTTAACAGCTCCAGTTCTGGTATATGTACATTGAAAATAGGCAGATACATTCGAAAGGCTACATGTTGTAGCAATCTAAAGAGTTACAATAGGCTGACTATTTTCGTGTTTATGCTATTTTAAGATTAATGCGGAAAATGGGACAGAGAATAATTTTTAGAAGGTAACCATTAGACAAAAGCATGAGGAAACGACGAATTATGTTGAAAACTTGTGTAGTTGCAACTGTTTGCGCTCACACCCTTTTCCAGAAAGTGATGGGATTCAGTGATATATCTGAATGAATAATTACGAGTTTATTCGTTACACAAGCCTTGCGAAAGACCTTTATGGTTAGAAAAATTCTGAAGAATACGAAATACAGTCACGGTTGGGATATGAGATGCTCCTCTGGGGATCTTCATCGACTGTTGCAAAAGTCTTTGTGGCACAGAAGCAGAAGCTACTTAGTATATTAGGCGGGCCAAGATTTACAGAGTCGTGCAAACCTCTTTTCAAACGTTGCGTATCCTAACTCTTCCGTCTCTATACATCCTTGAAACCGTCTGCTACCTCCATAACCATAAGGATAAGTATACTCTTAAAAGATATGCATAAAACTTTACTTTAAGAAACTACTTCGTGAAGTAAGTGCTAGTGCCTGATTTAAGCAAAGCTACTGCAGTGTAGAAGAGTGTCTTAGCCTCAATAATTTACGTACAAGGCTAACCTACCCAATCCTTACGTCTTTATCCACATGTTTGCATTAATTATATTTTATCTTTGCTTCCTTTTCTCCAGTTTACTTGATTAACTTTTTCTTGCTCTTTTTATTTATTCGAATTTTGTTTTTTTTTTAATTATTTTGTATTTGTCTATTGATTCTATTATCCACTTGGATATTTGTAATTTAATAACCCATTATTACTATTAATTTACAATTATAGGGCGTTAATATTCTATTGCATTAACTTAAAAAACGAAGACGTAGTTGGATATAATAGTTTTCAAATGCATAACAGTATAACGTGCAGAAATTTAAAACGTTCTCACTAAGAATAAAAGAACAACAATAAAATTATTATCCCACCGCACGCCAAAGATGGGCGTTTTTTTCGATGATTGATTTAGTCATGACTACAGCAGTTAACTAATTTAGTCGTGACTACAGCAGTCATGACTAAAAAAAAACCATCAAAATAATAACATCAGTTTAATCATGGGTAAAGTAATCTCGAGGCGGTAATCATAGTCACAGTAGTTGTAGTTACTTTTGTCGACTAATGTAGTCATGACTAGGAAAATCATAAAAATAAGCAAACAGGTTTAATCTCAAGTAAACTAATTTCGACACTGTAGTCATGACTACTTTCATGGACTAACTACATTCATTGACTAATGCGTGTAGTTACAATAATCTAGTTGAAATTATCGCCCTGAACGGAAGAAGAATTATTCTTCATTCATAACGATGTTTTTAAACAATTGCGGCAAATCAACCTAAATACAAACTTTTCTTTTGGGCTCCGCAGTGGTAAATCCACAGGAAATGCATTGCTAAACGCTATAAGTTTTATAATATAAGATGTTAGAAGAGGTTTCGATGTGTAACATCCGATTTCCTCACTAAAAAGCTTCTATTATATAATTTCCATTTGTTGTGTCGAAATGTGGCTCAACAATGATAAATCTGGGCTAAGGAAGAACAAACCAAGACACTACGCTTGAGCTCGTTCTCTTCCTTATTTTTATACAAATAGTAAGCGCAAAATCCACTTCAAACCGTACTTTTCCTGGACGATACTTGCGTCACCACCAGCAATGAAAACTTTCATGCTGTGAAACGCATTACAGCCAATATCCAAGATTGGATTCTCAATAATAGCTTGTGTTTAAACGAACAAGACTCAAAATATGATCTCCATATACAAACAGCTTTCTTTGATGTACCCTGCCTCAGTTAAATACACAGGTTCACTACTTTGAATTTTTTATAACGTGGATCCCATATAACGCAGTACGAATTAACTGTATTATTAATTAATTGATAACTTTTGATATCACCATAGTCGTTTAAAGATACGAAAACCAGTCGCTAAACTCCGCATTTTTACACAAAAAAAAAGGTATTATAAATATAACACCTTCTAATATAATTTATTATCAAGGGATGGCCAGGTCTTTTAATGAAACATAACAATATATACATATAAAAAAGCACGTACCAAATAAGAAAAGGTAACATAATTGCTGACCTTTATTATCTGGGTATTATTATCTATTTTTTTGAGATTATTCATGCTCGGTAGAAAACGCAAGCAGGTAAATACGTTTCGCAACTTTCTATTCCATCATTCGCTAATGTACCAACGATCCAGAAAACCAAAATAGATTCCATAAGGTCCACAAAGTAATAGTTTCTTTTCATCTTTCTGAACAATTTTATAGGTTTTATTTTCTTTTCTAAAATTCCTTTTGCTTGATCATGTAATAAAAGTCACGTTGATTGTTTTCGAATCTTTAATGTCTTGCAAAATAAATAAAGTTTACGTATTCTTTATTTTTTTAGCGATTTAAGACATGAAATAAAACTCTTAATTAAAAGAAACAGACCGGAAACGCGTGTTTAATGTTCTATGTGTTTGAGTTTCTATATCTCGGTCAAAGTTTCGTAGTATATAAGACATTAACCAAAAAACGCTATCTTTGTTCTTTTGTTATTGATCTAGAGATACCTTCATAACTGTAGTAACTTTATCGAGTAACCCATTAAGGTACGGGTTTCCAAGAAAAATGTTTTTTTTTTCTTTCCTTTGTAAGGTCCAGAAGAACATGTTTGAAATCAGCTCAGCTTCACTTAATATCTCCTGAAATTTTTTGCATGCGCTCGTTGACCAGCCTCAAAAACATGTTATCATATTACACAGATTTATACATCTTGGCTTGAAGTACAAAAGAAATAAAAATATGTTTGATGGTAATTACCCTGTTTTTGCGGATTTATTATTCTGTTTAATCGATGGAATCGTGTAAGAACTATTACCAACCTTGTTATTCTTGGAATTATACGACATCAATTAAATCGACGAATTGGTCGAAATTTTTCCCTAGATTAAAAAATAACGCTTGTTAAAGTGATCATTCTGCACGTTTAAATGTTCAAAAAACTAGGTTTTTTTACAGGAAACTGAAGAAACTCCCTATAACTACCTATACCGACATTTCAAATGTCATTTTATGAATTCAATCAGATTCTTGAAGGATATACCAACAATCTGTTGATGTGCCATCGAAAAACCTCACAATGTTGCCCCACATCCCCCTATCAATATTTATAAGTATCCTTAATTGATTAAATAATTTCCATTTAAATTTTCTAGAAAATCCACTCAATTTCGCCGATTTTTTAAACCAAAAATTGCTTATAAAGAATTAATTATAAACACGACAATAACAATACCAGCAAATTGGTATAGATGCAATATAATACTCACCTGCTAAATGTATCTACTGCAGCAATTGCTCGACGACCACCTCTAGAATAAGGTTTTATTTCGACGAAACCATACGGGCTTAGTAAACTGCTTACCTGAAACAAAAGTTTTCATTTTTTGTATAATGCTGTATGTAATCCCCAAAGAAGTATCATGACTTTAATTATATAATAACACATTTTGAAATTTTACGTAATAATTATTAAATTGCTTTTTATTCTAATTACTGTAAATAAGTGTACACCTTATATATGTAAATAACTCATAAAACATTGCGTTTATAATTGATATAACTCATGGATTTGTGTAAATAGATTTTAGTTAATTCGAAGAATTGAATAAAAGGCTATGATTATACAAAAATACTGTATTTTCAAGACGAATAGTAAAGACAAGTATATAAGAGATTTTGTACTGTTCTAGGGTTTTTTTGAATTGGACGCAGAAAGCTGTTAACTCCTTATTTTTATATTTTGATAGATCCTAAAGTACTAACCCTCATTTCTAGTACCTACTAACATTCAGCGTTGTCTACACTTACAATTTTCGATGTCACCTTACATTACCCGACAAAAACATAGACGCGGTATCGTTTTTATTTACGAAACAAAGTTTATAGACATTATATAAAATGTAAATGAGGGTTATTAATACTTGTTATGTAAATAGTCCATTTATAGATATTTCTGGGTATTTATTGCTTTATGAGGGCTAATTGAGATTTTCCCAGATGAAATAGGAATTTTAAATGCGACAAAAATTTAAACCCTGTGCATTTATTACGTTAATATAAGCAAAAATGTTTTGATTTGATACTACTCTTTCTATGCAGTGGTTGTGCTGGTAAAGTGTACACATTTCACCACGAGAAATTATATTTTATAAAGTGTTTGCAATATGGGTAGAAAAAAACAATTATCCTTAATAGCAAGGGATAAATTCTAGCCTGGCACCAGGATGGTGTTAGTAAGAAGGAAATTGCTCGTCGGTTAAGAAGAAGCGATCATTGCGTTAGAAATTTCCTAAAAGATCCAAAAAATTACGGCAAACCAGAAGGCCAGGGCGACCGAAAGCTGTCAGTGAGCGGGATAAACGCATGATATTGCGATGTGCATCCAATTCTTCTGCGTCGGCGAAAGTTATTGTAGAACATGCGGGGGTACAAACGCACGTGCGTAATGTTCAAAGGATTCTAAAGGCGTCACCGGTAATATCACGGAAGAAAATGTTGAGAAAATCGCCACATTCGGCGAAACACAAAGAAGCGAGGTTGAAATTTGCTGAAGAACACATATCCTGGAAGAAACAATGGAAAAAAGTTATATTTTCCGATGAGAAACGTTTTAATTTGGAGGGACCGGATGGGTACTCGCATTATTATCATGATCTGAGAAAATGATTCTGCGATAAAAGTGAGATAGTGTTATGAACAAACAAAATTACATCTGTAACGTATAAAGACTTATTGCGTGACAATCTTCTACGTTTTGGAAACCAATGGGCCGGGCGCAATTTTGTTTTTCAGCAAGATAGCGCGCCAATTCATAAAGCAAAAACCATTACTGAATGGTTTAGAAAGAAAAAGATTAAAACTATACAAACATTATTGAAAACATGTGGGGTGAAATGGCACGTCGCGTTTATGGCGGAGGCCGTCAATATTTCACGGTACAGGAACTGAAAACTTTAATAGTGACTGAATGGCAGAATATCCCTCAAAATTATGTATTAAATTTATATAAATCTATTAATAACAGACTATTGGAAGTGATTAAGAACAATGGATCATCTACGCATTACTGATAACTCATTTGTTTATTTTTGTTTTACATTTGCAACAAAGCGTCTAAATTTTTGTCGCAGAAATTGTTTAAATATTGGAGTAATAATTTATTATTTAGTTCATATATTACTGGAGGAGATATTTTTAAGTTTATTTCACTTTTAAGAATAAAAACTTAATTAGATATCTTGCTATATAATCTGTTATCGGCTGTATGTAAAGTTGGGTAGGAAAAAGCACTTAATCGTTTTATAATTCAAAACCATTAATTATTCTTTTTATTTTTCATTTTCGGCATAATTTTCCCTTATTTTTTTCCCCTATTTTGTTAATTACTAGTATTTACTTATCAGTTTTTGGCAATTAACACTCTTATTTTTTACGATTTACGATCTACGATGGCCTTTGTGCGAACTATAAAATATAAAATTTCCAGCAATTTGAATATTATTATCCCCCTTCGACAAAGGACAGATTGTCCTTTAGATTGTACGCTATCTACCTTACAAGTTGCTATAGATTTAGTGCAAAGTTCTATCCAACATTTCCGGCTAATAAATCTACTACAATTAAATTCGATTTTATGGTAATTTTTGGCAAAACCACTGAATATAACAACATGAAAAAAAATTCAAAAATATTCTCTACACTACAAAAAATTAAACAAATTTGCCATGATAACATTGCAATAAACTATAACAAAATAAACAAATAACAAAATCGAAAAAAGGAAAATGAACATAAGTACAATGCTCTTCTCTAAGATTTCTAAAGAATTACCGCGCCATAGAAAATTTTTATAAGGAACATTTGGTTCAGTATATACTAGTGTAACACGTATATCTTTTATAAAATACAGAAGGCGAATCAAATAAACAGGGCACTGCTACTATCTCTGTTCTTATCGTACGAAATCGGTTGGATTGGGAAACTAGCAAAATGTGAAAAAAATGTTTAATTCCTGTATGTAATTCAATTTCTGCTATAGACCATGAAATAAAAAATAAGAAGCTACAGCGATTTTCATTTTATGCCTTCGAGTGTCTTCGCAGTAACTGTGGGGTAATGTCGCAAACACTAAAGTATCTGCACACTCATCACCGCACAAGTTATTTAATGAATTCCGAACAATTGTTTCGGGAATTTCTGTATTCCCCATTCGGCTCTTGAAAAGTCAATTTTTATGGATTCCTAACAACATCATACAATCCACATCGTTTCCCCAAGGTGTTTTCTTTTTCAGTCGTAAAGAAACTATTGTAGTTGCACTAATGCCCACACAGTTCGCGGAACTACGGGGAAAACTCGGCAAGAAATGGCGCTACTAGAATTGAAATAACTGGAACTAACTCCATTTTTCGTAAAAATAACCTTTAACAAAAGTCCCGCCTAGTTTCCAAACAAATACGTTAGTAAGTGTGTAAATGACCTATTTAAAGTGAACAACCTTTGTGATTTAACAACAATGGAAGAAGAAAAGTGATTAAATATTTGTTTTTGACGAAGAAAACGAATGCCGAGATAAAAGCGGATCTCAACGAAATATATAGGGACTCTGCACCTTCGTTATCGACCATAAAATTTTGGACGTGAGTAAATTAATTGGACAAGCGCTTGGTAAATTTAAGTAATATCTTTTCAACACGCATTCGATTGTTTATAAGCACGCTGCGGAACTTTTATATGAAAACTGTTTACACTGTGAGCCAAATAGCACAATATCAAACAACAGTTTTCATTTTATTAACTGCCAAACTCCATTTTTCACAAGCTACTATAAAGAAATATACTACCAATATCTAGAAACTACACGTAGAGAGCATTTTTAAATATTACTTTACAAATTAGTATTCCGATTTTCTGTATATTTCTGAAACGAAGTACATATGTCGATCATAAAGTATGAAAAGTGTATATAAATGACTGCGGTGTTATTTTAACTAATCGCTACTCTATATCATTCATTGTTGAATCGTAGATGTCTTTTTATGTTACGGTTTGTTCCTACTTCACAGAGATACATATTTTGATTTTAACGGTAGCAACTATTGTTTAAATATAACTCGATAGCATTTATATTGTTTTAATCTTTTCTGTTTAACTTTTCGCACGCGTATGGGAACCTGAGACGTCTTAAATTTGCTTTTAAGGTTTGTGTAATAAAAACAAATCAAACTTTTGATGTGGTGAAGATATCGTATGAGACCAATGAAAATTTTTTATTCTGCAAAAAATTTCCTACCAGAAATGTCCGAAAATATAAACATTTTTGAATTATAAATAATGTGCTTGAAATCTAACATTTGGAATAAATATGTTATCTATCGTATCATATATATATAATATTATAATTAAAAATATTTGTCCTTTTGAAAACATTAATTTACAGATACCAATGAAATCATAATTTTTCACGTAGGCAGAAAATTGAAAAGTTTAAAAAGGTCAATTTTTATTTTTAATCGGTCATTGCTCTATATTTCCTCCTATCTTTAACTCTACTTCTGCAAACTTTCTTTAAATTGTAAGGTACACTTTGTAATGCCTTATTTTAGAACAATTATGATAAATTCCATATGAAGAAAAATTGAAATTCACTTGATAAGTAATGAAAATACCAACCAAGTGAACATATCAAGTTATCGAACTTTACAGTTGTTAAATTTACAGTTCCTTCTAATACTTCATTTTGAAGTTTTTTATATTGAATTGAACCAAACAGATTTTGTTAATTCGCTTGTTAAATAATAGGGATGAACTTAAATGTGTAAAAGCGACGACAGTGATCTTCTCTACGAAACTAACAGCTAGAAAAAAATATTTTTTTAATTTAATATAAATGATCTTGATGAAGGGATGTTATAAAAAGGGGTACGGAGTGGAGAATACCCGCTTAACTTACTTTCTGCCGCTTAAAAATAAAAATTGACCTGTTTGTGCCTTAGATAAAGATTATTAACATAGAAAACATTATCCAAAATTTTGGGTCGTATTGTATAGCTAGCTAGCCAGTATTGTTCTAGTGAAGAATAACCAAAACTGCAAAGGTGCTGAGATCTTCTACTTCTTTGGTTTGAGTTTCCGACAGAACTGTTAATATAAAGAAATAGTTAAAACCTATTCTTTACAATCGTTAATAAATATCTCTACCTTCATCGTGACTAATGAATAAGCGATATCTGAAAAATCTTTGAGACGGCGATTTTTTAAATTTATATAAAATAAACAAGTGAATATGTTCATTGTTGCAATAAATGCGTTAAGCCATCAATAATTATGAAATGATTTATAATCTCCTGCTGACTCTGATTCATATACATAATTTATATAAGCACTAAGTTTTCTATGTATCTTAATGATGTTTTACGCTAAAGTATTTCTTATGTGATAAAGCAGCAAGCAATATTAATTCTAAAAAGATTTGATCCATTTCAGAAGCACAATCTGCCCTTGTGGAGGATCTTAAGAACGTGTCTAACTTCGGATTACCTCACAATTAATAACACAATTAGTGGTATTTGATTCGCGACGTTCGTGCAGTGTACTTGCAGACTCCCTTGCTCTATTCATAGAAAAGCTTCTGTCTTTATCCTTGCATCTACACGCATGTAAAGCAATTTCCAGCTATCTCGCATGCTCATCTGAAGCTACAACGCGAGCATGCTTTGAATTAAGTAAATTTTCAGCGAGGTTCATATTTACTGCATAGTTGAACCACACACATCACCGGGCATTCATTTTCGTACAATTTTCTATTAGCTAACTCCCTTGCTTCAAATTGCATGGTTTCGTTAAGAGAAGGCTTGTTTATACATCGATATTTTCAAGGCTTTTGATCAAATTAACCATTTACTACTGCTAAAAACTGGAGACATTGGGGTTTGGTAATGCCTTAATTCCGCTATTTTCGTATATACATAGTTAATCAAATCTAGTATAATGATAGCGAGGACTGTGGCGTAGTATGGTAAACAACACATAAGTATCGGCACCCTCCGCACCACACAAGTTTAATTTATTATATAGTAATATAATAAATAGTCCGGGACGGCCGTTTCGAGGACACGAATGGTCCTCATCATCAACCGGTGACCAAATGAAGTGAGAAAAAAACTTTTTCTAAAACTAAACGTGCATGTACTATCCCTACTTCTTAGAACAGATATCCTTTACAAGTGCCTATTTCTACCTCCTGCACGCCTTGAAGCTACGACGTGCGAAAAATGTTTAGTTTTAGAAAAAGTTTTTTTCTCACATAATTCGGTCACCGGTTGATGATGAGGACCATTCGTGTCCCCAAACGGCCGTCCCAGACTATTTATTATATTACTATATAATAAATTAAACTTGTGTGGTGCGGACGGTGCCGATACTTATGTGTTGTTTACCAATTCTAGTATGTATGCTACAATTGTTTCGCGCCACATCTGCGGTACCACAAGGTCCCTTAATGTTTCTAGTATTTACAAATGAACGGAACAGATCAACCGTACTAAATGTATCTTTGCAAATGATCTTCAAGTCTGTACTACGATAACCACGGAAGGAAATAAAGTCAGATGAATGTAATTGCAAGATGGTGCACAGCTAACTATCTATACCTAAAACTGCCAAGTGATAAATAATGTACCTACTTCTCGGGTTTCGACAATTAAGGGTTTAAGTATTTACTTCAATTGAGTTGAAGTAGATGCCCAAACCCCTGATTGTCGTACATCAGGCATGGAAGCGTGCGAGTAGCTTGTAATGTAAAAATGATACTTTTAATTACAGATAGATAGATAGAAAATATGAACAGTCTCTAGTTAAGGATCACATTTCGATTTTTTAACGGGCCGCGGCTCGCGGGGCATCAGTTGCCCGTATGTGCCACATTTTCCGCTATTCAAATGCTAGATTTCTTGATAAGAAACTCTTCTTCAAACTAGTTAACAAACGACCCAAAATTATGTAATGGCAGGCACATAATCTTTGAGCGAATGTTGCGCTATTATAGGTGCTTATTGAAATATAAACGTATGAACAAAGAAATTAGAAAGAACGTTCGCAAAAAATGTATTTCGACAATTTTTGAGAAAAAAATATTAATGTAAACTTACCTTTAACAAATCCAATGGTTCATCTTTAACCGATTCTATTATTAGACAAGGGGGTCTCACGGAGTCCGGATCGTTTCCGTCCAACTTCTACGGGGAAAAAAATACAACATTTCGAATCTAACTTATATATATAATACTATAACTTACAATGTGAGACACCGAACATCGTATCACATTAACGCAGTTTTTAAGGTGATTAATGGAAGCGCAAAGTTCAGAACTCATAAAATTTGTTTTAGTTGGACATTTATTTTTAGCGGAAATATGCGCCATCCTTATAAAAATGTAACCAGTACAATAGGAATCCCATCCTGCATTATGGAACTGATCATGACTTGGTTGGTTTCTTAGTTGTATAAGAGGAGAATTTAATACTAAATGTCTACCGTAGCCATCTTTGAAATAACTATATAAAACTTCTAGCACATTTCGTTCCCACATTTTATTTTCTGGAATATCTTTTTTTATATTAAATGTAAGACACTTAGTATCAAATATAGTAGGAAATAAGTTGTGTATTTCTTTTTTAAATTGATTATACGATTTTGGTAAAGGATTTTCAAATCTATGATACATTATCATTAAATCAGTTAGTAAATTATGCCCTATAATAGGTTTCCTTAAACTCACTAAAAGTCTAAAGATATGAGTAAAGCCTAACATATTATCCACAGCATTTTTGTGGAAATTATTTTTTTTCATAAGCATATCGTATTCGTTTTCAGTAACTTTCTTAACTACAACTTCTCCGTTTTCTTCTGCGATCCATAATTGTTTATTAAAACGTTGTTCTATGTGTCTACGAAAAAAATATAACACATCTGGATTATGCTTGCATTTCTTAAGAACACCATATAAAACTAGTTTATCATTTTTTTTATCGTCATTTAACCACTTAGCAATTTTGGTACCCTCTTGTTGTATTAAGTGATCAAATACATTATCATGAAGGTCACTAGCATTTAATGATGTCTCGTTCTCTAAACTTCTTATGCCTGTTTCTTGAAAACGATTAATATAAGGTATTCCTTTGTATACAAACTAAAATTTATTGCATTATATTTTATTAAGTCATATTTTTCATAATATACCTTATTAAAATCAAAATTATAAGTGCATAAAAATTGTAAAGACGATGACTGAAATACGAACATTGAATTTATGTTATAAAATTTTTTAGGGAATACATAGAACGTATACATGTCTGCTTCATAAGAATTATCTTCAGGATTAAATGAAAACGCAGATATTCCTACTTGTACAGGTATTATCTGCTCGCATAGTGTACGTAGCTTTTGATATCTTTCGATAGGTGTGTCAAACAAGCTGAAATCAAATATGCAAAACTTCAATATTTTACGACAATTAAAAACATCATAATTCTAACCTATTCGACACATTTTTTGAAAAATTTAAAGCACTAAACTCAGTGTCCACGGTTATAAATCTTGCTTTTTCGAAAGAATATTTTATATTGTTTAGTACTTCATCGAAGTTATCTATCGTTACTTCACACATTTTTTGTAGAAATGATTTTAAATGTAATTTACTTTGAATTTACTCACAAACATAACCTTTTTCCTCAAGCACGTCCAAAATAGTTTAATACGTCAAATTAGATAAAAATACCAATTTAAATTTACCAATTCTTTAGGTATTTTAAACTGTAGTGAAAAGCCATCTACCGACGCATACCGAACCATACCCGAATTGCTGCCGAACTAATAGTCTTGGTTAAATTTAAATCCTATTGCAAACTATATAAATTGAAAATGTAGAGTTACCAATATAACGAAAATTTATAAATGTTTAGACCTTTATGGCTATAACATTGGGAAATATTGGTCAAAGTGCATCTGTATATATTTTCATTTGAGAATCGGTGTTGGTTTCATATTCAATTGCTTGTAGAAATTTTAGTTACAAGCAGTATTACCACGCTCTGGTAAAGAAAAAAACGATCGCACAAAATTGGGTATGCAAAAATAATTTTAATGTTTTTCAAAATTACCGTTCATATTTAAAAATATCCATAAATATAAGAAAATCAAAACAATGTTGGTTTCTAATAAATTGTTTTGTATGCAGCAGTTTCAGTGCTTAAAGAATGTTATTTTTTTTTCTCACCAGTTTTGTAGAAGAGAAAAATCTTTCTATCTAGAAAGATTCTATTTCTTTTTTGTATATTATATCTGCTTCATTTTTCTGCTATTTAGTAGAAAAATGAAGCAGACCTAATACACAAAAAGCAGAATTCGATAGCTTTCCATTGCTATCCAATTCGTTATTACCTAATTTAATTTCATTTACTTCACTCCAAAACACTTCAACATTATTGTTAAGGTCCTGAATTTCTTGCATATTTTTTAGTGACCGCCATTCAATATCCAGAAATCTAATCTTTGGCCCCAATATTTACATTTCTTTTGTATTAAAAAAATTTCTAGGTTTTCTAGGATAAAAGGTGTGGTCTTGTGTAATTTTGCTTTAAAAAGCAGTTATAAACAATATACGCATTTTTTGACTTTTTGTCTTGACTTGTATTTCCTTATTTAATTTAAGTTATTACGGAATTACAAATGGTGTATATAAATCTTCTTTAAAGTAGTTCGTGTGGCATATGAAGTTTCATTTAGAAAAATCATAAAGCAAAATAGTATAAATTTATAGATCAGTAGAAAAGATCTAAAATTGCTAGAAATGGTGGCATTGGTTGCAAGTTTGCAAGGCGAAATGGTGTTGGAGTCTTCCTTATTTGATCTTCCCCTAGTTTATTTTTGTGTTTCGGTCTTACACTCGAAAAGATGGAAAGTCCAACAAAATTTATTGAATGTATTCTGAGTTGGCGCTCATATTACAGTATTCGAAATCATAAATTCAACATTGAACCATGGTAACCATATCGTATTTCAAAATTTGACCTGAAAGCGAAATACCTTTTGGTGTACCATAGATAAAGATTGCCACAAAGTGTACATAGGTTTTAAAAAGAAAAGCAATAAAAGAGAGAATGAAATTGAGTTAAAAGTATCATGAATATAATTGCTTGAAGCCGCTAAATGAAATGCGTTGAAATTAATTTATTTGGAAATTAAGTAACAACAAATACGATCTCAGAAATAACAGCAGAGTCGAAAATATCGAGAGGGCAAGTTTCGAAAAGAATTTCAAACGTTAAATTTATTTAAAGTACCGAAAGACCAAATATTGAAGAATTTGAAAAGCACTTCATAAAACAAATTCAAATTTAACTGACGGTAGGTTTAAGTTAGGATACTGTAAAAACAAACTTGTGAACTAGTGAAAGGAATATGCTTATGTGTTTTAATAAATTGTATATTTTTGAAAAATTGCAAAATTCATCTGGATCTCATTTATTTAATTTTTAAATTTACATGCTCTTTGAGAAAGTATTTAGAGAATCCCATTACAATACAGATAATATAACTAAATATATTTAGTTTAATAGTCAGTTGAACCTTTACAAAGGATATAAAAATGGAGATAATGAAGTAATAAGTAGTCGTAATCTTGCGGACAGCTCAAAGCTCGCTTTTTGTAAACAGTTACTTTTTGTTCATTCTAATATGATATAAAAATAAAAAAATAACCAACACAGGACAACTGCATTTTCAGAATATCCAAGATGTATTTTAAATCTTTATTGCTTTATTTCTTATGTCATAAACGGACTTTACTGTATCTTTCGATCACCACTGAAATTAATAAATTTCATTCTACAAACATTTACAATACGCGAATAATTCCGTCAAGTGCATGTCTATTCTCGGTTTATTAGAGTAAAAGAGATAAATAAATATATCTCGAATATGTTTATAAAGTTGTAAAAAGAAGTTACAAAACGAACTTTGGAGATGCCGGGGATCGAACCCGGGGCCTTTCACATGCAAAGCGAACGCTCTACCACTGAGCTACATCCCCACAACTTCAAGCAAGTTTCTTTTTTGGGTTATCAAAAGTAATACAAAATATCTATATTTTAGTGATAAATAATGAAAAATCTCTCACAAAAGCTCAATGGGTATTTATGTCAGCATGTAACGTTAATGTTCAATTTTTTTAATTATCAAATACCTTTTTTGCCTTGGAATAAGGCAGCATTTTTTAATTTGCTGTTAACTTCTGCCGATATTTAAAAATTGTATTCACTTAAATTAACTTAAATGTTATAAAACGACTTCTTATTATATTAATTATTTATTTGTAATGGTACCATCCTGTAAGATAATTGCAAGTATTATTTTTGCTATATAAAACAAACAAGGAAACTATTCTGTGCTTTATGATCAATTACAGTTTATAAGTTCATATTAACGCCATTTATAAGTACATGCGTTTAGCAAGAATACAATAGTGTTATATTCTCTATAAATAACAGGTATAGCTGTGAAGGCGTCTGTATTTTCAGGAGCTATACCAAAATAACTCTCGCAAACTTTTTTCGTAGCATATTTGCCGATACTCTGAAACGAAATTAATTTTTTTTGTGCAGCCCTCCGGGAAAGTGAATTTGGGAATATTACCCAGACGACTTTTGTTTGTTTCGAAATGAATTGTGTTCGTCGCAAATTATAGACACCTTTAATTATTTAATATAATGAACTCAAAGAAAATAAGGGGTTTAACATGTTATAAGCAGCTATAAACATAATTGTGGGTCACACCATATAGCACCTGTGTTTATAATTCATTTTATTTGTTTTTTCTACTTTTGTTGGGGTTTATTTATAGTAGCTCAGCACTAATTTTAAAAATACTGGTTTTAATTTCTTAATTTTATAGTTTCACCAAAAGAAAATAGAAATATTTAGAAAAAAGTGGAAGTGTAGGATAGACTATTAAAGATACTATTAAAATTTACCCAAAAAGAATTTTTGCGGTATTGAATTTTCATGCTCGAAATAAAAAATATTTTAATTTTAATTTTTTTCATGAATAATAAATATTTGCTTTCGATTAATTTTTTACATAAATTCATCAATTAATAGAACTAAAGGATTATTAAATTTGAAAATTAGTACATTTTAAATTGATTAAGTTTTTCTTTATCGATGTTCAGATTCAAATGCAGTCCTTTTCAAGGTTTCAACGTATACCTTCTTCACTTCACTTCCTCATACTTGCATCGGTTTCTGTTAATAAAATTTCTAATTAAAAGCCATGGCTACTAATCTACAAACTTACGTAAATATAACTCAAAAACTATATTAACAATCAGTATTATGAGGTTCCTAAGAAAGAGTATTGAATATAGTTTTGCCAGGTTTGGTGATTCAAAATTTAATTTTGTGACACGCCAAAATCAGCGATTTAAATCTTTTGTTTGGCTCCAATTATACATTTTGTAGCCAGCTTCTTTCAAGAACAGAACATTTCGATGCGGTAATTTCTTTCCCAAGAAAACAAAAATAAATTTATAGAAAATTACAAATTTTAATTAACTCAGAAAAAAGTTCCCCATCTCAATATCCAAACATACAAAAATACCAAATACCTACTCTGTGAACTCTAAAATAGAAATAGGGAGTATAAGATTGCGAATAGGTCATGTTATTATTTCTTGAATATTTAAAAAAGTATAAAAATTCATGAGAACAGGAAAAGTAGCAAACTATGTATCTATTAGGTTAAATATCATGAATCTTTCAAAACAAAAAACGAAAATGAGTGGATAGAAAGTAAAATATGCTTTACCTTTACTTTTTGAAGTAGAGTACGTATGTTAAAAACAATATTTGCTATTTAAGAGAACTAAATTCGTTTAGTGGAATATCTCTGTATTCAGTCCTGCAAAATTTTGATATTAGTTAGTAGACTAACTACGTTGTAAATAATGTGTTTTGTTACTGAAATAAGGCCTTGCACCTGTCAAATTTCTCAAAAAAACATTCAATTTCTCAGTTCATATGTCCTAAATCAATATGCGATATCATTGTTTTTACAGTTTTTACAAAAACAAAGAAAGAAAAAAAGTTTGTTGGTACAAATTGTTTTATTGTTTTTCAAAACATTCGCCATTAGAATTTATACATCTTGGTATGCGATCGAGCCAATTATCGAAACATTTTTCCATTCTGAAGGTGGTATTTTAAAAACCATGGTTTTTGAAGGTTTCAACAGCTTCTTGAGGTTGTTGTCCACCCATTTTTCCATTTGACATTCTGGAATAAAATACCCGGCAATGAGACAATAATTCGATGTTTTTTTTTTCACCAAAATGTTTTTGTAAAATCGAATGTATAGCGGTTTTCGATATACCTTAGAGTAGCTTTAACTCGTAGTAAGTCACATCCCGATTTAATTTCGCCAACGTATATGAACTACTATTATATTTGTCCATCGATGTTACATACAAGGATATTGTCAGATTGGTCAGGATATTATGCTCTTAATTAAGTTCTTTTGGCAAGTCACTCCGCCTTCGAGATCTGATTGAAAAAAACGGCCATGTTATGTTTTCAAAAATGGGATCATTTCATGTAAATATGCTATTGCGCCAGGTATTCCACAAATCCAGGACTTTTACTTTTCGTGAAGACCTGTTGGAAACATTGATCAGAATCATTGTGATACCCTAACTTACGCAGATGATGTAAAGGTGTACGCAAGAATTGATTTCATTAATGATATGGTTATTCAGCAAACGAGTATTAATTATATATTTCACTTGTGCCAAGGAAATAGTCTTACGTTAAGTTAAATAAGAGAGAAGCGAGACCCTAAAAGGAGCTATCCTTTAAACAATGCATATATCTGATGTATTCCTAGGCTGAGGCATGTTAAGATTTGATCTTCGAAGTACTTCGAATCAACATCTTCCGAAAATATTGCATAGAGCATTTGTACTAAGTCACCTGGAATATGCTTCCATTGTATGATATACTTACTGTCGGTCCAGCGAGGATTCCATTGAGAGAATGCAGTGAAGGTCTCCAAAATTATTTTCTTAATATCGACGGTATTTTTCAGTAAGGGATAGAGACTATACCACATTATACGATTCAGAATTTTGGAGTAACTTTTTTCATTAAATATTATATTTTATTTTTCTTTCCTTATGATGTGCACATGTATTTGAGTTATTACTTCGCCTTGTAATCGGGGTTTATTGTTGGGCGAATAAAATTTATTATTATTACCATTATTATTATTATAGTAGCAGGAAATACTCGACTATACAACGTTGTGAAGTAAAATAACAAATTTTCTTCAAATATGTACTCAGCAAAATTAATAAATAAATTAATTCCAAAAAGCACCTCAATAAAAATTGATCAGAAGTAGACTCCTTTGATGAAAGTTAAAGCTCTCGAATGGTACAATAAATGCAGAATTGCAAATAACGTTGCATTTTATTTGCAATTAATTAATAATTGATTGTTATATGTTCGTATGCAATAAATTTAATAGCTTCGTATCTGCCAGCTTTTGAGATTGTGACTAGTTTATTCTAATAATAATATCTGGTACAGAGCGTGTGGGCATTACGCATGGCTTTGTTAACTGTAAAACATCTTCGCGTAAATAGGCTGGTTACCGATAAAATAGCATTGCATTGCAAATTCATGTGCGGGACATAGTAACGACATATGTAGTTAACATGTAGTAGGAAACATTGAAGCACTTGGCGCATGGGAAGTTTTACAATAGCAAACATCAAAGCTGCAGTTTATTTTATAGTTTACTGTTTCATTGTACGGATTTTACAATTATTGTAGCCGTATATTACGTAACGGTATGTTATAACGAGCTTGTTTAAACTTTATCGTGCAAAAAAACTTCGTCATCATTTCATCGTACCAATGGTTAGTGAAATAAGTTTGGTACGAACAATTTTTATTCTGCGTTAGCTTTCCTGAATTATAGATGAAACTGACGGTCCGCTTAGTTTTAGTATTTGAACTATTCATTCGTTTACGGCCAGCCACAATTTTTTACTGTGCACTTCACGCTGAATAATATCTTCTGTTCCTTCACGGACGCACGGTAAATAGTTTCGCACAATTGATTCACTTTGGTAATCTACAGTCGGATTTTGGATTGTTCTTGTTGGATGTTATTAAATGGAATGTTACAAACACTCTAAAACGCATTAAAAAATTCGGTATAAGGTTTTTGACCACGCTTTTTCCGTTTGTGGATGGATAGTGGTCGTTTCCAATTCAGTGAATACCTATTGCACGCGAAACAAACATTTTGTTTGCATTATAAAGATACAAAAAATTTCCATAAGTCGTAATTTTGGTGGCGGAGCTGTGCTGTTCTGTACTACACTAAACCCTCGTTAACTCGAACTCGAATTACCCAAACACCTTATTAATACAAACGAAAAGGACGGTCCCCACCATTCACTCTATACTTTTCATGTATTTTATTTCGATAAGACGAATTCTCGTTAACTCGAATTTCGAAAAGAGATTTTGTATTGAGCGCATCATTTACTCGTCAAACCTGTTACTGTTACGGAGGAAATGATCATCGTAGTGGTGAATTGAAAGTGCAATGCAAAGTTTAATTCACATATGTAGGTGGATATGTGTTACAGTGTTTCTTGATTAACCTTCTTCGAAAACCATTGACGTCAATGATTTCTTTACACGAGAAGCATTGCTATCGTAAATATAGTTTAATAGCTAATTTGCGTATCTCTCCCTCAAGAAATCTGTTTCATGTGCCTATAAAAAGCACGAATATGCAATTCAATATTTTCCGATATGGAGAATCAATTAAATATAGGAATTCTATAATGATAACTGCTCCAAAAGGATGAATAAATACCCAGGAAATATTTTAGGTGTATACAGGGTTACTACAATGTTCCGAAACGGTCGAATAACTTGTTATTTGAGAAGTATTTTGCCTTTTTATGATATTAAAACGCATAAATATTTTATTACGCCTCAAAAATCATAGCTTAAATTGAAAGTTCGATTAGACTATTTTATTAAGCATATAACTACCGACAACTTTCTCTTTTGCATTTTTTTTTAATAAAAAAGTTAATAATAAGAGAGGTATAAGCACCGAACGAAATAACGAAAAAACATTTTGTTCAAAATATTTAGTTAGGCGTCCAAATTCGATCGTTCCGCTAATTTCTGAGATCCTCATGCCAAACTTTGAAAAAAATCCACCCTGTAAATTAAAAAGCAAATTGTGTGTTAAAAAAGAATTGAAGACTAAAATAACGTTTTGATGGATAGCATTTGTGTTGGCACTGTCAAAGTAGCCCGAACATGGGTGCTCGTAATTTTTCTGCTGTTTATTTAAAGGTATGTTTATTATGTGAGTTCGCCAAAATTACTAAAATTTTTTGTAATTTGCAATATAGAGTACATTGACTTTGTATACGCAATTCTGAATAAATGCAAATCAGATTGTTACGTACCGAAATTTTACGATCTATTGCAGAACATTCTTGCTAGAATATACATTGTTGTACATGTTAGACGACTTCGTTCATCTATTATATTAACACCGTAAAGTATTCTACGAATCTAACTGCTTTATGAAAATAGCGGACAACTGATATGTTTAATTATAGACATATACTCTTGAAAAATTGAAAGCTTAAAATGCGAAATTCGTTTGCATCATGCCTTATGCGTCGTAATAATCCTGAATAAAAATAAAACTAAATTTACTAAGTATTCATGAGAAGATCATTTAACAGTTTATTGTACATTGGTTCTACATTCTTCTACATTTTCATATTATTGTTATAAAATATTTTGTGCAATAGAGCAATCTTGTAATGTCTTAGATTAAAACGTAGAAAATATCAAAGTAATACATTTTAAAAAGTGTACTCATCTTATCCTAAAAGCTAAAAACAATTTCAAATATAGTAAAATTAAATATAACGCCGTAAAGGCTAGTTTTTGGAAAATTTTAAGGACTGCATTTCGTCAAGTTTGGAAAAAGAAAGAAGTCACAGGGGGCTAAGCCTGGCGAATATGGTGGATGGAGTACCAATTCGTATCGTAACTGGACTACTGTTGCTGTCGCAATTGCCGGTCAAGGCGTTTTCATGATCGTAGATAAGAATTATCTACCAACATGGAAACGCTTCTTCCTCTTTGCTAGGTGGGGCTTTTTCTCTTTAGTTCAGCGTCGAGTCAATCCAATAAATCAGCGTGATTGCCATTTCCCGCTCCAAAGAGTCAATTAAAATTATGCCTTGCGAATCTCGAAAAATCGTTGCCATAACTTTTGCTGTTGATGGAATCGTCTTGATCGTCTTTGGCGCAGGTTCGTTGGAAAAAACTTATTTTGCCGATTGACTTTTGGTTTCTGATGTGTAGTAATGTATACATGTCTCACCTATAGCCACATAACGCCGTAGAAAGTCACTTGAATTACACCTAAACGTGTCCAAATATTGCTACGTGCTTCCGTTTTTGATCGATCGTCAACAGATGTGGCATCCATCTAGCCTATAGCTTTCTCATATTCAATTCTTTATGAATGATGTTTTGCACAGGTTCAATTGAGATGTTTACCATATCTCTAATATTCAGCCGGTGGCCTGCTAATAATAATAATAATTACATTCTCGGACATGCTAAAAATGTGGACATGCCTAGGGACTGGAAACGTTACTCCTACCCTATAGCACTCGCCTAAGTTGATAAATATTATGAATTCGCAAAATGCCAATGATGCAGGTACAGTTTCAAAACATGTGTAAAGATAATTCCTTACAAGGGCGAAAAAAGAAGAAAAGACACCTATTCTCTATTTCACAATTAACCTTGTTTCGCCATATCTACTATGCAATTCCTTTCTAGTCGCCACACCGATTTCCATCACAGCAGTTTCTTTTGCTATGGCTCACGATTGTAAAACGAATTTATGCAACATACTGTAAGCTATTATTATTAGGTATAATGTCCCAAATTTTTGTTGGTTTTATATTTTTTTATTGGATATTATTGATAATATCTGCATAATGTTGTAGTTAGAACTTCATAATTTCCAATGCATATTGTACGTTATAATTTGGACAACAAATGCAGAATGAAGAGCAAATATGCACCAACTACTGAATTTCAAGATAAAAATATCGTAACTATGAGGCACACTTAACATACGCGAATGCTTCGTTCTGTTGTGTTCTACTTTTATCATTATGAATGTTGTATAAATGACATATAATTTTAGATCGTGAAAATAGTAATATAAACATAGATCTGGCGCAGCATTTTAATCGTAAATACACAATTCTGCAATTGCGACCTCACCGTCTAGACTTAAAATCTAATGATCTGCAATTGTACGAAATTTCCCGAAATTCGTCGAAGAAAGTTTCAAATCTTTTGTGCAAAACGTAACATAAAGGTTTGGTTTCTTTACTAAAACAGAATTGTTACAATAGAATTCATGAATTATTAAAGGCATTGCTACATATCAAATAATATAAGCTTTAGAGGATGGCAGAAAATTAAATTAATTAATAATTAATAAAAAAGATATTTATCATTATCCACTTTACCCTGTATATCCCCCATAAATAAATATGTATAGGGATGTTCCGAAGGAAAAAATGGGTATGTATTTTAGGCTTTTAAGCAGTTTTGGCAAATATAAATAATTATAAGTGGGAATTGAATCCTAGTTGCTATAATAATGAGAGTTTACACATGAAAGTATTGGTATGAAGTACTGGAAGAGAAACTGTGTTGTGTAAATATTTTTGCATTGTATTTCCACCATAATCAAAACGTATATATAATATCAAACCGACGACAAATGCTATTTGCAACGGTTCAAAAAAATTTACATAAAATCCTAAAAATGTATCCTTATAAATTGATTTAAAGAAGGCAGGTTTGACAATCGCGTACGATGTTTCTTTGCATATTTTATAGACAGATGGGGCCCATTTTTCTCTTAGTGGCGAGGTCAATACGCAAACCTGTTGAATGTGGTTAACAGGAAAACCAATAGGCAATTCAGAAAGATCATTTTTATGCAGGATGAAGCACCTCGCACATTTACTGACCAGTTAAAGTCTTCTTAACTGTTAGTTTTCAAGATTGTGTTATAAGCAGACATTTCGAAAATTCATGGCCGGTTGGTCACCAAAATCGCCTGATTTAAATTCTGAGGATTTTTGGCTGCGAGTTTATCTAAAATATGATTTTTCTATTTACGTATCCATTATTATTACGAATTTCACATTTAATGGAACGTTCCGATGTGCACATCAATTCCACAAAGCTTAGAACTGTGTGTACAGGCAGATGGATTTCAATTTGAGCAACTAAGACGGCAGTTTAAAATACTTTCGTTTTAAATAATTACATATTGCAATATTGCCAAATATAGGTTTTTTTCAAATGGTCCTTGTGAAGAGGTATTGCATGGTACAACGTTATGGGAATAAAGAATTTGTCAGGCGCAGTACTAAGAACACCAGCATGCATAATTTTTTCGCAACT
The DNA here is from genome assembly GCA_902654985.2 of Oryctes borbonicus. Taxonomy (NCBI): domain Eukaryota; kingdom Metazoa; phylum Arthropoda; class Insecta; order Coleoptera; family Scarabaeidae; genus Oryctes; species Oryctes borbonicus. The sequence goes on from LR736876.1 coordinate 4,617,238, forward strand.
TTTTACACACCCTATATAAGTAATTAATATACTTCAGAATTGAATAAATATATCTATTTTATGTGTGATGATGATGTTAAATATATAAACACGATAGCGTGTGTACAAATCAAAATAAATTGCCATTCTACGGGTGTAAAATAATTGAACCAGGAAGATATTTGTCTATAATTCCAGCAATGCAATTGAAGTCATTCATGGCGCGTTCCAGACATAGCTACTGTTTGTTTCAATGCTACAGTTTAGTATACATATACTCTTGTTCCCTATCGTTAGTGCCATACTATACGCTGAAGGTAGAGGAAAATACATGCAAGTGGCTGAGACTACAACCGATTCAGTTTGGCAGTGCGCCCAAAGTAAGCGTCACTTACAGGTAGGAACCGAGCTTATAAAAGCACGAACAATTTTAAACGTTTGCCCGTACGTTCTACAGCTTAGTCTAAGTCGCCGCTATCTATCCATGGGGGCTTAGGCCTCGCGTAGTTTTTCCAATCGTTTTCGCGTGATATCAAGTGATACACCATTGGGACCACTAATTTTGTGATAGCGGTAAGTTTGGTGACAGTGTGTTTAGTGGAATCCCCGAAAAAAGAGTAGAGGATCTTAAACCAGGAATACCATTTTACGTGCGTAAAATTAAGAAACTATTTTGATAGAAGGTTTTCAAATGAAACTACATCAGAAAAAGTGGGATTTGAAAAAAACAAATAAATATTATTTAATATTATTAGTATAAATAATAACGTCGTTTTGTTTTATTTCGTCATTCGAATTAAAGAAAATTCGTCCTACGCAGAAATGTCGTTACATAAGTTTTTCGTAAAAAATAGCGGTCGGCCGCATCTATTTACGTCCGTCGGTTTTTGCGAGTTGTCATATGAGCTATCTTTATGTGGTTCACTCGATTGGCCTATTCGACACCCTTGCCAAAATAATTAGGAAAATCTTGTCTAGATGGTCTAAAATCGTTCGCTGGTGCGTTGGCACTGAGCCACAGATCTGGGCTGTACGTTACACACGGGAACCCGTTTCGCATTGCGTGTATGTTCCCCAACCATCTTAAAATAAAATTACGCCAATCGTTTTTTCTCTTTTTCTTTCATTTTTGTTCCCCATCAAAGCGCCACTGTCTCAAAGTTATTAATAAGTAATTTGAATTTCCCGGTGCGCCTTTGAACGGTGCTCCGATGCTGCGTCTACCAATCAGGATGCTCCACATGAGAGGCTGTCTAATTGTGTCAAGTTTCGAATGTCTGACGCTAAAAAAGATCGTTTGTGGAATTCGTTGCTTTATGTTTGAATAGTATTCCTTCAGCTAGGTTTGGATAAATAATATATCACTCGTGGTAGTAAAATATAATTGAAGGTTATCGATATACTTGTAGCGGTGTCCGCTTGGTTCCGCCACGTTCGCCCTTTTTCCCAGCTGGTGATAGTTCAGAAACCTAGCAGTTAGTTGAAAAATGTATGTGCGGTGTAAAACTATACGAACTGGAATACGTTAAAACATTTTGTTGAATAGTGTTTTGACATAGACAATATTTAAGTGCATTTTTAGGAGAATTATATTTAATTTAAATCGCTCTTTTATGTATTAAACGGTGAGTGGTAGGCCATGTGCTGTTTAGGTTATTTTTTTCTTCATGATAACACGTCACTCGACACACGTTTCATTACAAAGCATATTTATTGTATGGAAAATCAGTCAGTTTTCTTTGTATAGTTTCAATGAAGTGGAATATTGCCCTCCTGGTTAACTAAGTATTATTGTTATTAAATTCTTTTTATTGTTACATATTGTACCATAACCTACATCTCAGCTACAAGTAACGAAAATTTTCTATGTAATTATATTTAAAGGAATTAGAGTTATAAGTTATTTTTTAAGTATACTTAATTGAATATTATTATCTGCATGTACTGCATTTATAACTTTCTGGTATACAAACATATCTGTTTGTCAACAATTTGATATAGTTGAAATTAATTAAAATATATTTTTAATTCTTAAATTATATTTACAGAACTGACTGTCGGACACAATGGAGGACGGCCATACGAAAACTGTAGATGAAGTAATCAATTATTTTAGTACAGATCCCGAACGGGGCTTATCACCTGACCAGGTGAAAAGAAATCAAGAGAAATATGGACCTAATGGTGAGTTATTGATATTCTCGTCAAGTCATAGTATTAAGAAAATTAGGAGTTAAGCTTAAGATGTACAGATCTGCTTAAATAAATATTCACTGCAGCCTTACGAAATTGGTATATTAACGTAAGGATTATATTACTAAATTTGAACTGTTCATGCCCTTAAGGCAAGACCTTTATTGTACGCCCCTTCAATAAATGTAATATGGGGATGCTGGAATGCTATTTGCAACAGTTGTTCAAAGATGATATTAAAATTTTCTTCGTGAGCAATCTTAAATATACAATGCAATAGCCAAGTTAAAATATAATCTATGAAAAAAGTAGCACCACTCATATTATTTCATAATAGAAAAGAATCTAATACAACATTTGTAATTAGCAAGAATCCAACAGCTAGTATAACCTTAGTCAACCTTTTAAATTTTAAAACGAATGTACTTTATCTTTGTTTTATAGCACCAATGTTATGTGTCTATTGAGGTTAACGTTGTTGCATGAAAATATCCTTGTTTATTTATCTTTTCTGGTAGTTATTTTTTTACAATATTTACCGTTACAAGGAAGGAACTAACAGCAGTTTCGTAGTCTGCAAGTAAATTTTTCGTCTTTTATTATTATTTTTATTCAAAAGTATATTATTAGAAATTATTGTTAGCATAGAAAATAATGGTCTATTGAAAACAAAGCGAATTGAAAAAAGTTGCCTAACATATAGGCAAAATGTATGTATAATGTGGATAGGAGTTGAAAATGTGTTAGGAAATCTTTGCTAAATTCAATATTTATGAAATCAACTGAAAAGTTATTTCAATTAAAAAGATTATTAAAAGTGTAAAAAATTCAAACAATAGTAAATACATTTAAATAAAAACATTGCTGGATGTACTGTATCCACACGCCCGTTGACAATCTAGTATAAAAAGCGGAATGAAACAATCTGGTTCTATTTTGGCGCTATTTTTTACTTTATCGATTTGCGCTATGCAATTTTTGAATTCGATTTTAATTTAGTCACTTAAATATTGCTTTTTAGACACGGGCTTTAGTTAATATTTAGATAGGAAGACAATGTTTAACAAGATTTCAGACATATTACTTAATGAATTGAAATTTTATTATAAATCAGTGGATTTATCAATGAATACAAGTACTGATATTTCTATTTCAATTGAAATTTCAAGGCAAGACATTCAATTTAACAATGGTGTATTTATTGAAAGACGTAGTACAGAGTGATACAACAATACTAGTGTTTATTTGCTGATTACTAAACTAAAAATATATATATCTGTGATAGTACAATTGCTTTATTTTTCTTTATTGAGTTACGCAATTTCTCCATTGTTCTGCAGAAACTTTATCATAACCCTTTTCTATCTGTGGTATGATATCTACAGCTTTAAATGTAGCATTATTTATGCGGATGTAGTGCTTTATTTGAGTTCACAGTATTTCGATAGTGTTTAGCACGCAATGATATGGAAGCAATCGTAATATTTTCTTTCCTTAATTTGTCATAATTCATAATCAACTCTCGCTTTAATATCCCCACTTATACCGGAATTTGCTTATTTTTCAACCACAATCGAATATCATCCTTTTTCCAATTTGACCCAGCTTTCGGCTGCGACCACGCGCTCCTGTAATTGCTCTCGACGCACCTTCTGCCAATGTCTGTCGTTTTAAATTTACGGTGCAGTCAGCTCACAGAGTCCTGTATTAATCTACGATTCGTCCGTGTAAACATAGGTTCGTCCTTTTTGGCTATATCCATTTATGTCTTTCAAATAATTATGCCTCCAACTTATAATGTATTCTCGCCATTTATTATACTTCTTTTTCTAACTTTTTCAAATACAAAGCTAATACCTACCAATAACTTATATAGAATGATGATAGCAAGGACTGTGACGTAGGATGGTGAATAATACATAAGTATCGGCAACCTCCAGACGACACCAGTTTATTACCATTCGTGTCCTCGAAACGGCCGTCCGGGATTAATTGTTGTATTATTATATGATTAATTAAGGAAGGAGGTTTGGGAAGTTTTGCTAAAATAACAAAACGCGTTCATAATCGTCTGTTTTTCTCTGCTGCGATATACTTCGCATTGAGGTTTTTTCCTAATAGAAAGATCTATACTTTAAAATACATGCGAACCATTACGCTATAATTCTTCACTTCATAATTGTTACTTGCATGTTTGTAAATGTAATAATTAACTTACTAATTAACAAGTAATTAATTGTTATTGATAAAATCTTCTCTTAAAAAGCAGCCTGCTTCAAAAATACAGATATTATACAAGAATATTATTTTTAAAATTTTTTTAATTTAAATTATTTTTACAGTTCTTACAGTTTTCATATAAAGAAAATGGAATTTTAAAATGAAGCCATAGTGCCTACAATTCTGAAAACATTAAAAAAAAAATGAAAAATACTAATTTTGCGAAAGTTAAAGGTTCTAGCCCTCAGATTATTATTGAGGTTGATAAAACTACCGCACACGACAAAAAAAAAATCATCAAAATATTGCTCAGTTTCCGATTTTTAGATTTTGATAATCCCGAAAGTCCCCTTTTTTAAAAAACTAAACATCGGTTGATATGCCAGATTAGAACTTAAAAAATATATATTTTTTTTAAGTTAAAAATAAAAATATGTTCCTCATTTGATGCCTTTCTAGCGGTCACTGTATAATTGTACGTATTTCGAAATATGATAGTAAGGCGAAAATTTATTCTGGATAAATTCTTTTTGTTTACCTTAATGAGATAAATATTCTCTGAAACCATGATATTACATATGTAGTTAAACTACCAATATAAACTACAGGATATTAATTCTCGGGTCCCACTGTAAATGGTTCAAGGAATTCGTTTTCGTGGAACGATTTATTTGTGACGAGTTGCGGGACATATGTATGTTTTGCCGAACTAATGTGCAGGTAATCCCCGTCCTCGTCATTTTCAATGAAATCGGATCGTTTCTTAAATTTTGATATTTTTGTTTGAATTATTTTCTATAATGCGCTGATCGCCGCATGTATCTACTATCTATACAGATCAACACTTAAACTAAAAAACATATTGATTGTCGTAAGTACGACATCACAAGTTGTAAGTAGAGAACTACTTGTATATATATATGTGCTCAAGGAATTTCGTAACCTTCAACTATATGGGAAAAATAGGCATGAAAATGCAAGACTATTATTTAATAAATTTGGGGTTCCGGGTTGTAATTGCATGGAGCTTCTTTTGTTGAAGCTGACTTTGGTTTTTAATTATAACATTTTTAATTATTTTGCGACAATAATTAGACACACTACACCGATATTATTTGAATGTACAAGATAGGCGGAAAAGCTACACGCTGTGATTGGCTTTGTCTGATTCTGAATTGGAAATGTTGTATTGTTCGTTGTGTCAAATGGGCGAACATATTGAAAAATGTTAAATAATCCTGTATTTTATAGCAGAGTATATAACTTATCACGAAAAATGCAGAGATAACACATAAAATTAATTAAATACATTAATGTCAAAATTTGACGGTAAAGTTTTTGATTAAAATCCACAGAAGCATACAAACCAATTCTACAACGTTGCTAAATGTGTTTTTCGTGAAAATATGTTAATGAAGGAATGCTAAAAATAAATTTTGAAGTTTGAAAAAAAATGTTTACGAAAAATAGTATTAAAAATTCTTTGTTCTATGTCTATCAACAGATATCGAACACTAACGTTTATTTGTGGACTAAAAGTCCGAATTTCGGGAATCTCGTGAAGGCATATGAAGGATGATACAATATTTTGATGATATTTTGATGTCGCTGTACGCAGCTTTTGCATCAATTTATACAATCATGTTTGGAACGAGCGCATAGGAAGAAAGGGAAGGGCTTAAAAACACAAGGTTGTGGCTGCTATTTTGAATTAACAAAGTGGTTCAAATTTAAAATATGTTCATATTATTTTTAATAATTATTGGTAGAGGATTATTTGAGGCAAATGTAGTATCATTTAATGAATTCGTAAATTGTTGGCTCTTAGCCCCTATTTTATTTGATTTAAATTGTTTGCGAAATGATAAAATCCCTTTTAGATTCAACTTGCATGGATAGAAGAGATTTTAATAGATGGTGACAAACTTTTCTTCGATTTTAATGTGCAGGAAACTACGTACGTAGGAGCAGAAGTTTATGAAATATTCATTCAGTAAAAGTGTACCATTAGTGTTGTTGATAATAGAATATTTTTAACTTACATTGTGCAGGCTACTAATTGATCTCAAAGGATGAAATATCTATGCGTATATCATTTTATAGTTTATGATCTACTTGAGCTACGGTTCAGAAAATAGGACAAATACAGGCCAGAAATAGTTCCAGCTCATCCAAAGGTTCCGTACTTTATATTTCTGTACTCACACGTGCATGTTACTATATTTTATTAATGTGTTGATCTTTTTTGCTTAAAGAGAGTATTGCTTAGCGCATTTAGCAAAGCAACTGGTTTAAGAATAGAATAATCTCAAACCAGTTGCTTTGAAATTATTGCCATTATCTGGTTACGATAACAAAGTAATTTCCTTCTTGGTTGATATATTTCATTTTAATGAATTTAGTTTATAATAACATTGGTTGACAACATTACAACATTCTAAGAATATACATTACGTAGATGTATTTGCAAACAGAATACACCGAGAAATGGTATATACTAAATCTCCAAATATTAAAAATGAAAATTAGAAAAAGTAATTTTCCCAAAACCCTCTTATACTTATGTAACTTGTTTACTCTATATAAAATATATACACTACCGTCCATTGAAGTTTGGCCAATTAATAAAAGTTTAACAAACAAAAAATAAATCAAAATTAACAAATTTCATTTTTTTTTATTATTGATTATTAAGAAAATATGTTAAATATTTTTCTCTACTCCTTTCGATTAATTTTGTGGGGCACATTCCAGAGTTGTTCTTCCTTGGCAGTAGGATACTCTTCTACCGAGATCACAGTGTTCGGGATTCTACGGTGACAATGTTATAATTTGTAAAATATGCATAAAAGTGAAATTCTCGCTGATTAATTGCAGCTCAGAAGTATCGGCACATGATTCTAATATTTTGCGGTGCATTGTTCTGGAGTAAGGAAAGCAACCCTAAACTGTAAATGAACCGCCGCCGTGTTTTATTAGTGGTACAATGCTCTGAGGGAGCATTCTCTCATTTAGCGGACGGTCTCAAACATCACTGTTCTACCGTCCAATTCCGATGTTCTCGGATCCACTGTAGCCTTTTAAATCAGTTATTCTAACATAGCAATGGTTTACGGCCTGCCACGCAACCGTGCAAATTTCCTTCCGCTAGCCGGCGTTTAACGGTGGTAACAGAAATAGGATGCTGACGTTCGCGGGTCTATTCATTCACTATATGTAGTGCAGTTTTTTTTTTGTGATATCTTTCACTTATTAATTGTGGTAGTCGATCATCTGCTGGGGTAGTTATTCGTGATGAACCTGGGCGGTCTTTCAAATCGCTTGTGTTTGCTGGAATAACCTTCATGCGCTGGATCGTTTAACAATATCTATTAATTTACCACGGGGCATTTCGAACATTGTTATTACCTTGCTATACACAATAATATTCAAACAATAACTAAAATTTTCTAAATGGTTAAGGCGGGTAGGTATGAGCCCCTAAGAGAGAGAGGAAATCCCCTAAATCTTTATCTGCTCGTTCAAAATTTCGGATAAATTTTGTTTTCGCTCATACTGCATATCATACATGATGTTTGGGGTAAAATGTGAAGTAAGATTTTAAATATTTACCCTTTTTCGAATATCCCGTCGCTGAGGTACAACAATATACAGCCGAAATTTTAGGACGTTTGGATAGGCACAACTATTAACGCTAGACTCATCCGAATGTATGAAAATGTAATTATTCCACAGTAATGCACATTTACCATACTGGCGTGTATGTGCATATGTAGCATTTGTGTGTATGTACAAAAATAGTATGTGTATGTATCTAAGGGGCAAGAAGGTAATTTTATTGCAATATAAAAAGTATTATGACAATTCATCTAAATTTTTGCAATTAATTTAAAATTAATTAATTAGTTAAAAAAGAATAATTAAGAATTCTGTAATTTTTCAATTTTTTCATTTACAAATCATTGTTTAGAGCAGAATCATAGCTTTAATAGTAATTTTGATGAGTAACGTAGTCGAGACAAGATCTTCTTATTTAATAGATATAGAAAAATAGATTAGCTTTGAATGGATAAGCAAATTTATACAATTCCTCACAACTTTCTTAAACTTGTAGTTTAAATTGTGTTACTTTTCGTTATAAAATTTTTTAAAATTTATACATTTGATGAAGTCACAATGTGGTGATGTTGAAACTGTAATAACTTACTTGAAACTCCTAGTTCAGTATTACGTAATGATGTCTCAACAACTACTTTGCTTACATACAATTAGATCTGAAAGTTTAGGAGTAATTACGTTGTGTGACAAGTTCATTTTTTGATCTGTTATTGTACTATTTTGTTTTTTAATTTCGTAAATTTCCTTTTTTGTAAATAAAAAAAAATTGTTATATATACTATTAATATTAATATATACTTTTAGTAAGCAATATAATTCTAGAAGGTTACAACTATAATAATTTAATTCAGAAAATGCCCATAGAATATGTTTACTTCTTCACATTTGTTAATATTTTCCTTACTTCTGAAATTGCTTTGACCTTGTAAAATAAAAAGATAAGTGTAAGAATAGAACAAAAATACTCTAACGACTACGGTTTATACCTGCTTACATTATAAACATCTCTTTATTGCGGGCTCCTATTTATGTTTCATCTGTAACGGATTAAGATCGTTTAAAGTCTACGTTCCCTTGCAACTGCAGTCGTAGTGACGAGGAAAAATTCTCATTTAAAATGTTTCCCATTGTACATTCATGGTTCTCATCAAATTAAGATACACAAAACATACTGGACATCTCATTAAAAGAAAGCCCGTAATATACAGTTTGAATCAGAAAAATATCTTAATAATGCTTTCAGGAAAATGTTGAACTTACCAGAATCGAATTGTTTGATATATTTGGTTGATTTTAATTTCATTTTAATGTTTATTTACGCATGTCGAGTTTAATTATCATTACTTGTCACATACTATTATTACCACTTAACATTTATAATCACCAATTACAAAACCCTGTATTAAAACCAGAATACACGAGATTTAAGAAAGCTCTAACAATAGTGGAAATGTATTTTGGATATATCTACCTAGATGCAGATTTTTGTACACGTTTTTTGATTAATTAAAATTATGTTGTGTATTAATTATATGATGTGCATAATAGTCGAAATTAACGAGTCACCATTGTTGTCTTCCTTATTATGCGTCATCCGAAGCAGAACGATCCATTGGCATAGAATTTGCATGCGATAATCTTGAACAAAAAAGATAGAGGATGACAGTTAAATTGAATCCATACACCCCCTTATGTACCACGAATTTCACATTTTAAAAGACTTATTTCGTTTTGCAAATAACACACATTTTATTATTTTTTATTAATTTATTATTATATACGTTAAATACCTGTATTTATAGTGATAAGTGATAGAAATTATTTCAACAATTCACGCGATGATTGAAAATTGTCCTTAATAAAACGTTCTATTTTTACGAATGGTATAAATAGCACTTCCATAAGCTCGTATTTCTTATTTTTTCATTTATTACTACCGTATAATCAATGGGTGAGAATGGACGTTTTTAATTGTTTGAATCTTTGATTGAATACTTTTCGAACATTTTAAAAAGCAGCCTCTATTTTACTCGACTTATAAAAATACATTTACGTTGCTTGAGTTGTTCGATCGGAAATTGGAGCTATTAAATACACTCACTCTTAAGAAACAAGGGACAGACTATGAAACTTTATTTTAAAAATTATGTGACGTAATATTAAGAGTAACATTGCAATTATCAGAATGACAAATACGTGTAATTGTATTCTCTGTTCACTCTGTAATCAAATGTCACTTTCACTATTGCTGCCTGTACTTGTAGTATTAATTTTAAAAGGTTTAATTAAATCATCCATTAATCCGTCTAGCTCCCACATTTTTATTGTGTGCTGTGTGCGATTTTTCCATTTTGCTCCATTAGCAGTCTTCAAAAGAAATTGATCCTACACTTGCTAGTTTAAAATCCGTATTTCGGGAAGCTACTTCCCCTTTGTTTCTGTTGTCATTTCATCGACAGCATAACTTTTGATCTTCTCATAATCAGCAGTTCTTTTACTCTTCAAACAGCAACAACCCAACATTGAGGAAATCTGTATCTAATCTATATATACAGTCTTCTTCCTTTACCCACTGGATTTTTGAGGCCAGTTGATAAACCTTAAATAAAAGCTTGTCGAAAACTGGTGACACTTGTATCTGACCACAGTTCCTGTTTTGTATGTCCTTCGTTCACGCGTGTCTTGTCCAAATAAAATATTGGTCTGCTTTCCGTTCTTTACTTTCTCATCGCCATCTTGCAATCTCATCTCTGTATAATAAGAATCATCTTTTGTGCATTTGCAACATCTGAACTTGATTGTGAAGCCGATAATACAAATAAGCAAGAAGTTTAAGCTTACTTGAATTTAATGTTTCTTAGGTATCATCCCGTGCATTTATTTCTGCCATGATGTTGTTGCACTTGGCACTTCATTCTTGTCAAAAAACTACACACTATCCGATGTACAGTATTTTTCGCGATTTTAACAAGCCTAATGACGACTCGCAACGAGATTATCTTTAGGTGCAATGTGTTGGCATTTTTCTTTATATTCCCCCACGACTCTGCACATTGTCGATTTTGCTATGCCTACAGAATATTACCGTGGATACACAAATGATGGGTAATTCGCACTTATTTTGTCCTACTCAAAGTATTGGATACATCAAACACAATTACGGTAATTTATTATCGCCCATATTCAATGATGACATCTTGAATGTATAAAGGATGAATAAATATTCAAAATATTGAAATAAATATTTCAAAATCAATTGACAGCAACACTAATTAAGTTATTATCGGAATCCACACTGGCAGTATGTTATAGAAACAATTATTAATTAGATATCAATAAAGGTGGTTTCTATAATTTAAAAGAGCTCGATAAATATAAAATTATAACAAAACCATTAGTAGCTAATTTGGAGCTAATATTTTTGCAACAACGAAACAGACTCACGCAAAATGTCTTTCAAAATCGGTACAGCTTTTTTTAAATTGGAATAAACATTAAATAAATTACGTCAGCGATTGAAAGCTTAGTTCAAGATACGATAACGTCTTTATACTATTGTTCTTATAATTGTAATAATGTTATGAATGGACTTTAGCGATGAAAGGTGACGTTGATGCCAACAAGTTATTTGAACTGTCTGCTATTTATTAGCGGCCCATTATTATTTTAATCATTATTAACTACTTAATATGCTTGAATGTGAAAATTACATCCAAAAGGTGCATTATTTTACATATCTCTGCTGTTGGACTTAGAATTTAACGGAATGTTATTAAAGCAACCTTTTCAATGAGTTAAACTTTCTTTTTTAGAACATAAGCGATATCTGCTAATAGTTATCGATATTTTCGTATTAAAGCAATAAGGATGTTCGTTGTCATGTCTGGATAAATTTTACATCGTAAAATCATCGTAATTTTTTTGATTATCAAAATGGAAAGCTAGCCCGAGATCTATTTTCTTTTATTGTTACTTGCTACTATTACTTCTACTAACTATACTTCTCTATACTTTTTATGAGAGTACTAGCAGTAGTAAGTTATCATATGCGAATATACACGCATGAAAAAATACGAGTAATTTGTTTTAATTTAGTAAGTAATGGCATTCGTAGTTTACTTAGCCAAGCACGGCTTAGAATAATTAACTTTAAATGTCGCAATGAGTAGAATGCTACAGAAATACCTGGTTTTCACTATTAACAAGGTAAAGTGACGTGTGATAAAATAGCAATTGACGTCACATCTACGTCTTAAAAGTTGAATTACATAATCGAATAAAGCAAATGCCGTCTATCAATAGTACCGCAAGTTTTTTTTTTCAACTCTAAAAGGATAATAGATGACGAAAATATTAATTCGCAAAGCTTTTGCAAATTACGCATACAACTGGCGATGACGTTAAATTTATTCAGGCATAAAGGAAGAATGCGGATTGAATGGAATGGTAATCCGCTCTCAAGCCGTGCGCGTAATTTCGGTACTCTTTTGACATAAAGTGTTATTCATAAATGATTGATTTCTTCTTCTTTTTAAGATGCTAATTTGGACACGTACACTCTAGAAATTTTCAAACTTTGGTCACGATTGAATTGTACGTTGTTAGTTGATAAAACGTACACGTATCTGCGTATATTTTTAAAAGAGAATGTTGCGTATGCATTATGTCATCCAACAACAAAAGATTAGTGTAAGAATTTGACTACTGACCTAACTTAAATCCTAAGAAACGTTATATGGGATGTTTATTAGCAATTTCTGTAGTAGTCCTGACATATATTCAAAAACAAATGTAGAAAGTATTGATGCAGCATTATGGTAGTGTCAAAGTTTGACGTGGATTGGCACAACTCTATGTGAACATCATTTAGATGCGTTTCTTTAATGGAATTTTACGTTTTAAGAAAGTTATTAAAGTTAATTGTGAATGTTTTCTAAAGACACTGAAAAATAATATGAAAAGAGCGCTTTCGTTTTTAATTAATGGTAAATAATAATATATTTGTATTCCAACACATTACTTACGTAGATATGTATATTACATGACCATTGTTAATATGGTGAGAATGCAAAATAATAGCAATTAATGCTAAGTACATTTTGTAACATCGTAGTTAATGATAAATATGTGATTAATGGATTGAATCGAAACATCATCTTTACATTCTGGAAAATGCATCACGGATAAGCAGTTTTGTCATTCTTTAGTGTATTTGTGATTTTTGTAAAGCTACACTTTGAAAAATTCATGTATTGACTTAACAAACGGAGGTTAAGTCAATAACATTTCGCGTTTAAATACGGCAAACAAATATTTTTGTTTCTAGGAACAAAATAGTTACTGTTACGTAATTTTTGTTACCATAAAAATAAAATATTATTAACCAAATATGTAAAAAAATTAGCAAATTAGCAAATGTTTTTTTCCGAATACATATACTTTGTAGAAACATATATTTATATATGTTGTAAACATAACTTATTTAACTGCTACAGTTAGTGAAAATTTTATACTACAACTTCCTGTATACAATGTGCTAATTTAAAATATTATTTCTGCTTTGCAAACTTATGACGTCAATGAATCGACAAGGGTCATATAGATACGAATGTTTTTATTCCAATGTATTCGGTGTACAGATTACCGTGCGAACATATTTCATGAATTCCAGTGAATAAAGCATCTAGCGGTATTGTACTTTTATTAGTACCTGGAGTAACAGCCGTTATATAAGACCGCTAACAAGATATAATTATGCCAGTAATTATTGAGATATTCATTTTTATCAATGAACGGAAACGAGTACAAATACCAACGAACTTACAGTCGTAAGTGCATGGTTACAATTTCTTAATTATACACGTGTATGTACTATATCGCAACAGTTAATGTAGTACGTAATCCTTGAAATTTCATAATTGGTAATTACAAAAACTGGAGCGAACGCACATATAGCAGTTGCTTTACTGGAACTGAAAACGCATTTAATTAATGTCAAAATGATTGTATACAGTAGCTGAACTTTCAAAAGATTTCTGGAGTGCATTATCTAATTATAGTATTATTTACGTTGATTTATAAATACCAGAGACTGAAGCTAGGGATAAAAACGATAGACCTTTCGAAGAAATTTATGTCTATGAGGTATATACAATGTTATTCAAAAATATGATATTTACGTTTAGGAGAAATTACAGCAATATTGGATAGTTAATATCTCAAAAAAGTATATACAGTTATTGGTTTTTTATTGTTCCAACTCGTATACCCAACTTCAAATATCTGATTCATAGTGGCTTATACATTTGGATTCGTAATAGTAATAATTTTTATAATTCTTTTATCTAAGGAATATATGTAATAATATCTTGCTATCAATTTTTCTATATCCTTGAGAACATTTGTTTCTAGAACACTATCCGAATTCGAAATGTATAAGATAGACGGTGTTTCAGAATTTCCGCGAAAGCTTCAGGATTTTCATCCAAACAACACAAAACTATCGGCACCACACAAGTTTAATTAACCCGGAGCAGGTGTTTCGAGGGTGCGTTATCCTCATTTTCAACAATTGCCTAAAATTATTATAGTGAAAAAATGAATTCGTTGACTTCGTTTATTGTACGTACTCACAACAGGATTCTTCCTATTTTGTTTTCGCTTGGGTTCGCTTAGTTGTTTCCTCTTCGGAACATCAGAAGAAAACCTATTGGATAGCAGTAATGCTTACACCCGTTGCCGTAGAAGCTCCCTGTAATTCCAGTATCCATAAAAAACCACTCTTACACATTCTTTAACCTGTCGGCTTCAGCTATAAAGCGTTGCTCCTTATCAAAAATTATTTATCTTTCATAGTCAAGAGGTAGTAGCATCAAATAAAATATAATGAACACGTTTCCTGTGAAAAATTGTGTTTCTTCCTTTTATTATTATTACTATTATTATTATTTATTTAAAGGAATAGTGATGAATGTGCATGACGACATGGAATACAATTGAAATGAGCATTTTGTGAGAAGTTTTACAAAAGGTTATCCTTACGAAATGACATACATTTGGCGTAAAGTCAGTGAAACGTTTCAGTGCACCAAATGTATTTAATTTCCTAAACATAATCTTGCCAGAAATTGCTCACTTCAATTATATTCCATGTCGTAATCTACATTCATTACCGGAAAGCCTGCAGAAGAACCGGACACTATTTATAACAGAAATTTGTCTAGAAATAGGCTAAACGCATTCCAGGTTGTAAAGTCGTTGTGTGTTATTACATTTGTATATCCACATACTGGTAGTTCATTCTAAAATTACCTTTTCTTATTACGTTCGACTGTAGCATCGGACTGTGAAGACATGTTGTTTCGAATACTAAATTTAAGGAAAAAAATCCGCTGTCTGTATCAAAAATTAATGAAAAGTTTATTTTCGAAATTCTTGATTTAATAACTTCTGTAAATATTATGGTTGTAGGTATTGTAACTTACCGACATAGACTTGCATGAGTATAAATAGCAGTTCTGCGTTTGACGTTCCGGTAATAAAATCTTTTATTCCAGTGATTAATTAGTTCCTGTTGATAATAAGTTAATCTTTTTGAAAGTAGTACACTCGAAACATTTTGAAGTCTTCATGTTAGTGAAAAATATACAATTGGCTTAAGAAGTACTAACAATAATACAAAAATATATAGACATCCTTAAAATGTAATTTATAAATTAGTAAAAAAATGCTGAAAGGAAGAGTAATGAATAATCAGAAGTAGTATTTTTTTTACTTACGAATAAACATATCTCAAAGAACATACACTTTTACACTTTTAATCATTTCAAATATGTTATTAATTTTTGGGGTTTTCCCATTTTAGATTTTTCATATTTCAGTATGCATTTACGTAGTTGTGTATTATACTTTTTGGCAACGGAAAAATATTGATCAATATAATTCATGACTTGTTGAGTCATTCCCAGCCCTTCATCCAATGTTGGTTATACATCGATTTGTACTTTTGGACTAATCAGAAAATGGAATTGGTCCTAATACGCGATAAACTTGACGAAGTTTGCTTTGAGTGTGGTGTTAGTAATGTTAGTAAGTGTTGCATCCTTTTAAAAACGTTTCCCTGAAGTGAACTTCTTTGCGAACCTAATTTAATAGTGTATTAGTGTCGTATCTCATTTGCTTGAATCACATAAATTGATGTAGCATTATAAAGCTTACGAGCTTGTGATAAAGAAAAATTCCAACTTGATCTATAGGGGATAGGGGATCTATAAAAAAATACTTATTTCTGTTTAATCTACTCAAGTGGTTTTGTTTAGTGTTTTATTGTTTAAGCAAGTCTGTACATATTTATTTTTATAATTAGCTAAGTTATTATTATCACCCTAATATTAATTGGTGCATTAATTATGTGGTTTTATGTTACAGAATTGCCAGCAGAAGAAGGTAAGCAATTATGTTTTGTTAAGTTTTCCGGTAAGTAGTTTATTGACAGTGCATTCAATAAATGAAATAGATTATTGAGTTTGCGAAATACCTATATAGACTGAATTTAATTCATTTTCGCGAATACGAGGGTAGTTTCTTAAATTAAATGCGTCGTAATATAACTTCAAATGACAATAGAGTTAACGTTCAGAACGGCTTCCAGCAATAATACACATCAAGATTATGTCATGCCATACATTAACTCGTACTGACATATTCTTCCTGTTTTCCGTACACGCACATACGTAACAATATATACTGCTCTTGCTACACATACATTGACATTCCTTTAAACGTGAACCGGTTTTGAAAGCCTGCATGGATATTTTGCGCAAATGAAGAGTATTATCCTTGCAGGAAACGCGTCCCAAATTTAACAATCGTATAAAACATTTAAGTTATAGGTTATATTAGAATTTAATTTGCATCTGTAGCTCTTAATCAATATGCACCTAGGTACCAGGTATACCAGGTGTATGTCGCCAACACGGCCACCCCCAAATTAGAAAATATTAACAGAGTTATAACGGTTTCTTTCGGCTATTTTGCGCTCGTTCTGTGCCATTTGTGCCGCAAAAAGGAAATGTTATGCTTCAATATTAAGTATGCGGCATGTTCTCCGAGCTAAGTTAGTTTTAGAATTCAAAGAGTAACGTTTTGAAAAAAAAAAAATCCAAAAATTAGTTGAAATCCTGTATAAAATTACGTCAAAGATGAAGAAATTTATGACGTGAAATGCTGTATACAACTATGTCGTTATATTTCACGATTGGAACCTAAATTGATAGCCTCAGCTGCACAAATAACATTCAAAGTAGGTATTACTCGCAGCACACAAACGATATCATTTTCTAGTTAAAACTTTATCTAATCATTACAAAAAAAGAGCGACGCCATGTACCCCGCCATAAAATAGAATAGTTTGGTGGCATTTTCTCAGCGAAATCTTGCAAATGTTTGGATTTGTTATGATACGAAGTGCAAATTTGTTTAACGGTGATATTGAGTTGACTGATTGTGGAAAATCAAAAAGGAGAAACACGTAGAGCTATTACAAAATGTTAATAATATAATAGAAATAGCGCAGATATTATTGCAGTGCGCTTTTAGACCGTTGCAAAACGATAATATCAAGGCCGTCGAGTAGATTATCAGATTTTTATTTGCTTGAAGTTTTTAAAACGAGTTGATAAAGGGTGCCAATGGAGAGGTAATTTATGGTAACACGGGAATAAGGAAGCACGTCTTGAAACAACAACAATAACGCAAAAATAAATATTAATGTATTCAAAGTGCTCCCATTAGTAACCACTAAAATGTAAATGTAGAACTATGAAGATTGTATTTTTTGAATCATCCATCTGGTCCGAATATGTATACTAATAAAACCTTAAAAATATAAAAATAATAGTGAATTGCGACATGTAAATATGTTAAAGCAACCGATACTGTATAAATTGATGGATATAAAGTCCAATTTTATTTGAATTAAATCAGTTACTACTTCAGTTTAGGGCGTTCAACTCACTTCTTGGAAAAATAACCAAAATTTGAAAAAAATATTCTGATTCGCATGTTTCATTGTTCCTTAACGAATCAGTCTGTATACTTGTAGTCTGAACGTGGATCAAAACGACGTGTAAAATTCGTAGAACAGCTACCAGTCACTTGAGTTTTCGAATGATCTAACTCGAAGCTTAACGAATTAAACTACTCCATGCATTACATAACTAAATAAAAAACAGAATAATTGTCTAACAGGTTTTCTATAAACATTATGCTAATCAAGATCTTAGAGGAGGTTGTTTCTAATCTCAAGGAACATTATTGGGTACTATATAATTTTTAATCTAAAATAAAAAATGTAAAGTTAAGCTACTGGCTTGGAAGATTGCGCCTTTGTGAATGGTGATTTTTCCAAACAGTTTTTTGGAGTGATATGATATAAAAAAATGTTAAAACCTATAGGGTGTATCGTAATTTCATAGCTCTAAATATAAAAAAAAATGTAATATTAAAATAATGAAAAGTGTGAGTCGGGCTAAGCGAAATCGAAACAATTCCTTAACTAACCCTCAATATTGTTGCCATTTTCGTTAACACGTAGGTAATTTATGGCTGAAATTTCTGGCAATAGAATTGATTATCCACATTTATTTCTGCTATTCGTGAATCTGAGCAATAATGTCATCCACCCAGACAGGCACTGCGAAATAAACATTTTCTTTATATATCCCCAACAGTGATTCAAAATTTCTCGCGCTTGTAATGCAGTACCGTGCTGAAAAAAAACATTGTTGCACCTTGTTGTAAAGGAATATCTTCTAACAGATCAGGGAAAGTGTTCTCACAGAAATTACTGTAATTTTCACAATTCAGTATTCTTGGGAAAAAATATGGACCAATGATTATTTTTCTCAAACATTCTCAGACCAACGTCTGCTAATTCCGCCCGGATAAAATATGAGGATTCTCATAGTGCCAACAATGAAGTTTGTGATGATTGAATACTACGTCTTGGTTGAAATGTGCTTCATTAGTAAGGTTGAAATGTGCTTCATTAGTAAACAAAATGTTTTGGAAAAGTGAGCATGCAAAAATTTACTTTCAACATGTCATCCCTAGGATGCAGCATTTAAAGTTTGTAGGTGATATAGATACAACAATCGTGTACTGGTGGTAGGATTATTCTCTTGTTCATCCTGTTTCTCCTGATGCCATGTAAATTTTTAAAGTCGGCTGGAATGCAAAGAACGTTTTGGAGTAGTTGCATCTTGTCTTCACAGCACGTGTTTCTGCATTTTGGATTGTTAGATGATGTGAACGACGCTGGTTCGGAAACCGTTTTCTGTGCAAAAGGTAGCACGATCATTGTCATTACAAGCGTCCGAAATTTTTATCATATCGACGTATTCTTTGTTAGTATACCTGCCATTTTCAATTTAAAAATACTTTTAAAGCTTTCGATAGTCAATAAATGATTCAATTCAAATAAACATAATAACGTCAACGTCAAATAAATCAATGGCAACTCGGTTCTACTTTCTATAAATACGGATTTCGCTTGCACGTGGTTTTGCTATACCGCCGTAATCGAATCGTTCGTTAATTTTTAATTTCAATTTTACCTGAAAACGGCTTCGCTTTCGCTTAGCTTTTGGTATTCTCCATTTTTGCCATATCTTTAATAGAACACATATCTGAAGGCTGTGAAGTGAATATTGACTCACATTGCATGTTATTTTTGGTATTCGTTCCATTCTCAAAAGAGTATTATCTTAAAACCAAGCGTTAGGATTTCATAGAAAAATTCAACATTTACTGAAATCGATATTTTTGCGCATTAGTGTTAATTTGGGTATCTAGATTAGTCATAAAGGCGGATTTCTAAAAAACCTAAATTACCCGCGAAATTAAAAAAATGCCAAGTGGTTATGACCGTAAACTTCAGTAATATCAGGTAGAATTTTGGGGAAAATCTCCGAAAAATAGGCGATGAGACTCCTTTAACAACAAATTTTCGTCATTTGTTCTTCTATAAATTATATCCATAGCCTCTGAGTGGGGCTTAATTATATCCGAAAATCTGAATGTTAATTTATTTATGTTTTGTATATTTTACCAACGACAATAAATATTTTGTATGAATTTTGATCAAGTAGAAGGTTTTTCGTAGAAAAGGCTGATCCGTTTATCGTTTATCACAACCCTGTAAATTAATTATGCAAATATGTTTAACCAAAATTTGGCTTCTTTGCTCACGTTGCCTTTTGTTCAAAGTTTGTTTAATCCCAAGTAATGTTAAATACATTCCAAAAGTAATATATTAAAGTTTTTCTTATTCAACGAGCGTAGAAACAATCAAGAAAGAGATTATTTGGGAAAAGTAAGATGGAAAATAAATTAATGTTAATGAGTATGTAATGATGACAAAAATATTTAAGCTAATAAGTAAATAAATAATTGACAACTAATATCGCTTTATTGTGTACTTACGACTTTAGAAAATCCACGTGCTTAGTAAACAGACACGTAGGTTAAATATTTTATTAATAAATTCCAGCTATTATCAGATTAATTTGGAAAATAATTGCAACATTTTAGATAAAATATCAGGCGATTCTACATTTAGATGGTTACAACGACTAGCCTCGTGAATAAAAGATTTAATTGACACATTTTTATTGAAAAACAAGCCCTCTGATCTATGTTTATTCATATACATGCTTTTTTCAAGTCTCACAATATTTTTTGATATAGTTGCAGCCATACCCTCACATTAAAACCGCAAAAAAGATGTAGGAGTTATGTTTATGTACTGAATCATTTTGTGTTTAGTACATTCTATAACATTATACAAATTAATTATTTTAATGAAATCCCCTCTGTGAACTATGTATCTGTTTATGAAAATGAATACAAACCATAGCACTAGGAATCTTTAAGAGCTCTGATACTGTAAATTATTAAAACTTGCCGATCAATTTCCTTTCTTATTTATAAGCCTTTGTTTATACACAGTTTTATTTAGGATTCCACATTATTTGCGAAGTATTTGTTTATTAAGACGACAAAAATATTTTCGTAAACCCTAAAGATTAGAAAATTATCTACCTCAAAGCCGGAATGTGCTAAATTTAAATGATTCTGTGTTATGATTCACATACCTATTTATACTACAAAACACTTGAAATTTTAGCAGTATGACATATAATCTAATTGTAGATCAATTGTCTGATTTTTATCGGTGATACGAGAAATTCATCGTTATTAAATAAATATTGAATAAAAAATCGATTTGATCATTATCACTTCAATGAAATCTACAGGGTAGGTCGTCTTCGCAGATTCGAATGGAACAGGTCTGAGGCAAAACGTAAAAGTGATTTCTCCGAAAGTGCGGGTTAAACACAGATGATTTTTGGTACAACACTAAACACGTTCTTGTGCTTCCAAATTGCTAACGAGATGTGCATGCTATTGCGTTGAGTTGGTATAACATATTTTTGCAAAAGTATTAGAGTATATTAAAAGATATGTGTTCTAAGAGTGTATCTTGTGGCACGCGCCCAAGATTTGAAAAACAAGCTAAATTTCATTTCAAACTGGCAAGTGCGATAAAATGCGTTATGAAACGAGTCTTCTGTACTATTTTTCTATTTTGCATCTCTATGCCTTAGAAAATATATTTTTAATATATATTTTTGGACAGCTATTAGAGACATTTAAACTTGCGTGATATACAAAGGTTGGTCACGTTGACCAACACGATGATGCTTAAATTCAAATAATTTTATTTGAATTTAAAAATACACATAAGAAATGGGCAATATTGAATGTAACAATTTATTACTTGCAATGAATATATAAGTGTCTGAAAAAAATAATATTAAAACAATACCTAAAAATGTTATAGGTAGCATTGTCGGTAGACTCTACTCTACGAGTAAACAATTCTCGTTATATTCTAGCATAAAAACTATGTGTGCCAGTTCTTTCTTCGATAACTTCAGTTGATACTACTAATATCCCTAGTAACTTTTTGTCTAGAATTTTACGAGAAAAAAGTTATTTTTTAACATAAATGTCGTACCAACACGCAGTATTGCGCGCATCTCGTTACCATTTTAGAAGCGCATAAACACGTGAGTATTACGTTCTAAATTATCTAATCTATGTACCAAAAACCATATCCACATAATACGCACTTCCGGAGAAATAACAATTTCTATAGGTGTCGACTTTAAGGAAAGATCCTTACGTCCGATTTCATAATTAATTCAAAGTGCCTTTAAATTTTAAAGTCAACTTTAAATTTCTAAGTTGTCTGGTGCTCTAACTAATACATTATGAACAGCTTCAGCAGTACATCTTTGCTGTTTTTTACAGTGTAGCAAATAAGGGTGTGACGGTCCTATCAAGGTCATTGTCCATGCTACAATCGATACTACGGTTTTTTTTGTCTGTAGTTTCATCTATAGTTAGCAACAATCGTTAATTTTTACTGCAATTTTCACATAATTCTCAATCTTCTCGCGCACTGACGGCAAATACCTATGTAGCATCTGCGGACTCGGTAGTTCCCACGTTGGATTGTATTTCTTCCAAAACATTGTCCGATTTTTGCAAACGGTATATTGCACGCACTTAACATCGTCGTTAAATCAGATTGAAATTCTGTATATGGTCTCCTTCCTGTTTTTTTTTCATTTGTGTGTTGCGCTATTTACATGGTTTCCAACAGAATAAACTTTTATCGACTGATTTCTTTACCATTAAATATTAAGTCTGAAATTGCCATAAATACGTTTTACCCTTTTAGCAAGTAGACAAGTATGCGCACTGCGATATGTATTACGCATAGCAGAGCGGGAAATGCCGACATGCAACGAAGCAGCTCTGTATCACCCCAACCTCTCGCGGTTAAACACCACTGGAAGGCAAGCGAGAAAGTTGCGCTCTAATTATAAACCATGGCTCTGATGGGATCTCTTAACAAACAGAGCTAGTTTGAGAAATTTATTTAATAAAACAAATATTCAGGTTTATAATATTTAATAACGCCGAATTGTAACCTACGCTTTATCTATGTGTTTACATACCATATTTTATCTATAGATGAGATAAGATGATAAGGCTACCGAAGAATAGTTTGGTGTTAGCTTTACCTCTTATTTAAAACGTAATGCTCCATTAAATATCTTCCCTTTTATTTTTAAAATTTCATATTTAAGTACTTCCTTTTCTATACATTTTATTATGTTTGCTTTATCCGTGCATATTGTAAATGAAATTGTTATGATAATTGTTACTTCAGTTATAACTTCAACAGAAATTATAAAGAAAATAATTATATATTTAATTCGATATACAGCTCTCTTTTTTTTTACAGTTTTGGACGGTTTCCTGCAGCGCAATAATGTTTAAAGGAGATTACTAACTTGCTAATGTTAAGCAATACGTTGTTTATATAATCTTAAAACAACCGTATAACATTGTTGGCGAATTAGTAATCTAATGGAGAATAATTTTTTGGTCTATTTTATGTCTGAGCAAAACGCTGTAAATGTGTGAATTGTGTTTGTTTGAACAGCCACACTTCGAATATTCAAAACGCATGGTTAATGTTTATGCTCACTTACATTTAAAACATACATAATGACGTCACAAAATTATAAATAAGAACGGAACGTAATACAATACCATTTATAACATAAAATATGTAGTATTGTATCTATTTGCGTTGTAAACGACTAATTTTGCACTGTTGTGACATATAGTAGTCGTAAACGCTTCGGTACTTCATTCTTCCCTCTCTGCTTTTTCCGAGACAGATTTTGTAGCACAATATAAATGATGAGGTGATCGGCCACTTCACGATTGGCGATTATATTATATACATATTATTATACTCTCGAAAGGCCACGTTCAAGTTGACGAGAATGTGAAATTCCAATTCTATTCCGTTCGCTGATTTCTTGTACACTTCGACCTTGTTACTGACGTCAATTGGGTTTTGTATTCAAGCGTTAACTCATCAGGCAGATATTATTACGTTAGACATTCCCCTCCTCATCGCTTCATGGTACATACGTCTTCTACACGTGTGTTTATACTATCATTTACAGGTGTGATCTATATAACGTTCATAAGTGTATAATGACAAATAAGAAACATGAGAAACAATAGCTAATTTAAATGTATTATTTACCTAATTAGTTGTTATAAAACCATCGACAATATAACGGAGTACATGAATAAATTCATTTATTTTGTCTAAGTAATGGATAAACATGTAATACAAATCCTGGTATATTTATAGGTTCGTGTTTATGTCAGTATATATAAAAAGTACGTAGTTATTATTATATATTATATATTCTTATTATATACCATTATTCATTTTTGATAATCTGGTTGATGGATTTTTTAGACCTTTCGGTTATTTTTGAATGTATCAATTTCATATTCAAACATTATCTTCACCCAGCAAATTTGAATCTGATAAAATATGTATTTTGGTAACGTGAGTTGATTATCGACTAGATAAACAAAAAACCTGCTTTTTAACCTGGACACACTGGCTTATTAACTTCAATGTGTTACGTTATAATCAAAGCTAGTCAAACGGTACAGGAACACGTCATTGCTAGCATACCCGTCAGTTCGTGCTTATTTGGACAAATTCAGTCTCGTATAAATAGTGGAAGATTTCACAGCGTTCCATCGAATTCTATTTGTACACTTACATATTTCTGCTTGTTTTCAAATTATCCGCAGGTTTAGATTTTTGAACACTAAAACCTATTACATGGCATGTCTATGAGCGGCAAAAATAACGTATTTCATTATAGGGATCTAAAGCGTCCTATGATAAATTTTATCTACACTGTAGATCATAAATTTTGGAAGATATTGCAATGGTTTTCGTAAATATTATAAACATGAAACAATACTGGAACGAGATGGTTTAGCCGGTAATCAAATACGTCTTTTAATTTTCATTCTACTTAAGTTACAGGTTAGACATTCATTTCCTTAAGGGAGAGTAGTAAATACTAATCTAATCAGCGTTACGTTTCGGTCAGGTTGAAGCGTTTTGTATTCTCGGTTACCCACACGCCAAAACCTGACGCGGTTCGTCGCCCAGAATCTTCGAAAAAAGATTCATTACGGGCCTCGCGAGGCTTCGAGATTTGTCGTACCACCTAAACAGACAAGAGGAAGAATCACTTTCACCGTCGGCATTGTTTCCGCGTGCATTATCCTGCTTGAATTTTCGTCCTTCTCGTTCGCGAGGACTTCTCATAATGCGGCAAGAGTCCCACCAATCACCTTTTATTATATAAAAAAATTGAACTGTTTATATCTGTATTCACATCTGCATAATATACTATGATTAATTAAAAGCTTTAAACGTATGTATGAAAGTAACATTTAGTAATATTTTATTACAGATTTATTTAAAGTGGCTTTCTACAATTAATTCAGTTATCTTCTGAATTGCGAATTGCTCTACTTATATTAAAAGCTTTATTTCCTACAGCTTCAATTTGTTACTGTAGAAACCTATTTTTTCCTTTTCGTTTACACTAAGATTTACCCAACTACTTCGGTTTTGTATCTACTTTAAAAGCCCTAACGTCATCAAGCTGGTATTTCTCGGAAACTATACACGGGTAAGACGTAAGTTAGTAAATTTCCATTATTTGTACATCACCGTTGAAGTATTTTCACAGACATATAAATTCTGAGAAATTAAACTGGGGTTTTAAATCGAAAAGTTTATTCGATATGTTCTGTCAAGTGACGGCCTTCGTTCACTATGCCGTAATGTATCCATGTCACTTAGTAGCAACGTACATTACTTGCCAAAATTATAGGAACATGTTAGATATTAGCAAAAGTTGTTCGTTTTTATCATTCCGAAAACTTTGAAAGAAAATAATTTTTAAAAGATCACCTCCACACCTTAAACTGTCTTCACACTTCACGAGTCAGCCTTGCAAGGTATGTTTGGCGAACAATTTGCCTCGGCTTTAGTCAAATGAATAGCGAGACAGTGGGAGCCAGATTAGCGCGAGGCAAGGTAAGCCCGCTTATCGCGAGGTAGAAGCAAGTCCAATATTTTTCGAGGCAGCCTTGCGAAGTGTGATCGCAGCTTTACCTGTAGAAAACAGTAATTTTTTATGTGCAGAATAAAAAAGAAATATCTAGAATTTCTGGTGTAATACATTACACACGATCTTTTAGTAATCCAAAAAAAATTGTTAACGCCTTTGTTGGATTTTTTTTCATCCCTTTACTTATCTAGCAATAGTTGCATTCAGAATTTTAATGATGCAGTTCCTTTATTTATTTATTCTGCGGAGCTCTTCTGTAAAAATAATTTTTGAATCAAATATTGTAAATTGCATCATTTAAATGAAATCTTATCCTAAACCATGTTGTTGATCAATCTGTACTATGACGTTTACACAGTTTCCCTGCTATCTCTTTCGTATGTTTATGAAAGATAACAGATGCTACTTCACACGAGTGTAGACAATGTGCAAACTTTGGAATAAACCATAGAACTTGATTTCTGCAATTGTAAGGTGCAGTGATTTTTAAAAACTGTGCACAATGGTTTAGATCGTCATAAAAAACTATGTCTTATACGAACGCCAGAAATTGTAACAGGAACAATTTTCATCAATGTCGACGTCAGATTGCTGTGTCGGATCTAATGCCAATATTATTTTACGACTATTAATGTATGCCAAATGTAAAATGTCAACATTGTTACGTATTAAGCATGTGTCTGTTAAATAAAATATTTCGGGTTATATTCGCATTAAAGTCTCTAAATTTATCGTCTGCTGTTTAAATACTTAAGGCATTTTATCGTTTTGGTTAAATACATCAGTGACGTATATTTCCTCCAACACTCCAAACGAATAGCTACTACCATCGTTTTAAAGAACAATAAGCATTAGTACGGATAATTGACTATTACGTAGAGATTTGTTCGAAATCCTTGGACATGTAAAAATGTCAATTCTAACACTTTTTTAACTTTCTTTCGCTGGTTATTGCAACAAGTACCAGTTTTATTCCGAAAGCGTGCTTCTATTTTTTGTCGACATTTTTTAAATGTTGCTAAGAAGGCATTCATTTTTTTCTAATTCGGTGAAATTAATTCCTTATTTCTTGTCTCGATGTTTTCGTACACAAAAAACGGTTTACGTGAAATGAGGAGGTCATTGCCAAAACAGAAGCCTATTTTACAGAGTTCGACAAATCCTATTATTTAGATGACTTAAAAAAGTTGGAACATGGCTAGCGTAAGTGTATAGTGCTACAAGATTATGTCGAGAAATAAATTTATTAAACGCCAAACAAATGAATTTTCTTCCTTAACACGGATATTTATTATGCCATACTATCCTCATATATACGTCACATGTCAAAAACTTTATTAGAGTTACAAATTTTATATCCTATAAAGTTTAAATAAGTACATTATTAATTCAGGAATTTGGCGACGTCACTTAGAATTAAAATATCGTACGTTTTATTTGATTATAAACATCCGCGCAAAGTTGTATTAGCTTAATTCAGTTATACCTAACATTGTTCCTTGTACAGATGCGACGTTCAAGAAAGTTCGGAAATTTATCTTCATTTTAACGAGACTGGATATTCGTTGGAATATTTCATTAATTATCTCTTCAAGATATAGATAATTATATTACATTTATATCTCGCTACGTACGCATAACCCTACGTGTACACAATACTTCGTTCGTTCGAGCTCTGTCAATGCGTCACAGATTACGCACTACAGTCCCTGAATACGTTGCAGATCATAAGTTAGGAATCACTCCTAATTTAATGAAGATATTTGCAATAGTTCATAAATATAAAAATTAAACAATACTAGAATAATATTATGTATTTTATTTGAAACCACGCTATGTACAATTTATCTTAGTATGTATAACAGATGAATTCTTTTTTTTTTTTTAATTAAACTAACTTTTCGTAGCATTACGTTTCTTGGCTTTAATCACAGCTGCACACAATCGGAGTAGGCGAGACACTAACGTTCTAAGAGCTTCGGCATCTATTTTCTCCCAAGAATAACAAGTTAGTTAAAGTCATGTTTTATGTGCCTATGCTTTGCAGTGGGTACTATACAATGTCGAAAAATTGCTCCAACTATGTGTGGACAAAGAGTAAATCAAACACTCTCAGGAAAGCCATTAACATTACGATTATGATTAATTTTTTAGTAATTAGTGGCCGCGATAAATAACATTTGCAAATGTCTGATTTAAAAGTACTAAGTTGGACCACATTGATGATTTCGTATCTGTATATTTGAGATCAATCGCTTTGAAACGTCCTCTTTATTCTGCGGTAACATTTTGCAATTTTATCCGTATTTGGCAATAATGCTATTGTATATGAGTGTAAATTCACATGCAAACTTCAATCGGCCGGCGAACAAATGAATATAACTTAATTTTGTAGTAAAAATAATATCTGTTCTTTTGACAACATATGATTCACGATTTGATAATGTTGAAGATATTTGTTTCGATTTTATTTAATCTAATTCTGGAATTATCTCCATACAATTGATGAAAATCTCCGGCCGAAGTAAATTTATGCGATAAGATTAATGTTTCTAATTTAGGAATGATATAGTATTATTTGTAGTTGTTTTGTATCATCATACACGTAATTAAAATCATGTTTGATTAATCTATTTTCTTAAATTGTAAATACTGTAGGCGGTTATTCATTAACTAATGGATCAATTTATCGGCTGCCAATTGCGAATAATTTAATTTAATCAAATATTTCACTAAAACAGTTAGAAATACAAGTTACACAAGAACGCAACTGTTAATTGACAGTTTGCTAATGCATACGTATTTGTGGATCCTCAGAGACATGATTTTAGGCCGCGTTTATGCAATGCTCAAACGAAAATATACCGCCCGGCCTTATTATTAATTTTGTTAAGTAAATTATCCATCGTTAGCGGATGGTATTTATCCGTCAAGCGGTGTTTCTCCTTTGTCTTTTTACCTTTGTGTACCGCTTTTCATCTTGTTTGTTACTAGACTAACACGTTTGTTAATTCTCTTTCAGGCAAATCGATATGGCAGTTAGTTTTAGAACAGTTCGACGATCTTCTAGTCAAGATTTTATTATTAGCCGCTATTATTTCCTTTGTAAGTATTCATTTTCTCCATATATAATTAATTTGTATTTGGCTATAAATTCATGCTTTGGTTAACGCATAACCAAATTATTCGGTTAGATTAGAACAAATCGACATAGTTTATTTATTGTTGAAGGCGAAAACGTTGTTATTGTTAACACTATACGTTAGCTATACTGAATCATGTACTACCATATATTTGTTACAATTACTTCCGGACATGGAATTTTAATACCACTTAAAATAAATATGGAATAATCGATGTAACAATAATACTTTAATGTACGTGGTAAGATATATAAATAAAAATCTCGATTACGAATTTTAATTTTAAATAAAACTAGCTACTATTTAAAATAAAAAAAAAAAATCACTTGGCATTTAATAAGAGTATTGTCTGTTGAAATAAATATGCAAACAATGTACGTGGCGTAATGGTTAGTACGCCTGTTTGATGTTAGGTTCAATTCCTTGCCGGGGCGAGATTTTTTCCAATATTTAATTACGTGAAAAGAACCATGGAAATTCACATTTCACCGACGGAAGGCCCGATATATTAAACAAATTTTCCTTTTTCATTATAATTTATGTGGCTCACGAATACACGTCTACGCATACTTTTGATAAAATGATCAATTTACTCCTGCACCCTGGGTAACTTGGATATTATATTGTTGGACAGTTAATGCCTATGGAGCACCTTACACCATGAGCCCTACGATGCGAATGACCAATACGGCATGTGAATGCGGTCGGCATTTAGTATTGAGTCTATTACGTGTTTGAATTGGAACCAGAAATATTTTGTTTTTATTGGCGAATCTAGGTTTTGTTGACGTGCACCAAATTGCAAGCACAGTAAGGGTTATGATCGGTGATGGGCAAGGTAGGAGAAGTGACTACATTTTTGCAGCGACTAGATACGCTCGTGTTTATTCGTCTCATGAATATGGATTGATGTTGCTTACCGGTTTTTTCGAAAATCGACGAAACATGAGTCTGTCTAGTCGCATTGAAAATTTTGTGATTTCCCTTATCTTCTCCAACACTGCTACCAGTAGTTTTTATGGGGTAGAATGGCAGCCGTACTTACATAAATTATCTATTATAGAATCATATTCTTCCATATTCTGGTTGTTTACCGATTACGCTTTTCTAACAAAACAATGCTCGCGAAAACGTTAACGTTTTTAGAAGAATCCATTGTGTTAGTACTTCTATGGGCTTCACGATCTCCCGGCCTATCACCGTATCTTAGATATCGTGTCGAAAAAGGTCAATTACTTTTGATGATAACATTTGATGTTTTACGACATGGGATACAGATAGTCTGGGATCCAATAGATAGGAGAAGATTGATAATCTTATCAGAGGTATGCTAAGACGTGTTCAGAAGCGAATTCACCAGTCATATAATTAATTATAATTGAAAAAAAATAGTTTGTTTGTTGTCTTCCAATTTACATTAAAATTCCGTTACTTTTGAAAGATGGTGCATTTTCATCGATAAGCAATAGATCTCTATCTCTGTACAAGTACACTTCAAAAAACTTTTTAATAACGATCATTCCTAAATTGCAGCGTCAAAGAAAAATGAGTAATAACCTTCCGCTTAACAATTAAGGCAAATATTTACGCAGTTCGGCTAGCCGGTTGATGAAAACGATAACAACTGCCACCATATTAGCAGGTTCTATATTGGTCTCTGAATTGGTTGCTTATTAATTTAATTGTGATATTTTATTGTGTAGTAAAATAAAAGTGATTTTATCGAAATGATAGTATTTCGCCTTATCTCATAAATTTATTGGTGAATCCTTTGGGGATCATTGGGAGCATTCCTGGTGGACAATTTGTCAATTTTCTACATATATTTCATTAAATCAAACAGTGAATATCTGCAGTTTTCTTTCACTTTGATTTGCATTTTATAAAAACAGTGTGCAAATTTTAATGTTTTGAGCATTAGAAGCATTGTCAGATAAGAAAGATATTTATGCTGCTTACAAATAATTAAAATTATTCAAAACTCAGGTCATACTTAGAAACAACAAAGATTTAAAATATCTGAAACTGGAGCCTGGTGGTCATAATAATAACATCTTAGGAACCAAAAATTTACCATACTATTCCTAAGTCGCTTGTTTGTATTGTATTTTACGAATTTCAACAAAACCCACCAATTTCATTTTATCACATTATATAATTGTGCAAGATCCCTTCTATCGCTTTTTTCGCGATTCGTAACATGTTATTCAAATAATAAAAATAAATAAAATGCCTAAATTGTTGATACAATTGGACTATAAACGTCTCCATTAATTCCCGTTGTAAATTTCACGTAAATTTACTATGCAGATTATTGATTCTAGAAATAGCATAGCTACCAGAATAATTGAGGTAAGCGAAAAGCATCATTGACATGTTAACATCGATCCTGTATTATAAATCTCTGAAATAGAACTGTGGCAATATAAACAATTTACTCAGTACTAATAGAATTTCGCACCTTCTTAGTTTTTTTTTTAGTGCAGTTTTTTGCTATCAGTGATTCCAAAAGAATTTATGCTTATTTTACATTGGAAAGTTTCAAATAAAGCACTGAAATTGTAATCGTTATTATACACAACAGCGTAGCGTTTGGCACACGTTAAAGGTATTGCGAAAATGAGTATTTTTGGTAACTGATGATTCAGAATTATAGCATTTTTTATTCGCTAGGAAATGGATAAAATCAAACATTTTCAATATCAGTACCAAACAAACGCTGATTTGATATATTACATTCTACACGTACATATTCTTTGTTGTTGTGTTTTTACGAGTGCATATTATGCAGTGGTGGGCAAGATGGGGGAAATGACAACATTTTTACAGCGACTAGACACATAGGTAGAATAGATTCTCACAAAATAGTGATCTAGGTTTATAGTTCATATGGGATAAGATTTAACAGGTTTTGTGTATTTATAAGGTTTGTTGCTTTTAATTTTTTTTTTATCTAAAACAATCACATTTATACTATTTTTCTTTCTATTAACGCATTCATCTCCATAGTTGCGGATGGAAAAACGTATTTTTTTGCCATTTCACCCTTGCAGCAAGAAGGGCAGCTATTAGGAAATTTTATCCAACGGTTTGTTTTAACCTTGTCGCCCACCTCCAATTTCAATATTTTCACTCAAAAAATTATCTGTCAACCACTCAACATTACGACCCTCAAAATGAAAAGTGGATTAAGATCTAAAAAATGTACCATTGGTTAGTTTCACGCCGTACTCAATATAATTTGCGTGCTCATAAATTACCCATAGTCACACTTTGTACGAAACGGCCTCGAATACTGACCAAACTCACGAATTGACAAGAATAACACCATGTGTTGAAACATGAAGTTTTCTTTTATTTATACCAAATTTAAGTATAAACTCTTTAGTCTAGAGCTTCTACCTACTCCAAAGCTCACTTTCCTTTGAAACTCGTAAACTTAAGTTTGTTGTAATTGTTAAATTATATATCAATGATGCGAAAGCCTCAAATGCTTTTCTTTCGTTTTTAATACATGGTTACACTTACTGGCTATAAAGATGCTAGGATAGAGTACATTCCTGCGAATAACCCCCGGCGTAAGTCTAATCGATAAAGCGGTAAATTGAAGTTGCTTTCTAGAAAGGATAGAACCATACTAAGCGTTTGAATAAGTGTGGTGCTAAAGGTAAAATTTCGAGTTATTCTACTTGTAATAGAACAAAAAAATGTCTACTAGTGCAATCGTATTAGAAACCAGCAAACAAACGTGAAAACCGCGAATCATTTTTTATGCATTGTTCATTAATTTAATTTTTCTGTTACAGGTTCTTGCGTTATTTGAAGAACACGATGGGGCATTTTCGGCCTTCGTAGAACCATTTGTAATTCTCCTTATCCTTATAGCTAATGCAGTAGTTGGCGTATGGCAGGTTAGTTTATTATTATTGCTTTATTGCGATAATTAATTGACAAGTATATTGAGAGAAACATTTTTTCTTAAGTACGTAAATACAAATAAACAACAATTCGCGACCAGGAACGAACAGTTAAATCAAATACTTTAACTTTGCAGTGAAATATTTCACTGAAACCCTTACTTTAACACTTCACGACACTACCTTTCGTTGGTAGCACTTGATGTTTATTTATAAAATTTTCAAAATTATTAAAATTTGTCTATTACTATACCAATTAGTTTAGTAGTAACCTAACAATTGAAACCTGTCTACAAATGTAAAACGTTTTCTGCGCCGATTCTCGCCCAGAATTTACAGCTAGTTCTAGATTATTTTGTATTAATTAGTTTATATACTTGCTACTCTGCAAATTTCTATTTTTGAGAGGCTCTACAAAAAAACATGTAAGTTACTGCATTGTTACAAACGGACCTACAATTGAGAACCCTTTTTTTTTATATTAATGCGATAAATGACATGAAGTTATAGTAACAAAGAAACTAGAACGATTTAAGCGCGTATATTTATTGCATTTGATTGACTGTTGTTTACAGCTTTACGAGAATCAATGCCTAAACATCATAAATTTTTTCTCATTTATGATGTCTTGAACTAAAGCGAGTTCTTTAAAATACCCAAACGAGACTTCTCGCTTTCGACAGTTTGTACTCCATGTATGTACGTATCTTTCGCTGATCTGTTACAGTATCATGAAGTAGGGTTCACATGGGGCAGCGCGAAATTATCGGTAGGAGGTCCTTAAATAATACGTTGACAACTAATATCTCGGTTTACTTTATCGTATCATGATCTTAATTTATCCGTTGGCGGTCATTTTTTAAGTGACAAATCTAAAATGAAATTTTTGTTATAGGAACGAAATGCAGAATCTGCCATCGAAGCGCTAAAAGAATATGAACCGGAAATGGGTAAAGTACTTAGGTCAGATAAATCGGGAGTACAAAAAATACGAGCGAAAGACATTGTGCCAGGTGATATGGTTGAAATTTCAGTAGGAGATAAAATTCCAGCGGATATACGTCTCACAAAAATTTATTCCACAACATTGCGTATAGATCAATCTATCCTTACTGGTGAATCCATATCCGTTATTAAGCATACTGACCCGGTTCCAGATCCAAGAGCCGTGAACCAAGATAAGAAGAACATTCTATTTTCTGGAACAAATGTAGCCGCTGGTAAAGCACGCGGTGTTGTTATTGGTACAGGTTTGAATACAGCTATCGGCAAAATTCGTACTGAAATGTCGGAAACTGAAGAAATCAAAACACCATTGCAGCAGAAATTGGATGAATTTGGCGAACAGTTATCAAAAGTAATTTCTGTAATATGCGTTGCTGTATGGGCTATTAATATCGGACATTTCAATGATCCCGCTCATGGTGGATCGTGGATTAAGGGCGCTGTCTATTACTTCAAAATTGCTGTCGCCCTGGCCGTCGCTGCTATTCCTGAAGGTCTTCCTGCTGTTATTACTACCTGTTTGGCTTTGGGTACTCGTCGTATGGCCAAAAAGAATGCCATCGTAAGATCTTTACCATCTGTAGAAACGTTAGGATGTACGTCAGTAATTTGCTCAGATAAGACCGGCACTTTGACTACTAATCAAATGTCCGTTTCTCGTATGTTCATCTTTGATAAAGTGGAGGGTAGCGACAGTAGTTTCAGTGAATTTGAAATTACTGGTTCTACCTACGAACCAATCGGTGAGGTTTTCCTTAAGGGACAAAAGATTAGAGCTGCTGAGTTTGAAGGTCTACAGGAAATGGCTACAATCTGTATAATGTGCAATGATTCTGCAATCGATTTCAACGAATTTAAACAAGCATTTGAGAAAGTTGGTGAAGCCACTGAAACAGCCTTGATCGTGTTGGCTGAGAAGATGAATCCATTTAATGTTGCGAAAACGGGTGACCGCCGTGCTGCCGCTATTGTTGTCAGGCAAGATATTGAAACCAAATGGAAGAAGGAATTCACCTTGGAATTTTCTAGAGATCGTAAGTCTATGTCCTCTTACTGTGTTCCATTGAAACCCAGCAAATTGGGCAATGGCCCTAAATTATTCGTTAAGGGAGCACCTGAAGGTGTATTGGATAGATGTACACATGCTCGTGTTGGATCGCAGAAGGTTCCTCTTACTAGCACACTGAAAAATCGTATTCTTGATCTCACTAGGCAATACGGCACTGGTCGTGATACCCTTCGATGCTTGGGTCTCGCAACAGCTGATAATCCTATGAAACCAGACGAAATGGATCTAGATGACTCGACTAAATTCTACACATACGAGGTCAATCTTACTTTCATTGGAGTTGTTGGCATGTTGGATCCTCCGCGTAAAGAAGTCTTTGATTCAATCACCAGGTGTCGCGCGGCTGGTATCCGTGTCATTGTTATCACCGGTGATAATAAGGCTACTGCCGAAGCTATCTGTAGACGTATTGGTGTATTTGGCGAGAATGAAGATACAACTGGTAAATCGTACTCTGGTCGTGAGTTCGATGATTTGCCACCTAGTGAACAAAGAGCCGCTTGCGCAAGAGCCAGATTATTCTCCCGCGTAGAACCAGCTCACAAATCCAAGATTGTTGAATACTTACAAAGTATGAATGAAATCTCTGCTATGGTACGTCTTCCATAAAAATATACTAGCACTAGAAACTTATCGTGTTATTGTTTTCAGACCGGTGATGGTGTAAACGATGCCCCAGCTTTGAAGAAGGCCGAAATCGGTATCGCCATGGGTTCAGGAACAGCTGTTGCAAAATCTGCTTCCGAGATGGTACTGGCCGATGATAACTTCTCATCTATTGTAGCTGCTGTTGAAGAAGGTCGCGCGATTTACAACAATATGAAGCAGTTCATTAGATACCTGATTTCCTCGAATATTGGCGAAGTGGTTTCTATCTTCTTGACTGCTGCTCTTGGTTTACCCGAGGCCCTCATTCCAGTGCAATTGTTATGGGTTAATCTAGTTACTGACGGTCTTCCAGCTACTGCTCTTGGTTTCAACCCGCCTGATTTGGATATTATGGATAAGCCACCGCGTAAAGCAGACGAGTCTCTTATTTCTGGATGGTTATTCTTCAGGTAAAATTAGTTCTATTCTTACGAAAAATGTTATGATTTCTAAAAAAAATTGCGTCTATACAGGATGTCTCACGAGGAACTGATTACAAAGTTGCCAGCTACTTACGGTATAACTGGAAATCTTAGATTATTGAAAACATTTTAGTTTAACATTTTCAATATTATAAACATGTCGGCTTTAATATATTACCAGAATTCAGAATTTTTCAGTGTATACTCTTTCATAGATCGATCGATTCAGTTGCTTGTGGAACATCCTGCGTACTACTTCGAGTTTTTTTTGTAACGGTCAAGTTAATAACTTAAATTATTAGCTTATAGCTGTATAATAATGTGGAATATTATGTTCAGATACTTGGCTATTGGTGGGTATGTAGGTGCTGCTACCGTTGGTGCCGCTGCATGGTACTTCATGTATTCAGATTCCGGGCCACAAATGTCTTATTGGCAACTGGTACACATATTACTGATTTGCAGTAAATTTAGCAACTAATAATATGTAATTCTTTTAGACGCATCACTTGGCATGTGGGACTGGATCGGACGACTTTAAAGGAATTGACTGCAGAGTATTTAGTGATCCTCATCCAATGACGATGGCTCTATCTGTATTAGTAACTATTGAAATGTTGAACGCGATGAACAGGTACAATTCAATGTTTTATTTATTATAACAAGATGCTTGTCAATTACTTTAATATTTATGATATAAATTTAACATTTATTTTGTTTTATTTTTTTGCAGTTTATCTGAAAATCAATCGCTCATTGCCATGCCACCATGGTGTAACTTTTGGCTGTTAGGTTCTATGTTGCTGTCGTTCAGTCTTCACTTTGTTATTCTATATGTTGAAGTTCTTGCCGTAAGTTTTATCCATTTTGAGCGTGAAAGTTTCAATTTTCGCAAATGTATTGTAAATAAAATAATATCTGTTCTTATAGGCCGTTTTCCAAGTGTGTCCCTTGACAGTAGAAGAATGGTTAACGGTATTGAAGTTTTCAATTCCAGTGATATTACTTGACGAAACGCTCAAATTTATCGCCAGAAAGATCACAGATGGTGAGAACCCACTATACACTTTGCACTGGATTATACTTATGTGGGCCGTGTTCTTTGGTTTACTGCGTGTGTGTCCTCTCTAACTGTGACTGCCTCTATTAACGAGGCAAGTGGTAGTGTACAAACGGGTGCTAAGAGTGTGAACGCTCTTAACTACTAGCTAGTTTAATGTGCAAGGACCAGTTAGTTAGTTTTTGTTTTTTGAATCCATTTTATGCATAATTTTTGGTCACCGTTTTTTCGATTTTTTTTTTTATAAATACCTTTTAGTCCTGCTTTATCCTAAATTTTTGTTTCTTTATCCTATACTTTAAAATCGCAGTCGTGGTGATGATGAATACTTCAGGGACTTTGCATATTTTTGCGCCGAAATGCATTTCAAACGTAATAAAATCGTTAAATTTATCGTAAGATGCTTTCAGAAATGCTCAAACTATGCATTTACCATTTTTAGTTAGGTAATATATTTCAAAGTAAGTGTTACAAATGTCACTTAATTGGTGGTAGTTTAAGAAGTTACTTATTTGAAATATTACTGTGATACGTATTTAGGAATTTAACAATAAATGCTATAGTCATTAATATTTACCACCTTTTTTTTTTATTAAATAAATAATGTTCTTTTCTAATTGTAAGTACCCTCAGTATTAGCTTTACCACTTCTGACGATATTTTGTTTTAACTCTTAATTTATCATAAAAAAATCTCTGCATCTATTCTCGGTTAAGATTCTTTATTTTAAGAAAATTAAATAAAAAGGAAAGCAGACAGGTACGTGAGAAAGAATGTTGGCATTTTCTTGTAAATTTAGATAGTAAAATAAGACATAAAGCTTCTTATTTATTTCTATTATCATATGTAAATTGTGGAGGTTACTTAAAATTATTTATTATAACTTCTCTATCAAACATTCCTTAGTTATTTTTAACGCATTTCTATGTAACCATAAGTGATTTCAAAGCAAAATTTTGATGGTTTCTACAACTAACTTTTCATGCACATTTCCATAAGATGCAGCATGCATTGTGAAACAGGGACTTTACGATTGATATACATGTTTGTATAAAGAATGTTTAGACAGGTCTAGTAAAATTTTTGTAATTTAATTTATAATTTATTTAATCAAATAAAGTAGTACCGAAATGGACTATACTGCATTTTTAAATGCATGTTTATTGTATCTATGCTCAAGATCCTTACTGGTTTAGTGAAGATAGTAAAGCAATGCAGTTTATTCATTCTCTATAGTAATGAACATTATAAGAAAATATTGCCAATTCTAGTATTCGAAAACGTTCTTTAATCATATTGATATTCAGTCAAGAAAAATGGGTTGCTAATGCTTTCACTTAGAAAATCTAAATTATAAAAGACTAGTGTTGCAAGATAAAAGGCTAGTGTTGTAAGCAAAATTTGAAGTTTCTATTTTATGCAGAACAAGCATCTACATTAAATTTAAATTATACGAAAGTGTGCGAAAATTTTATTACGTATTAAACTTAAATATTAAAAATAAAAAATCAAAAGTATTTTTTTACAAATAAAACTGAAAGAACAATCAAAAGGATGTAATACTAAATAATTTGACTACTTCATTAAAAATTACAGCGACTTTTATTGATTCTGCTATTCAAACCAACTAGCCCTTAACAATTAGCTATTTAAATGTCCTCTAATCCTTCTTATAGCATCACTAGCCCACAAAACCATATTTATAATGTTCGAAATATTCTGCCGTACGTAATATCGTAAACTACTTGTATATATCAATATGGTAGTATTTATTATCATGTATAAAAAGTAAAAAGCAACTTACAATCTAGAATGCAAATAAGATCACATTAGAAACGACCTTTCGATCTTTACAACATAAGACAGCAGAGATATTCAACAAGTACCATTCCGACTTGAAAGTTGGATGTTTTTCTCCAAAAACTATCCTGCATGTGTGTTGGTTTTGTAAATAAGCATAAATAAAATAATAGTGTTTTACTTAATTAGCGTTTAACCATTAAGTAATGTATATAACAATTAATAACAGTATGTGTAACGCTAGCTCAAAAGTATGGATTGTGTGTGTCTAGTGTTATATTCATGAAACGTTAAGGTGAAATATCAGGCCGACTTCAGCAAAATCAACCCCATAGATATTCAGGCAAGTTGCGTAAAGTGTTGTGTGTTTATTTCTAAAGCTTTTACCCTTTAAAAATTGCTGAAAACGCAACAAAAATTTGATTTGGTAAAAGCATAGGTACAACTGTGAAAAGGACGTATATAACCATACCAAATGTTCCGTAGAAAAACGTAGGTAACTACCAGAATGTTTTCTCTCATTACTTTTTGATCATAATTGAGTCACTTTTATGAAATTACATAAATCAAATACCTTGTTAAGAGAATCCTACGTGCAAGTGCTTAGAAAGACATACGTCCATTAATACCACTAGTGGGCAAACACACTCAATTATGTTCAAGAATGTATTGATGAAGTTTGATATTATATAATAATATGGTTCAAGTAGCATGTTTTTTTCTGTAAAATCTGAAAGTTGAAAATAATTGCAAAAGTAGGAATTTACTCGAAGTACATTAATTTTAATTTGATTTTAAAAGCATAAAATGAATAACTTATTGGAATCTGATGAATAGTTTCAATAGATTATTTATTACCTTTTTTTGAATATTGTATAATAAATTAATGTTAAAGCGATTACTTATTATAATAATATTTATATGAATTGTATATATTTTGTGACTATGAAACTGTTTGTCAAATCTTTGTATTTTTAGACATTTAAGTACGTTATATATAATTGTAATGGGCGATATTTAAAAAAAAATAAAGTTTTGAATGTTTGATACTTACATTTGAAAATTTGTTGCTTGCCGTTTATATGTTACTAATACACTAACTGCAAACTATAAGAAATTCCCACTTGGCATTTTTTTAAATGTCATGGATAATTTAAATTGGTAGTTCTGGCAATGATGGACATTGTAGTGGAACATTAGAGTGAAATGCGTAATTATACTATTAATGATATCTGAAGAACAACAAATATTTACCAATAGTAATTCTATAAACAAGTTAATACTTGTCTACTAAATTAAAAATTAATTTCCGTTGTTAATACAACGGAAATTAATTTTTAATTTTGACCTATAAACAAACGTAAAATAGAAAAAAACAGGAGATGATTTTAATCTCCTAAATCAAGTTTAAACACAGCTCTTTTTTTTTGCACAATTTTTGGAATCCTTGCTAGAATTATGCCCGCAGTTCTAAAAATGTGGCTTTTAGACAATAAATTAATACAAATATTATGCAAATAAATCTTTTAGTGTTTTTGCTTGAAGAGTAGTATCATCCGTTACAAAAATTTAATGCAAGATTTAGGATACCAGCCTGTATATTGTTCTATTGTGTTTCCTATTTCATACTCAATGAAAAAATTCAGCTGTTGTGATCGAATCGACTATGTTTGCTTCTAATTAGAGTTCCAACATATAATTTACAAAAATACATTTATTACTAAAGTTCGCCACTTTTCGTGCGCTTAACGGGCGTCGGTGTGGGGGTTGTCGTTCTGATCTGTGATTCGAAAATATATTCTCGAGCAGTAATAACACATCCAGGATGTGTTTCAAAATTGAAAAAGAAATTTTCTATTAAAGTTTTTTTTGAAAAATTTCGAAATCTTAAATGTTACCCCACGAAAACATTCCAAGATTGGCACGTTGGTTATATGTCATCGGCGCCATCCCTCAATTCTCTTAACATTTCACATTGTCTACCTATCGAGTATAAGGGTCCATCTAATGGTAGAAAGCCCGATTCCCATTAGAAAATTCCTTTAGTCAAATATCTTTAGGGCGTAGAAATAAGGAAAATATTTTTTTTTTACACAAAAGTTTAAAATACTGCTTTCTGCCGTATCGAATTTAAGAAGATTTGAAAAATTTTCAACAAAGTTAAATAGAAATTTGCTTTTCGAATTTTGAAATTTCTCAAATAC
The DNA here is from genome assembly GCA_902654985.2 of Oryctes borbonicus. Taxonomy (NCBI): domain Eukaryota; kingdom Metazoa; phylum Arthropoda; class Insecta; order Coleoptera; family Scarabaeidae; genus Oryctes; species Oryctes borbonicus. Next base: position 4,658,626 of record LR736876.1, read on the forward strand.
CTTACGTATGGGCCCCAAACACACACTGGATGCGTTACTACTGCAACAAAATCACTTGCCCATATATTATGTATAACCCCCCCACACACCGACGCATGTGAAGCGCAGGGAAAGTGGCGAACTGTATTTATGACGTAACGCTCAAGCTGCTACGTAAATATATGAAGCAGGTAATACGGGTGGGACTATGAGTAACGCAAATTACGCTTATTTTTTCTTTTCGTCATTTATGTAGGGACGCATCCAAACTCCATCCATTCTTTTATATCTACAAGCTTTATAGCCGTGTGAAACGAACCAACTAATCAATTTAACTGAAAATATTAATCTTACTAATGAAATTCTATTCACATTCGAACTCGAAGACGCAGAACATGTAAGTATCATAAATAGCATTAATAACAAAGCCTTTATATTTTTTTCTTTTTGCAGAATACGCCGTGTCCAAAAAAGTATGCAACAAATATGAAACTTTGTTGTTAATTTCTCAAACAAAATTATTCTTGATAAAAGTTGGTACATGTACCCAAACTTAAATACAATTTAGTCAATAATTTATAACTAATTAGGAATAAGAATAAGTCAATGGCGTGTCGTTAGGGGCTAATCAACAAAAAATGATAAAAGAAGATTGTAATCAAGCGAAATTCTACCTCTAAATTACAAACAAATCTTTTCAATTGCATCTCTGCGTATTTTACTTTTAGGGGGTTTTCAAAGAAACACGGTTAGCGCTATTATTATTAACCTTGAGTAGATTTGCTAAGTTCATTGTAAGTTTGGATACATGCATCAACTTTTATCAAGAATAAAATTTTTTGAGAAACCGACAATAAAAAAGTTTCCCATTTGTTGCATATTTTTTTTGTTGATACACTGTATATCTACTAAAATATATACAGGTTGCTGCAAAATAGTGCAGACAAAATAAATATTACAATGGTTACAAACAGTCGACATTAAGATTACTGAAATTTATCTAGCGCACAAATATCTTTAGTTTTTCTTTATATTCTCTTTCACAACTGGCAGCAGCTTGTACATATTCTCATAAATGACCGAAGTTAACATTTGCCTTGTAATTAATTGATGTGCATATGAACTTTCTGATGTATAGATATCTATTGAAATTACTTGACTTGTTTCAATTTCGTTGGCAACATTAACGTTTCTAATATTACAATCGCGCAAGTACGAACGCATAGCAATAATAAATTTTGGAACGTTTTGAAACAAAATCAGTTGTGGCGGTTGGTGTGCGTTACTTTTTCGTTGGAAGGGCCAGATTTATCTCTACGTTTGAAGTTTTTCTTTATAGCAGCAATAATAATTCTCTAAATATTGCCAACCTGATTCGAAAATTTGCTTGTAAAACTCTTTCTCTAATAAGTAAATATTGGAAGTAACTTGATATTTTTGGAATAGTCATCATTTACGTGTTAAAATAATAGCAATTAGCCAAAGAAGTTAAAGGAATGGAACCAACACAAAACAATCGAGAATGTTGAGTGAGGATTGAACTGTCGTTTCTAATAATTGTCGTAGTTTAATCTTCGTATTTGTGCAGAAAATGCTACATATCAAAAATTGGTGTAGTTTTCACTTGTTTGTGTTTATTTTCATTAAATTATTGTTTTATGTGTCTATTTCTTAATATATATGCCGATGAGTTGAGAGTCAAAAACCATATTTGTTTTCAAAATCGACGTTATATTGGCTTCACCACGGCATATAGCGTTTGATGTTGCTTCCATTTCAATTTCTTTGGTTACGACTATGTATAGCGGAGAGAGAATGACAACTTGCAACCGAAATGAGCCGCAAATAACTGTATTTGCTGCACACCTAAAATTTTAAATTGGTGATTTTTGATTATATTGCATACATGGAAAGTGGAAAGCTCTAATGCACTTCAAACGTACACAAATGCACCTTATGTTTTCCACCGCAAGAAGGTTAGTACCTAATGTTAGTATTTTGTAATTTCTTCTACAAATGTAAGTACTAACGATTAAAGCAGCACAGAAAATGTAAGTGATACGGTCTTCAACAGTTCCGATTTATACGTTATCTATCGTTATAATACTTATTTTCTGCACTGCTCATCAAATTTTACAATTAAATTAGTTTTGGACGAGCAATTTTCAGTAAATTCGTTATATTCACAAGAAAAAGTTAAAATGTAATTCACCCTAAAGATTGCTCGTAGAGTTAAAAATCGCATGTCCGCAGAGTTAGCTAATATTAAGTAATGTTATATATTCATATTTAATAGAGCATGATTAAAACAAAATAATCATTTATTATTATACCGTCGGAGAATATTCTGTTTGAGATTGAATTGGGGAACATGTTATGAAATCTTATTAATCGTTTTTATTTTCACAGTGCCCAAACCCATATTCAGGGAATAACTGAGCTCATCCTAAAGACAGATTGAGCAGGAGTGTGGAGTGACCCTCAAAACCCTCTTAAGATAAAACAGACACAGTGACATTTTAAATATTAATACGTTTACCTTTTTCGATAATATAAGAAATCAATACGCTTATTTTTTTTCACCTTACTAACAATTATCAAATATTTTCTTCCATTTTCTTCTTCTTTTTTTCTTTTCCGACAGAGCATGCAAGTTTTGACTAAAAACAAACAATCGGTATGACTGGTGGCTAACATAAACGTAACTATTTATCTGTTTCAGTTGGAGAGGTAGTGGTAGATAAATGGTAATGCATTACATGAAGACTTTACATTTTCCTTTTCCCATCACTGTCACTTCTCGTTATTTACTTTCACAGACTAATATATGTTTGTCCTTTAAAACATAAATTCTAGTCTTACCATATCTGCTTACGTCGATTGTTCCAATGAACCATCGCCAAAGGTGGTTAATTGAAACCGGAACGTTTCTCATATTGAATCTTCATGCATCGAACTGAAAAACTCACCTTTCTCGCAAAGCTGATCATTGGCTTCTTAATGTTCTTTACCATCTATATGTATGTAGTTAATAATTATCATTAGTTTGTGTTTGTTAAGTTATGAAATTACCTGCCAACCCTCCAAAGTTCCCCTACTCTCAAAAACCTGTGATGGTGTCACACATAGATTTAACAACCGAATTGTAAATAGTAAATAAGACATAATAATTACATTTTATGAATGTAAATGGATTTATTTCAATTGGAGAATGTTGCGGCACACGTATATAACAGTTGAAACCAGCAACGAACGGAAATATCGAGAGACAGGTTATTAGAAGAGGAAGTAGCCTCTTCGTTAACTCTGAGTGTTAATATCTCAATTAATTAATATTTTTTAATTATCGTCTCTTTCTAAATATCATGGTATATACTTCACATGTGTACATAGGACCGCATGCTCACTTTCTTCGAGTATTCCAAGCGTTTAGTTCTATCATCCTACATGCATATCAATTTTTCTTCCACTCATAGTCATTTTTATTATTTTATTATTTTACGTATTTTATGTAAGTAGTGTGATGATAAGGTTCGAGCTGGCTTCGAACTGTTGCGCTGGTATGACAGCAATAAATGCCTATGTATTGTATTGTACAGTTACATTTCATCACATCAGTTTTGTAAAACATGACATTTGTGTAAATAAAGATGACGGCCTATTACGGCTGTTTTATTCCCACATATATGCGTTTTCTTCAATAATAATAATAATATTAATTTAATTGGCC
>LR736876.1:4662734-4687630 GCA_902654985.2 Oryctes borbonicus
AAATTTGAGTCATAATAATAAAAAGTCAGGGAAAAGAATAATTCACTAATTAGAAGTCGTCCTAGTCAAATAAGAAAATATTTGTATCAAAGAATTCTCGTGCCCCCCAATCAATAAATCATAGTCTCTTTTATTTCCCGTATTGATTGTGAAACTCACCAAAATTGCAACATTATTCATCGACCTCCGTGAATCTTTGCGGTAAAATAAAAGCATACGGCGGAAGGGTCTTCATCATTTATAAGTACGGGAAATTAATAAATAACTTAAGAAATGTATTACTCGACGAAAACTGTTGTGCTGTTGGGAAACGTACTAATTTATTGTTTATCTACAATCAAATTTTCCTAGAACAGCACATGTAAAAAAACCGGAATACTGCCAAGGGGGTAACGGAGTATTAAACCCGTCGATCTTTTGATATCTTTTAGTTGGATGATTAATCGCCGAGAGTAGAGGATTACATTGTTTTTTGATCGCCACCAGTTGTTACCCATTTCTTTTCAAGGCTGCTTGATATACTAGAATTAAGAAACAATGTGTCAAAGAATATGGGTCGTCCGGTTATATTTTTTATTTTGGTGTTTTTTGCAAGCGGGCGGCAGGCCTTTGATCCAGAATAGTAAAGCAGCGCCGAAAAAAGATGTGGTAAGTATAATTCCTTTTATTCGCTTAGGCAACAATAATGAAATTAACAAGAATAATATGCAATCAATTGCTTGTTCGTTTATATTTAATAAGAAAGCGCAATCCATGTAAATAAAAACCGACAATAACAAGGGAATAATAGATAGATACATTGTTTTTACCATATTTTTATTATCAAAGTAATCATTCAATTTCTCTTAAAACAAAAATGAATTTTACAAAACTATGAATAAAGGAAATTAATGTAGTCTTCCAAATTTATACGAAATAATTAATTATTAATCATTAATGTTCGACAAATAAATCATTACGCATAATTGGACATTAGCAGAAATGTACATTTAGTAAAAGCATGTAAAAGCTTTTGGTTCTTGTCCAAAGAAATCAGAGTTATAAAGGTAAATAACTTTTTACTAAATTTAATTCGTTACGAAGTCTTTTTAAAACATGGCTAAAAACAATCCACACGCAATGTTTATTTTTTCACGTTAACGATAACTGAAATTTTAATCTGTTGGCACGTATTGTGATTGTATCACGTTGCTACATTGTAAAACATTATAAACATTTTTGTAACATGAATCTACCGCAATAAATTTTTACTTTTCTTTTATTAGGTAGGTAGCCATTGCTATTCACAAATGTTTATTGATCCCCTCTAAATCTAAACTTCCCAATTAATTATCTTCATAGGTTGGAAGTTGAAATTTCAGAATACAATTTTTTAAGGTAACCCTCCTAAATACAAGTCATATAACATGTCATAAATCTGAAAAGCAATATTTTTGTGAACATTCCGACAAACTTCAATTTGAATATCAATCTCTTCTTTGGCATTATGAGAATTTTATGAATAGCATCGTTATCCACATCGAAAATGTTTTGTACCATGAAACATAGATACATTGAACTGCGAGAAAATCAATTTTTTCAAATAGCAACCGCTATTTTCGATTATCCCTCCATATTCCTATCCAAAACACAAAGATGGAACATATTCTACTTCTTATAGGGCTCTTTATTGGAAATAGATAATTTAAATTTGTCGAAGTTGGTAAATTGAATATGAACCCGAAGAGAAAATGGACCTGGGACAAATAACATTCGAAATTAGAAAAGAACGAAAAATGCGTCTTCTTCTTTTATCTCTAGTTGCCTTGCTTGCAGGGAGTAACTAAACTAACTAAAACCAAATTCTCGGGGCCACTTCTGGTCTTCTATCTAATGGTGTATTTGAAATTTTTATATGACGTTTCGGTTTTTTCGGGTCATCATTACCATTCTTATTTCATATCGGCGCCATCTTGGATTTCGACACCGCCAGATTTTGATTTCAACCATGTTTTGACATGTTGATAAGAAGACATTTTATCCCAGCATTTGCACGGGAAAGTATTGCTGACACTAGTACACAAAAACGTAAAGAATAAAATCTGAGTTATTTCTTTCTTAATTATATCTACATATAACAAAAAATTAAGAATTTAAAGTTTAAAGCTTGTAAGTAAAAATTATGAATGGTATTTATCGTCCAAAGAGGACAAAATACAACAAAAGAATATGCTATGAAGATAACTTACATGTGACATGGCTATGTATTGAGCAAGTCAAAAATTAGTTGGATATTAAGTGGACGTTGTTTATTTGACAACTGCTGAAGAAAAAACTCCAAAGAATTCAGGTTTTTCATAAAATTAATTTAATATATATAATTTTGTGGAATTTTGGTAATTTTGATAGCGGTTTCTATATATTACAGCAAATGTGGGCAAGTATTAAAAAAAAATCTGCACTGTACAATTACAATTTTCAGGTAAAAAGGTACCTTAAGGCTTACTTCTAGTTTTTTCTTTCTAGTCCGAGTTTAATTCGCTGAATAAAATTATTGGTTCTTACTTAATTGAAAAGCAAAGAATTTGCATACTCATCTCTCTATTTAGTACATGTAATTGTGTAATCTTCCTTGTTCCTTAAAATGAAATAAATAAATTCAAATAAATGCGTTGCGTAATTAATTCACTTTAATTATCTGGAAAAAGTACCTGTACCTACAAGCACTGCACAGTAACATTGTGTGCAACTGAATGATTCATTGATAGATGAAGTAACAATAATCGGTAAGTTATTTATTTTTAATTTCTTTTTAAAAATATTTGTATGTTACTCATACAAGGACTTTACATAATTAACAAATTGACTCACAGCAACGGATTCATCATAATGAGTTACATCCCGTTATTCCTTAACTTACGACCTCATTGTAAATATATAAAAATCACAAGATAACACTAGTCGGATTTATTTATAAATAACAATAACTTCCGAACTGGTGTTGCATTTTAAATACGCATAGAATGGACCGCCTGAATTGAAAATACAAAATATCTCGCAAATGAGGTATTTTATAAATGGATTACTACAGTAAATGCTCTTATTAGGCATATTTATATTATATTTCAAGATGTTTTCCTGCTGATTTGAACGCTGATATATTTCTTGTACTGTACTTCTATCTGTGGGTAAACCGATTGAGGTATTCTTATCATGCATTAGAATATTCACAAATACATATACACTCCACGATAAAAACTTAGACGCGGTAAGATGTTTTAAGGGTTTTAAGGGTTACAACATTTCTTTGCGAAACTAGCAAGATATCTAATTAAGTTTTTATTCGTAAAAGTAAAATAAACTTAAAAATATCTCCTCCAGTAATATATGAACTAAATAATAAATCATTACTCCAATGTTTAAACAATTTCTGCGACAAAAATTTAGACGCTCTGTTGCAAATGTAAACAAAAATCAACAAATGAGTGATCAGTAATGCGTAGATCCTCCATTAGTAGTCAGCAGTTAGACTCCAGTCTGATATTAATAGATTTATATAAATTTAACACATAATTTTGAGGGATATTCTGCCATTCAGTCACTATTGAAGTTTTCAGTTCCTGTACCGTGAAATATTGACGGCCTCCGCCATAAACGCGACGTGCCGATTCACCCCACATGTTTTCAATAATGTTTAAGTCTGGCGACCGTGCCGGCCACTGTAAAGTTTTAATCTTTTTCTCTTTAAACCATTCAGTAATGGTTTTTGCTTTATGAATTGGCGCGTTATCCTGCTGAAAAACAAAATTGCGCCCGGCCTGTTGGTTTCCAAAATGTAGAAGATTGTCACGCAATAACACTTTATACGTCACAGATGTCATTTTGTTTGTTTAAAACACTATCCCACTTTTATCGCGAAATCCAATCGCTGCCCATATCATCATAGATCCACCCCCTAATTGTCCGGTCATTTTCACTTTTGGTTCCTTTCTCAGATCATGATAATAATGCGAGTACCCATCCGGTCCGTCCAAATTAAAACGTTTCTCATCGGAAAATATAACTTTTTCCCATTGTTTCTTCCAGGATACGTGTTATTCAGCAAATCTCAACCTCGCTTCTTTGTGTTTCGCCGAAAGTGGCCGTTTTCTCAACATTTTCGACCGCGATATTACCGGTGACGCCTTTAAAATCCTTTGAACATTACGCACGTGCGTTTGTACCTCCGCCTGTTCTGCAATAACTCTCGCCGACGCAGAAGAATTGGATGCACACCGCAATACCATGCGTTTGTCCCGCTCACTTACAGCTTTCGGTTGCCCCTGGCCTTTTGGTTTGCCGTAATTTTCCGGATCTTTTAGGAAATTTCTAACGCAATGATCGCTTCTTCGTAACCGACGAGCAATTTCCTTCTTACTAACACCATCCTGGTGCCACGCTAGAAATTTACCCCTTTCTATCAAGGATAATTGCTTTTTTCTACCCATATTGCAAACACTTTATAAAATATAATTTCTCGTGGTGAAACTTTACTAGCACAATCGCTGCATATAAAGAGAAGTATCAAATTAAAACATTTTTGCTTATATTAATGTAATAAATGCACATGTTTGTGCTAAACATGGCTTCAAGAGGACTTTGTAAGGAAAAGACCACTTCAGTCACCGATTGATGATGAGGACCATTCATGTCCTCGAAGCGGCCGCCCCGGATTAATTTTTAAATAATTAGTTAAACTTGTGGTGCGCAGGTTGCCGATATTTATATGTTGTTTACGATACTACGCCACAATCCTTACTATCATTAAAAGCCACTTCTATTTCCATCACCACCAATCAATAAAAATGCATCAGCACAAACCTTTCTGTTTTAAATAAAGCACATTTTATAACCGTATTTACAGCTAGATTTTATGAAACGTTACGGATACCTACCACCAGATACAGATACTTCGGCTGCCTTATATTCGGAGGAAGGACTTTCTAACGTTATAATAGAAATTCAGAAATTTGGCGCTATACCCCAAACTGGAAAGCTGGATAATGCTACATTACAAGTATGTATCAAAGAAATACGCAAGCACGACATTTATACTCAAGTGCCTGCATGCTTTTAGCTAATGTCCGCGCCTAGATGCGGCGTACCTGATATACAACATAAGAGAAGCAAGCGGTACACTATCGCATCTAGAGGATGGAGTAGAAGGAACATAACTTATTAGTAAGATGAATGAAGTATGTGTGATCCTGCTGCATCATATCTTACATCTTCCTCCTTCTTTTTAGTGTTGCTAATTGGCCTTACACGGTAGGAGAACATAAAACTAAAAAGGATATAAAATTAGCGTTGACCACTTGGGGAAAATATGGCAGACTACGTTTTGAAGAAGTCGATGGCTCACATGCAGATATCATAATAGCGTTTGCTAGAGAATATCACGGTGATAGGTAGGTTTACCGGGAAGAAGTATTAGCAATACAAATTCACATTGATTTTAGCTTTCCTTTTGATGGACAAGGAAATATATTGGCTCATGCTTTCTTCCCGAATGAATACCTACATTTCGCAGGTGATGTGCATTTTGACGCTGATGAAGATTGGACTAAAGAACCATCAGACGAAGGTAAACTTTACCAACAAATAGATTTATTTAGAAATTTATAAATATTAAGACGTGAAAATAACTCGCTCAAAGAAAAACCAATACTCGAAAAATGATGCTTTAAAATGCACAAAAATTAATATCTAATTTGTATAATGGAAAGAGTCTAATGTGACATAATGTTCAAGGATAATTGTTGTAATTAAAATTTTAACTATCGATAGGGTCTATTTTAGGCAATTGTTGAATTAAATCTTTGTACAATAAATTTGATGTTGTATTTGGCACTTAAATATTGTTTCTACTAGCTTTAATTTTTTTTCGCTGAAGAAGATTTAAAAGACTCCAGCACATCCTTATCGTCAAAATTATCGAAAAATCGAATCGATTAATAAGTTTAGAAATATGAACCTTTTCTTGTTGTCCATGTCCTATTCTTGCACCTTATATATTTTTTTAAATAATGCACTGAATACTTGCTTTTGTAACGCTTTCAAACATTCTTAAACAGACACTAATGACATTCATATAGAATGCAATTTATACCGATACCAAATAATATTGTTATTTCCATTTTATGCCCTTTTTTTCCTTTTAGGAATATATTTTTACGCTGTTGCGCTACACGAGCTTGGGCACTCATTAGGATTGGCCCATTCCGCTGTGGCATCGTCAATTATGTTCCCATACTACAAATACGATACAAGTAACTTGAATCTGGATTACGATGATATTTTGGGAATATACGAATTGTACAGTAAGTAAATTTTAGAGTTGTATAAGTTACCATTTGCCAAAAAGGGACGCTTAAAAACGCTTTTTGAAACTATGTTGGATAATGAGTAACCGGTTATAGACAGAAATTAATAGTTTATAAGTAGAGCTTAGGACGATGAGTGAGCTGTGTCATCATAGTTTACAATACTACTATTGGGGCTGGTACGGCGGTGGTCCAATGATATTGCCAGAATATTTTCGACAAATAACATCGTCTTCATCTTTAGGCTTAAAATTTTTCAGACTATTTTTATATGTCTATTATTGTTTTGAATCACCAATATTCGATTTTGTATCGATATTTGTGTGTGTATCATTAAAACAACATAAAATTGTTTTTTTAGTCAGAAGCGGTCCAATAGATGATTACCCATACATACCGGAAACAGACGATAGTCATTGGACTTCAACTGCAAGGACCATCAATCCGTATACTACACCATCATATTTTCCAACAACAGAAAGTAACGAGGTTATCCACGAAGAAGACGTAGAAACCATACGTAATCAGGGAACTGATATCACTACTCTTAGTACACCGACGACTGATTCTTCCCATCTACCTGATATTTGCGAAGGGAACTTTGATGCAGCAGCCATGTTAAGAGAGGAATTATTTATCTTTAAGGATAAGGTAAAGTAGACGAGAAATGATGAAAAATATAAAAAATTCAATAGTAGATAACTTCTAGTATGTGTGGAGATTAAAAGAGAAGAATATTATTGAAGAAAATTATCCTGTTCCTATAAAGCAGATGTTTCCCAAGCTACCTTCCAGAGTAGGACGAATTGATGCTGCGTACGAAAGACCGGATGGCATGATTATTCTTTTTTCTGGTAAGATCGTAAACTAATTTTTATGGATGGTAGAAAAATACACGATCAGGTCCTTTCGATAGTTACTTTGTCCAAATATATCCTATATTAGAGTTAAGAGGTATTGAAGTTGCATTGCAAAAAGAATTATCTAAGTCCAATTATTCATATTTTAAATAATGCAAAGTTGTAAGTTTTATTTGACTTCGTGTTGTTTCTGTTCGAAATCATCCTCCCAGCGATACAGCAATTAGGAGTCTAATTGTAGAACGTATTGCTCATTCAGCTGAAATTATCGCTAAGGTGAATAAAAGTATGACGAAAAGTCCAAAGACGTCAATGTCCATAGGTCTTTACATTAATGAACAAAACTGCTTTTGGGGACGCGAAAATCCTCGACAGATTGTGGTGTTGACTCTTAAACATTTTTCACTAATTTTGATACCCACAGTAGCCTTTGTATAGCCATAAAGCTGAATAACTTAGTTTTATGTCTAAGTTTTAGAAGTATGAAAGCATTAATTTTGTATTAATTTGCTCCGTTAGGAAAAGAAGTATGGATATACGACGGTTATGAATTCGTTGAAAACAGTCCCCAACCATTATCATCATATGGACTCCCAAACAACCTGGATAAAATAGATGCCGCCCAAATATGGGACAAAAATGGTTCGATTTCAGTTTTACATACGAATTTTAACGATAATTAACTAACTTCCTGTATATTCCAGGGAAAACGTACTTGTATAGAGGAGATTACTTTTGGCGATATAACGAAACTAGCAAGACTATGGATCCAGGATATCCTATGGATATGAGTAGATGGCGAGGTGTACCATCCCATCTAGATGCCGCCGTAACTTGGAAAGATGGTAAATAAAATTGTGACGTCAATTGTTTGATAACTAAATCAGTAACTTGCTAGGTGTAACGTACTTCTTCAAAGGAGAGGAATTCTGGAAGTTTGACAATACATGGGTGATTGTTACTGACACATCGCCTATGCCTATTGCGCAAATTTGGCTTGGTTGCCCCAAAGAAATAGATTTGTCTTGAAGTATATCGTAAACCATGTCACTCTGCAAACTACTTGCTGCTAATAATTATATTTTTATTAATTAACTCGAAGAATAAGCAGCTATCTAGTAGAGAAATAAAATATATATTGTAACATTTCATTTTTTTATTTAATTCTTTTACATACTTAATGCTCGCTAATCTGGTTGTATTTTAATTCCTTTAGGCAAGGAATATGTATGGACAAATTTATTATATTCTTGCATTATTCTTTTTAAACAATGTAATAAACAATAATAAGGAAAGTGCAAATGTACTACTAAGTCACTTTCACAGCACCTTAAAACTTTAACGCTTTCTATTGAAATGCTTCACTATAGCGCAATTGACGTACTACAGCTTGTATGATTACATTAACTATTAAACTTATTACAAGAATGAACCACGTTTATCAAATTGAAATTTAATTATCAACATAATAAGTACCCGTTTATTAACTTAAATTAACTGAGAAGCGAAACAAACTTTCTACTATAGTAGAAATGTCTTTTGGGTGATATCGTGTAGTTAATATTTTATTTGACGTTTCGTTGACCATCCTGTCAGCTTCTCCAGAAGATTTGTAAAGACTGCTGTTGTTGTCTTTTGCTGCTCGTTATATATCCTATTTTTTTTTTGTTCCGCTTTGCTGATCCATAACCGTTCCGTTCCGCTGAATCGCGTCGTTCGTTATATGACGACTCCGTAGTGCAAATCTCCACGTGTTGCTGATCTTGTATCCATCTTCGCGATTGAAGTTGTTGGTGTTCTTCATTATTTCTATGGATTCGCGTATTATCCTCGGGTAGTAGTGGCTGGTCGAGAGAGACGCACGCCTTAGGCATATTGAAAAATCTGCAGTAGCAGAACACCTGCACCAACAAGGAGACCACCGCATAAGCTACAGCGACGTTAGGTATTAGTCACGACCAGCCACTACTACCCGAGGATAATACGCGAATCCGTAGAAATAATGAAGAACACCAACAACTTCAATCGCGAAGATGGATACAAGATCAGCAACACGTGGAGATTAGCACTACGGAGTCGTCATACAACGAACGACGCGCTTCAGCGGAACGGAACGGTTATGGATCAGCAAAGCGGAACGGTTATGGATCAGCAAAGCGGAACAGAAATAGGATATATAACGAGCAGCAAAAGACAACAACAGCAGTCTTTAGAAATCTTCTGAAGAAGCTGACAGTATGGTCAGCGAAACGTCAAGTAAAATATTAACTATACGATATCACCCGAAAGACATTTCTACTATGGATTACGGTCGTGAAAGCCCACACTCAAACTTCCTACTAGTCCTGTCGTGTAAAATAAAACAAAATGGTTCAATATATTACTATATTCGTGTTTATAGTACAAATTATCGTTTAATAAATGCTTCACCTTCGTTGATCGAAACACTCTCATACTCTATACTTGTCGACCGTTCAGGCATAGGAACATCTTCCATGTTCACGTCTCTGCAACTGCCATTTTTCGTAGCATTGTCATCTATCACCTTAACTTCTTCCGGTGTGTTTATTTCTTCATCTGACTGATACGTATACTTTAAATTAGGAAGAATCAGCTTTGAGCTAATGTCTTCACTACTTTCAGAAGACAACGAATCATTCGATGTAGAGATCGCCAGATCAGAAGCGTCTGAGCGATTGCTGAAGCTAGTACTAGGGTTAGAATTGAATGCAATAGCGGGTGTTGGAGATGATATCGTAGAAGAATGAGCATCATTACTAGACACTTGGTCAGGTTGTGTATCTTCCCGTAGCGGTGTATCGTCAACAGGTACCCCTTGCTTTAAATTCGTCATTGATATTAGACCTTGCTTAATCATTGATTCGTACAAATCGCAGAGAATATTCGAAGTGCAACTATAATAAGAGTAGTCCCTCATCTCATCGTATAATGCCATCAATAAGGCAGCCGATCGGCGAATTCTACACATTAGAGAATTCTCAGGGCTGACGAATTTAATTCTTTTACTTGCAGATAAATTACGAACTGTTACTTTAGGAGGAGATATTGGTCTCTTTACGCTCTTTGCCTTGTACAGCTTCTTTGTTAAAATGTAAACAGTAGACTCACGAAATTTTTTCGTATTCGGGTCCAAATCTTGTCTTTTTATTTTATTGCTAGTATTCGTTTGTACCAAACAAAAATTAATGCAGACTTTCTGCGTTATAGGTTTCCGTGAAAGGACATTCTCCAACAGAGCTGTTAGTATGTATTCAACTTCCTGTTCGATATCTCGTTTAAAGCTCACATTTAAATGTTTCCTTGCTTTTAAACTGCATATGTGCTTATTGCACGCAACATTCACTAGTTCGTTGCAGAGACTTCGGCATATTAAAAAAGAATCGAAGTTTCTACTAATCTTTGTAAATGAAGAAGATGGTTCTTCTTGTACACCAGTCGCCATAATTGAATTTTTCAGATCTTTAGACTCCTTTAGGAGTTCTTTAATCATCCTTTTAATATCAGTTTCGGCTATTGTGTAAGCTAATTTTTTATCATCCGCGTCATCATTCAGCATAGTTTGATTTTCTTTACACTCTAAGTAGCCTGTTTCTATAAACTGATTTAGTTTAGCAGAATGATTATTTTCCTGTTCTTTTGGTAGAGTGGAATTTTGAACTGCCATTAAGCTATTTTTCGTTTCCAATCCTGAATTCTCAACCAAAGCGTTTGTTAGATTCTCTTCATTTGCAACATTTTCGTTATTCTTTACTTCGGATAAATAATTTTTCAACTTAATGCTAACATTATTCAATAAACTTAAGGTACTATCTGTGCTTGATACTGCGTCTGATGTTGCAGTAACATTTGGAGGATTATTCTTGTCGAAACTAACATTTAATAAGCTGGGAGAATTGACCGGATTGTGTGCTCTTTCTTTATAAATGAGAGGAGAATCGTAAGAATCTTTCAATATTAAAGTATTTGACGGCAAATTGGATTTTTGGATAATGAACGAAGTGCCATCCTCTTCTAATCGCGGAGGGTTGGGTTCCAAAGGAAAATAATTTACTTTCGCAGGCTGATCTTCATTAATTATTTGCTGAGTATTTTGGCGATTTTGCGATGATAGCTTCTTTTTGTGAAGATCAACAAATATTTTCTGTATGATTAAAAATACATTATTTAGTTAAATAACATTTAGTAGTTGGTAAAAACTTTAGTAGCTTCGATAATATTTTTTTATTTTATTGTCACTGTATTGGCAGTTGGTAGTAGCGAAAATGGAAAATGAAGGACCAGGTTTCGACTCTTTCGTGAGTTTTCGTTGCATATCATATACATTGTACTTCACAAAAAATGCATGAAAAAAAATCGAAGCGTTGTCCTTGACCTCTGATTTATGTCACCGCCAACCGCCTCTGTGTATATGTCAAGAAGTGGGTGCAATACTAGTGGAACTTTTCTTTTTTAAATTAATTCGTTAATTTATCGGTTTCTCTTGATATGAATCGGTACTGGATAAGACAAAATTTGTCAAAGTTTATGTGTTTTATGTTAATTATATTTGATGATTTTTTATGTACTGCAGGCTAGTAATTGGTAGTTTGCCAAACTTTTCTTGTTGTTACCTACACTACCGTTCAGAGAAGTTCGGTCGGTTGGTAGAAAACATGAAAAGGTTACAGAAACAAACGAAACTAAAAACAAAAAGCAATTTTATTGTATGTACAGGTAAAAAAGACAAAAATAAATAAATAAAAAGTTATTCTGGCCTAATATAACATACTGAACATTATATTTTTTTTCATCAAAAAAACCTCCTTTGCTGTTAATCACCGCTCGAACTATTGTAGGCATTCTTTCGATAAGTTTTGTTAAAAGGGGTTGTGGAATATTAATCCATTCATGTGGCAGAATATTCCGTAAATGTTCTTGTGAAGTTGGGCATATTTTTCCTCCTGTCCAGTTTATCCCACAACAACTCTATCGGGTTCAAATCTTGGCTTCGTGGGGGCCACGTCATTACTTTCAGGGTGTGCTGTTCTCCTTGCTCCTTTAGATAGTTTTTACACACTAACGCAGTGTGTTTTGGGTCGTTGTCATGCATGAATGTAACTTTACGGCCTATTATACGCAATCCTGATGGCACTGCATGATTCTGGAGTATTGCAAAATAATTTTCCTTCCTTATTACACCCTCCACTCTGCAGAAATCTCCCGTCCCAGCAAAGGAGAAACATCCCCACACTAACACAGAACTACGCCCTTGCTTCACTGTAGGCACAATGGAACTCGGGATCACTTTTCGGTTTTAGATCTTCGGACATAAACTCGTCGATTTTGCCCAAAAGCCTCAAACTTTGACTCGTCACTCCAAAGCACGTGTTTCCAATCATCTAACGACCAATCTAGATGAGAACGGGCCCACTGTAGCCGTTTTGCTCTGTTGCCCCGACGTAATAAGGGTTTTCGAATGGCAATGCGTCCATGAAGGTCCGCTTGTTGAAGTCGACGTTTTACCGTACTCGCCGAAACTTGTTCTTCACGGCCGCGATTGACTTCGGCTGCTATTTGTGGCGCTGTTAATTTTCTATTGCGTTTGCTTAATAATACAATTCTCAAATCTTCAGCTTTCATTGTTTTCCTAGATGCTCCAGGACGAACACGATTTTCTATAGTTCCAGTTGTCCGATATCGCTTTATGATGTCATTTACTGTTGAACTTCTCATATTTATTTTTTCAGCAATTTGTCGCCCCGAATATCCAAACAGCGTAATAATACGTGAACGTTTTTCTACACTGGTAGGCTTGCCACGTGCCATTTTGAAGTAAATTTTGATGCACACCAACACACGTTCAACAGTAAAATGAAGCAAATTTATATCTTTACGCCCGTGATAAATAAACAAGAGTGATACTGGGGTATATTTCCTAAATGTATTGTTCGTTAATAATCCCCAAACGACCCGTTTCAAAAGATCGGTACTTCCAAGAAATTCTTGGAATGATAATAAAAGGGACTTTATTGTGGTTGTCGCAATATTTCTACTTTACATAATAATGTATGGCTTTAATCCCTTAGAAAAGAGTGTATGCTTAATATTTTCCTAATTTTATGTATTAATAATTGTATACAGTGTGATATAATAGATTTTTATTGTATGACTGAACTTCACTGAACGGCAGTGTACATCCACTATGGGTAAATTCTTTTAGCGGACATCCCAGTTCATTGTCATAGAAAAACCACTAAGGAAAAAGTGGATTTCTAGTGGAAAGAAATGGAATGCTATTGAAGCATGAGCTGTAAAATATATGCAGGATTTTTTGACATACATCCATGGATAGTTTGTATATGCATGAGTGAAATAAAAAAAATATAACTAACCAGCAGACTTTCCAAATTCATCTTTCCAAAGAAACTCCTCTTGGATTCTATAGAGTTGGAATCATCTTCAATAGCTTCACTTAAATTGGTCGTTGTGGGATTTAGTCTAAAATACGTAACTCTTTGCAATAGATCTATATTAAGTGCATATTTTTAGATGGTAATGCCAAGTATCTTCCATTAAAAGGTTATCAACTAGTTAAAAGTTACAAGATCTTTTTGTTTTCCTGTAAGAAAACTTAATATATTGATTAGATACTTACTTATCATCCATTTCATCAAAATTGCATTTTCTAGTTTTCTTTGAATTGTCTAATTTTAACTAAAACACAACATTCTAATAATAAATATAAATTCCTCTTTCTGTAACCACATAACGTATTACCTCTTCTTCGATGGAATCGGTTTCGCTAGGTTTGGCTATAACAAAGTAATAATTTAATACGCCAATAATCGTATCCAAAAATGATTATACCTCTATTGAACTTTTTGATTTTAGAGAATATATTGATGAAATGCCAAGAATTCTTATGGGCCGCTTCTTTGTCGGCACCTACCTTCTTCTTTTTTTCTAATTTATTTGTTCGTAGTTGTGGATTAGTGTTTCTTTGTGATCGATCCTGATAATCGTATTTGTGGTGGGTGAAGGTGTTTTCCATAACTAACAACACTGGGAATTTTGAATATCATGTAGCAATAAAATATTGAGAGTTGACGTATTTTGTCTGTCACATTCTGACTTTTTGCTATAATTTACTTAGTCGCTTGAGAGTGGGGTTGGAATGAAAAGCTACAAGCTATCCAGGATCATCTAAGGTTCACACCCAAAGAAGGTGCTTTACCAAACACGATAATTTCTTAGAGCTATTTGTTATGGGAGGATTCGTAGGAAGGTGTCATCTTAAAAATAAACGAATTGTTGTATAATAAAAATGTTATCAACTGATTTATTATAATGTACACAGTTACAAAATATCATACTTATCAATATGAATATCATATATGTACAAAATTAACTAATACCATTTAAACAAGTATATTTACATACAGAAAGACGAGGGACCATAAATAAGGATAAGAAATTTTATTTTAATTTTTAACGTATTGGTGTCCGTGGTTATTATATAATTCGACACCGTTATGATGAGACGGTATTGTAGTATGTTGCCTTTGGTATAGGGCGTTAGTTTGGCTAATATTTGGTCCATTATAATTCGCTTGCGTAACTGAAGTGCTTGGACATTGCGTATAAATATTTTTATTAGCGCTATTAAATGTTATATTAGAAAACGTACTATGGTTACTTCTAAATTTATGTTCGAATGAACTCATCCGCATGTTCGTGGAGCGGCCGAATTGATCGTCCACGGTTGGCGTTGTAACGCAACCATTCTCTCCTAACTTGAACGGCTGTAGCTTTCTACATATGACTAGTGTATCTTCCGACGCGTTTTTCGACTGGTTCAGATTGTGAGGACATATTGATTTTTTCAAGAGCTGCTCTTGAAGCATCGATATGTTCGGATTTAACGAATAATACTTATTTGTCACCACAGAAGAATTCTCGACGGAATCTGGACGTACGCATCTATGTAACGAACATGACTTCCATCTTAAATTTTCGGGAACTACTGGCGGAGGTACAACCTTCGTGCTCGGTGGTTTATTAGGTTCCTGAAAGGTGGTATTCTGTTGGTTGCAATTAAATAGTTGCTGATCCGCGCTCTCATTTGAATGTACACCGCTAGAGGTTTCGCTATCTGGATGATCCGGTGGTGAATTTGAACTTTCCATGCTAATTGAATCATATTTCGTTATCCCTTCATCATGGACGATGCTTGTAGTGCGCTTGCATTTGTGTAGTTGAATTTTCTGTTAAAAGAAATGAAAAGAAACTGATATTTTACGATACTAAGAATACACTACCCGACAAAAACATAGACGCGGTATCGTTTTTATTTACGAAACAAAGTTTATATACATTATATAAAATGTAAATGAGGGTTATTAATACTTGTTATGTAAATAGTCCATTTATAGATATTTCTGGGTATTTATTGCTTTATGAGGGGTAATTGAGATTTTCCCAGATCAAAATAGGAATTTTAAATGCGACAACAATTTAGACCCTGTGCATTTATTACATTAATATAAGCAAAAATGTTTTAATTTGATACTTCTCTTTAACTGCAGTGGTTGTGCTGGTAAAGTGTACACATTTCACCACGAGAAATTATATTTTATAAAGTGTTTGCAATATGGGTAAAAAAAACAATTGTCCTTAATAGAAAGGGGTAAAGTTGTAGTCTGGCACCAGGATGGTGTTAGTAAGAAGGAAATTGCTCGTCGGTTACGAAGAAGCGATCATTGGGTTAGAAATTTCCTAAAAGATCCAGCCAGGGGCGACCGAAAGCTGTAAGTGAGCGGGACAAACGCATGATATTGCGGTGTGCATCCAATTCTTTTGCGTCGGCGAGAGTTATTGCAGAACAGACGGAGGCAGAAACGCACGTGCGTAATGTTCAAAGGATTGGAGATTGGGATTGGATTAAAGGCGTCACCGGTAATATCACGGAAGAAAATGTTGAGAAAACCGCCACTTTCGGCGAAACACAAAGAAGCGAGGTTGAGATTTGATGAAGAACACATATCCTGGAAGAAACAGTGGGAAAGTTATATTTTCCGATGAGAAACATTTTAACTTGGACGGACCGGATGGGTACTCGCATTATTATAATGATCTGAGAAAGGAACCAAAAGTGAAAATGACCAGATAATTAGGGGGTGGATCTGTGATGATATGGGCAGCGATTGGATTCCGCGATAAATGTGGGATAGTGTTTTGCACAAACAAAATGACATCTGTGACGTATAAAGACTTATTGCGTGACAATCTTCTACGTTTTGGAAACCAATGGGCCGGGCGCAATTTTGTTTTTCAGCAAGATAACGCGCCAATTCATAAAGCAAAAACCATTACTGAATGGTTTAAAGAGAAAAAGATTAAAACTTTACAGTGGCCGGCACGGTCGCCAGACTTAAACATTATTGAAAACATGTGGGGTGAATCGGCACGTCGCGTTTATGGCGGAGGCCGTCAATATTTCACGGTACAGGAACTGAAAACTTCAATATGATTGAATGGCAGAATATCCCTCAAAATTATGCGTTAAATTTATATAAATCTATTAATGGCAGACTATTGGAAGTGATTAAGAACAATGGAGGATCTACGCATTACTGATCACTCATTTGTTGATTTTTGTTTTACATTTGCAACAGAGCGTCTAAATTTTTGTCGCGGAAATTGTTTAAACATTGGAGTAATAATTTACTATTTAGTTCATATATTACTGGAGGAGATATGTTTAAGTTTATTTTACTTTTATGAATAAAAACTTAATTAGATATCTTGTTAGTTTCGCAAAGAAATGTTGTAACCCTTAAAACCCGTAAAACATCTTACCTCGTCTAAGTTTTTGTCGGGTAGTGTAATATATGCCAACAATTTAAATTAGCCATGCTTACGTTAAATAACAACGTACAATTTAAGATTATTAACAGGAAACACAAAGACATCAACACCCTCCCACAATATAAAAAGTAGATGCAACCAAGAACTAAGATCTAATGATAATTTAATAAAAAAATGTAGCCATTTATATTAGTTACTCTTCTGCAGATCCTTGAGGAAGTTCAGTATTATTGCTATACAAAAATTCCAGGCAGAAACTCGCGATAAGAGACTTGCGGAAAGGTGTAGGTGATGTTTTTAGGGAACAAGACATAAACTTTGTGAAACGCCCTCAAAAACCGTCTAGACAATCCGGATACGAAAGCAAGGTCGCGAATTTATCGAACTACATGCAGAGACTGTGATAATAAAAGCTGTAACGAGAAAATTAAATACAAGAAGTAGGGAAGAATTGCAGAAATACAATGCTTCGTAAAAACTATGTTTTGACAATATTCTTACTGGTATAATTACAATTCGGCAAGAAACTATAATTTTCTTAGTAAGGAAGATAAACAGCTTGCAAAACTAATTATTTTAATCTAACATACCTACCTGAGGTTCATGTGTTATCACAGTATTAGAAGATTCTATTACAGTTGCATTGGATGAAGTATTTGGTATCAAATGTTCGGTCGAATCCTCTTTGGATTCTTCTTCGATTGGAATGAGATCTTGATTGGTATTAGCGTATGATATATCCATAATATGTACTTCGGACAATAACTGTAAGATTTAAAAGGTACGAATAAAATGTTTCAATTTAATTTATTGAGATACTATTTTTACCTTGTCAACTTCGGTTATATCATCCACATCCTTATTTTCAGGTTTCTTTAATGTAGCGTAATCACCGTCGTCATGAGCACACATTCGACTAGAAATTTATAACATTACAATTTTATTGGTCATTATTTCAGTTCGACGTACTACCTCGTAGTTTGCTCCGTTGAGTTTTTTCCCTTGATATGTTTAAAATGACTATTTCTGGAATCGAACAATTCGGATTTCAACCAATAAATTTGATTGTCCGAATTATCGTCACTGGATAAGGTATCTGCCGATCTAGCATTACCTTTGTTGAGATCCTTATGAAGAATATCGACGATATCGCCTTTAAGATTATTTTCGCTAACACTGTAAACATAGCCGTTACTAGCTACTAGCAAAGGCTGGTCAAAATTATCATGCTTTTTCGTATGAAACATTTCCGCTGCCAATTTTATCGAATTAGATTGCTTAACGCTGGCATTTCCAATCTAAAACAATTCGATTAGTACCTACGTTAAAAAATTGTGGATAAATCGGTTTACCGTTATCCTTAATTTAAAATCCCAATTTTGTTTGATTGTAAGGAACAGCCAAAGCACGATCCATAGAAATAGATGTAAAATTCCGCCTATAATGCAAAATAATATCGTACTGTTTAAGCTTCCTCGGTATACAATCGTATAGTCGTAAAATAGAGGTGCGCTGCAAACGCCAATGGCGATTAGCAGGAATAACGCAGCACAATGAGTGAAATAAATCCATCTTGATGTATTGCCTTCCTTCAGCAGTATCACCTTTCTCTGGCAGTTTTGATTCAAGAAGTTTTTAAATCTGTCAAATGGAAATAAGATTATTACAGTGGATTTGGGTTAATGAATATTTACACACCTGATATGTCCGTACAGATAGAAAACTAGACTAGACGATATTATAAGCAAAATATATAGGATATATAATAATATCGAGACCAGTGAGTTAAGTAAAAATGATGTGGAGTTATATGTGAATACGGATTTGGCGATTTGATGCTTATAAAATGGTAACGCCTTCAATCCACCCATTATTTGAACCTGGAAAATATATTCGTTTAAAATTAAATTAAATCAAAATCAAGATGAAATCAAAAGAAAAAGTTAAACACCATGGAAGATCATTTGTTAGAAGTGTAGGTAACGTTTTAATTTATCTGAAGAATTAATATAAACTATCTATTAAATTATATTCTACTTTTAACAATTCTTCTATTTCTTTTAAATTACGTAAAATAAGTAAAAAAAGTATGTCTAATGGTTAACAGTTTATTTTCTAAATTTTAAATCTCAAAATAATTATTTAATACGTATTCGGAAGCTGCATAGTATTTCCTTTCATTTACATTCGATGGCAACGGTTAAGTATGTGTCTACTTCGTACGGGTAATAAGTTCACTAACCTATCAAGGCAAACACGTTACAATAGCTCTTCACTTCTTTAAATAAAGGATCAGTTCAATAAATCAATATCAAGCAGGAGTGAAAAATAATCGAGCATAAACAGTAGATAAACATAATTTTTCAATACAGTTTAAATGGGTTGGAGTAAAACTGTTTCACATTAGATAACTATCTAGATTAAATATTCACCATTGCTATTCTTAAGACAATTCATTATGGTGCCACCACATAGCCAGAATCAGAGCTGAGTATTCTACACTCTAATAAAGTGCTACGATGTAGTGCTTGAACGGGGGCTTAAACAAGTATTAATGTGATGCAGGACCGTCACCTTCGCCTAATGGTATTAGTAGACCGATTCTGCAGTACCAAGTAAATCTATCGTTAAATAATGAAGGTCGTCATGTGACTCTTAGAACCGTTTATCGCCGAATCATGGCGTTTGGCTTGTAATCCAATCGATCACATCTTGTGTTACCACTTACCGCTCAACACCGACAGCAACGTTTGGAGTGGTGTAGGTTGCGAATGCATTGGAACGTGCACTGGTATTCAACGATGAATTTTGATTTTGTGTAAACATGAGCGCCAAGCGTAGACGTGGAGATATTCAATTTTCCGTTGAAAGACGTATACACCAAGCCGCGGGAGTTATGGTCACTTTTGCTTAAACAACTTCCCGAAGTACTTGAAGCACTTTTAACAATGTTTTAAGAACTTCATATACTTCACTTAATGTTTCTGTTGTCAACACTTGGTACTTTACTTTTTTACGTACCGTATTTGGTAACTCAAGCACTTTTGTAAATGACAGTATAGCTCTGCTCATAATGTCTGATTGTGCCAATGTGTTCCAATACACCCGTATGTTTCAAGGGAAAGAATGTGTTACGATTTTAATACGCCAAAAAAAACAGCTAAATTTGCACAAACTCCGGTCTTAACTTCCAAGTTATTTTTTCCAGCTATTGGCTATGCTTAAATATGCTGCAACTTTAATACAGTGACTAACATTAATTAAATTGCATACCTTATCCGCCACTGGACTAAAATAGGACAATGGATCGGGGTAATATTCATTTTATATAGTCAACGTCTATTAATAATCTTCATCGCAACTATGGAGTCATTAAAATTAAATTAACGTGAGAAAAATGAACGCACACCGTTGGCTGACAAAATTATTTACATAAGTGTAACGAAATGATCGATGTTATTTTCGGATTGCGTGCCGTGTACGTATATCAAAATCATACAGCGCGATAAAACATAACATGCCCCTAGTAATTTGTAAATTTAGATACACGGTGTAAACGTCAAGGATAAAGAAGTCGGCGAGGATAATTTAATCCGTACAATTTAATTATAATCAAAAATAAGGGAACGCACGCTAAAGATACCATTTAAACAAAGAAGTATGAATTCACAGACATTCATTCAACCGGGAATAACAATTGTTTCATAACACGTCTATAGATAAGATGATAGTTACGTTTGCTATAGTAGTATAGTTGCTTTATTCCTTAGGATTGCCAATACCTGTCCTGTTTAGATCAACAATAGACCATTGAAGTCACTTGGGGCTTGTTATCATAGAAAACAGTGGTAAACATTGTATTTTCAAAACGCGTGGGTAGCTAACAGCCGCATCTTTAGGATTCCATTAGGTTCCGCTGTTTCACTTTCCTGACAAAAGACTATTAGTTGTCTTTACTCCATGTAATTGTATATCAACCGAATAGAAAATGTTCAGAACCGTTTTTTTTTCTTTCGAGGTCCGATTGGCGACATGACATACAGGATATTTCATGCCCAAGCAAAGTGGCGTTTTCTTAAATGGAATCTTCGTTAAATTCTAAGGTAAGAAGTAATGATATTAATATTTATTTTGTCGGTTTGATGATGGATTTAAAATCGTTATCATTTAATTTGACGTTATTTTGAACATGTAATTTGAATTGAATTGATGAACGACCGGTGTGAAAAGATAGCTGCCAGTTTTTCCGATGATAATAGAGATAATAATCCAGTGGCGGCCGTAGTGCAGCAACAAATTGGAGAAATTAAAAAAAAAACATCGGTCGAAGATGCGACACATAAAATTCGCATTCATAGTTTACCTAAAACCCTTGCACAGAACTGGAAGTAATACCTGGTCCAGCAATGAAACAGGATGCTTTAAAATTTTAATTATTTCTTAAAGAATGATTTTTTTTTTTATTAATTGACCATGTATACCACAAAGTACAAGAACAGCCATTTGGCATATAATAAACAAAAAAATATTTTTAAACATTACGTTTGCCAATTGTCCTCTATGGAAATTTATGGGTTCGTGTAGTCGGACCTGGAAATTTTGCATGACCGGGTATTGCTTCAATATCCTCTCGAATGCATTACTTGAGAGCTAGGATAGTTCTGGGTGGATAGCCCTCGAAGACTTTTGCTTTTAGGTACTCCCATAAAAAGTAGTCGCAAACCGATAAATCGGGAGAACGAGGAGGCTAAACGATATCCCCGTTGCTACCCATGTTGTTCATTATTACCCGATGAAGAGATTGCACCATCGGAATTTTGTACGGATGAAAATGTAAGTCTTGGTGGAGAATCCTTCTGACAGATCTGATTGCTAGGTGTGCAGCATGACGTACGACCGATAGGCGTGGATTTCTTAGCACCGCTTGTCGAACAACTTTGAGGTTGTCGGCTTCGAACTGTTCTTGTACTCCCACCACTTTTTTTGTCGTTGATCCGGTTTCTTCGAGGTTCTTAATCCACGTTCTAATCGCGTTATCAGACGGCACAGGCTGGTTGCGCGGTATATTGAAAAAGCGTGAAAAAATGCGACGCGTTTGAATATTCTTTAACTGCGAAGCCGGGTTGTTCACTTGTCCAACGGTTCATTGTAAACTAAACGGTAGGTTGTGCTGATGGTGGGCCAACGACATTCGTACCCATTACCAACTTACGAGCTCTAAAGTTCACTTATTCACAATTATCTCGTTTCATTGCCTGTATGTCTTCAAAAGTGTTTTGAATAATTTTTGTATGATCGAATATCTACATTGGTAAAATTTGGGAATACCTTGACCTTAAGCTTACCCTATATAAGTATCTACTTTATAAATGGTGCTAACATATTTTTTAATAATTCTCATTTTTTTTATATCCACAGCCGAACCTTCTTCTAAAATGTCCAATTTCATATACTTAGTTTCACACTAATCAATTACTAACGTCATTTATTTCTAATCTTCACAACCGACATCTAGCATTTTATTTTCACTATCATACACATGTGTAAATAGTAATTATGCATTATAGTCTACTTTAAACTCGCTTTACGAAATAACATACATAATATTAGTAGCTTTGTAAAAAGTAAATAGTTTTGGCTTACCTTATATAATATGGACACACCGGCGTAAGACAAAAGTATCTGCATACCATTTATTAGAAGCTGTACAGAGAATAATAAACTTAGCCACTTATTCGTAGCCCAAAATAAGGAAGCATATCTCACAGCATAAATTCCAAGCGCCAACGTAAAATTAATAAATTCAATACTAATTTGGTTAGTTCGTTCGTGTTCTAGAGAGAAAAAAAAATTAACTGTCGATTATTAGCTATAATTCCAACTTACCTAAAACATTGTAATTTCTATCATCAGTTCCTATGTAGTCCTTTAAAATATTCACAACCGCGCTCGCCAAGCTCATTGAATTAATGCTTTTTTCTACGTTGGAATCTGAAATTGTATTGTCTTCGGTATTCGTGGTGGTTACTGTTGGCTCTGTCGATAGTTTAGTATTGCTACCCTTTGTCGTTTCATTCGATGTGAGAGTCATGAAATTTAAAATAACCGTTTGATCATTGTTTAGGCTCATAAAGTTTAGATCCGTGCGCCAAATCATATCTGCATAAATGAGTAATACAAGAGGTCACGAGTAATGCTAGGATTCATATGCAGAAAATTAATTCACCTACCTTGAGGGAAAAAGCCGGCCTCAATAAAGCGTGCTTGCATTAGTAGTTTAGGTAATATTAGGCAAAACGCGATTACTATGTGTATAAAAGGCCCTGTTGGTCCGCCAAACTTCCAACAATTGCAGCCATTCGTCGATGCAAATTGTTCCGAAGCCCTCTCCTTACTGCAAGCACTGAGATGCCTTCCCAATTTATGTCCATCGTTTGCCAAGTTGCCCACCTAGTGGAAGTATAGAGACACGGTAAAGACGTGAAGGTCGTTGAAATAATTGTAAAACGTACCTTAAATATCGCCGTGACTATAAAAAACGGAATAAGCAAGATTGCAGCACCAGTTAATACCAAACTGATGTTCATCTCGAATGACGGTAGAGGTAGATTTGATGGCCATGATAACACCGAATAATCTAAAACAATTGGACGATATAAGGCACTTAAGCATAAGAAACAAAGAAAGAAATTAACAATATAACATGCTGGTGTATAGTGATCCCCTTAAAGAATTATCAAATAATTTGCGCAGAATATTCTTCTGAAAATCTCTAACTGAAAGATCGAAGGTTAAAAGATGAGTACATAAAAAAATTATATAAACAATATCTAGTTAAAACAGTTTGTATTTCTTTATTAACAAATCTATGAGAATTGTTTTCTTGGGTTTTGTGGTGAACTAAACAGACAAACGTCCTTGTTTGTATACGTAGTGTTAAACCAACATTTTCAGAAAAAAATACCTGAATTTTTGAAAGTCAATAGTTGGTATATTTAAATCCATGATATGCTCTGCTACAGAATTTAACTTGCATTTGAGGAATGGAAACAATCCATACTAAATATGATATTTCATTTAAAGTAAGAGACTAAAAATTTGTAAAAAGTAGATCCCTCTTCACAATATCGTCCACCAAAACTAATTCAGAGATATGTCTACTTTTCTCGTAGTAAATGATATAATATAGTCTATATATAGTCCTTCTTCTAAAATTACGAAAATGGGTACATTTCTTTGTTATAGCGCAAAAGGTAGGTCCCAGCGGAAGATATAGTGAAGCAGTAGACTAACATTCCAAAATTACATAATGGAATAGACCGAAATCTCATACGACGCATTTTATAAATAAAAATCATTCATCTACGAAACCAAATCACGTTATATATTGTGGCTGTTGTTTAAAAGAAATAAAGGGAACTAGCTTTTAACTAGCTAACACAAATTATTTACGGATAACAAAGGGCGCTTAAGTCTTCGAGCATTGTTCTATCTGTCTAATGGCTGTTGCATTTAAATTTATAATTAGATTTTGTGGTGGTCAACAAAGGGTGTCACTACCGTCTTCTAAAAATATTTTCCCAGGCAGCATATTAAATAAATCACACGAGAATGTTACTTCTTTGTATTTTAACTTATACACTACCGTTCATATATTTGGGGACGATTAAAAAATACAGTTTTTTTTTAATTCGGATAAAAAAAAAGTCATTTGTAATTTAATTTACTTCTGTACATTGAGTATACTATACAAAACTAAAAATATTCCAAAAAGTAATGTTGTACTAATTATAATTAGGTCTATACGGATTTTTCGTCGATATGTCCA
>LR736876.1:4702630-4926786 GCA_902654985.2 Oryctes borbonicus
GTAATTAAGTCAAAGGGTGGACATATAGACGAAAAATCCGTATAGACCTAATTATAATTAGTACAACATTTCTTTTTGGAATATTTTTAGTTTTGTATAGTAGACTCAATGTACAGAAGTAAATTAAATTACAAATGACTTTTTGTTTTTATCCGAATTAAAAAAAAACTGTATTTTTTAATCGTCCCTAAATATATGAACGGTACTGTACTTTTAACCCGCATTACCACCCTGCTAGAATAAAAACTCTATTTGAAATATATTTTATGGTTGTCCGATTAAAAATTCCAAAAATAAGTACCAAACGAGTTATTTGTATATTCGGACTGTTTAGAAAAAGGATTTTAATTTACTTAATATATACCCTTCACACACGCAAATAAAGAGGAAACGGTCTTTTCCCTATTATTTGATGAAAAAAAGATTACTATATGAATCATTCAATTTTCGAAGGGTGTAATATGTAAAAGACCGAAATGATGTGTGGAACTCAATTTGTTTTTACAATGACAGGCAGACGTTGTGCCGTGTGGAACTGGCACTATCACTTTTACCACCTGTCAGGAGACAACTTTGTTTAAAAAAATGTTAAAAAGTAATAAAAAAATCCACGTAAATGTACTAGATATGTCTGTACACATGTTCCTCAACACTTGGCAGCTTGTAATGAGTATTATCTACTTAATTAACGTACACGTTTCGTATATTGTAAATTATATCCGTATTTAGTGACATGCATTAATTATGCAGTTTATTTAATCTTGGTACATACGAAGGAAGTCGTACATACGATATATTTAAATTCATGTAATCAAGACGTTGGTTATGATAAAAACGTTCGATTTCAAACGGCGCAATTTTTTGTTGTGGCTATGTAGGTATGGGACATATATCCATGACTAACCTAAGAATACCTGACTAAATATTTTAAAATTCTTTAAACATCTACTTGTAAGAAATTCTCCTTTTATAGTGCAAATTTCGATGTTAATTTCACAAAAGGAATATTACTTATAACTAGCTTATTTCTAATAAATCTTCATTATATGGGTAAAACATTATAGTATACTGCTGTGCTCTATTGTTATAATGAAGTATTAACCAAATTCTACGTACTATTTCAATAAAAAGTAATTATTTGCGCAATTGATTAATATCACTAAAGTATCAACAATCATCAATAAGCTGTAACACATTTTCTTACTAGGTTTTTTTTTTTATAAAAGAGCAATTAAAAATAAGCGTACCTAATTAAATAAACCACCCGCAAATCTAAATAAACTAAGAACGCAAATTTCCAACAGTCGGAGATTTTGAAATATTTATTCACGGCGAAAAAAAAGGTATCGATATTACAAGCAAATTTATTTTATAATAAATAAAGTCACACTTCTAGAACATGGAAATTTAATTGTTTATATTAGTTTTAAAGGAAACCGCAGCGAAACGGTATTATTTAAGAATATTAATACTTCCGTCAACAATAAAAGAATATTTACAATTCTATCGGTTCTATTGCTTGCTGACACGGCTTTTGTATAATTTGAGAATCTGAGAATATCTAACGTTTTGCTTAATAAACCAAAAATAAACAGCAAAAATTTGGAGGTTCTCTTACTTATGGTTTTCATCACATTTATGTATGTGTATAAGCAGTGAGATCTTTAAATTAACCTAGCATCACAGGAGATAATTTGATGCTTTCTCTTAGCCAACTATGCACAAACAAAGCAACACAAATATAAACAGACTACCGAAAATTATCGCTGGACATCGTATAATTTTCTTACCAGAAATGTAAAAATATACTTATGTAAGGTACGAAATTAGGTATCACTTGAGGTGATATCAGAAATGTGACTGAACTGCCGATAACACCATAAGTTAGTTTATAATAAAAATCCGCTTCGTTTTTTATTATTTATAAAATCTTTGTAAATCAAGGATAGTATTATTATTATCATTACAACGAGGTGGTCCCCAACGGTTTCCTGCACTCCGGGTCAGTGTTTTGCCCTCTGAATAATTTCTGGATCACGTAGGAGTTCTGCAATCTTTAAAAAGTTCAGAATTTTCTTCGGCTCTATGTTAAGAGCTTTCCAGGATCTACAGGATGTCAGAACCTCATTAGTAAAGTAGGCAAATTCGGGTGCGCACCATCGGCGCAGCTAATGAATGGACTATCGCATGCGAAACACTAGTCAATATCTAGTTCGCTGCCGCCTGGAGCGTACGTAATAGTAGCAGCGAAGTACTCTGTGTTCTGTTTTTAATAATGTCGAAGGTGCGTAGATTGAGAAAACAGCTATCATTAAAGGCAGTGAATAGGTTGATTAAGGATTATCCGGATTTGACTTACGACGGCGTAAAAATTAAATGTTTAGTGTGCGATATATATCTAACCTGTTGGTCACAACAAGGCAAACCATAATAATATCAAAACCGGTGTCGCCGCAAAATACGAATAATTTTTATTTGATTTATGTACAATGATGATTCAGTGTAATCTGGCGTTTACTTTGTTAAACAACGATTCATTTATTTCATTTTGGGACAAATACGCCAATATTACATTACCGAGCAGGACCACGTTATGAAATTATTTACCATCTGTGTGTGTACATTTAGAAAATAAAATTGATCCCCAAAATATTTAGTACCATCGCCTTCCAAGTTAGTATTCGATTATACACCAAATTGTTAAAAAAAAAGCTGAAACAAAGCTGCTCGGCCGTAAATCCGTGGTCGATTTCGGATGAAACAGATGGTAGACTGGTGTCCTTATAGAACCCTTATAGGTATATCTTCAACGGAAAACAAATTTTCTATTGAAAGTTTCACTGTGCAGCTGTTAGGCCATGACACGGCTGTGTAAAGGTTTGCCGTCTGCACAAATGGACATTTCAAATTTTATTTATACATTATGGTCTTATACCAACTGTTCTTAGATTGCGGCACGAATATATAATGCGAGATGTATCAATATGTTTGCTTACACTTGCCTATCTACTTTTGGTTGTGATATTTTCCTTCACATTTGGTTTGTATCACAAAATGTGATACAATTGCGCTAACATCCACTCCGAATGTAAACAAATACGATAACGTGATCGACTTTATGTAAATATTTTATATTATTGGTTACGCGCCATCAGTAAAATCATACACTGATCCTTCGGCCTCTATAACATATACAGTCTCTTTCAAGATGAATATTTTCAATGCTTTTTTAACAAAGGAAACAATGCAATATTTTCAGAATGAATTTGGTAATTCATGAAATTAATGTACATTTATGAATAAGCAGTCCCAGCCAATCACATTTGAGTAAATCTCAGGAAAAAAATAGGATCACTTGGATTGGACCTGGAATGTATGTTCATACGTTAGAATGAAGAATTGTGAATCATCCTAATTTATAGATGATTCATGCGAAGCAAGCTTAATAATAATAAATAAAATACGTAAATAAAATAAATAATAAATAAAAAATGTAAAGGAGAAACTCGCGTATTTAGTCTAACAAGAAAAAAATTGTGTTATGTATAGGAATTTTATGTATATGTATTAATTGTCCTTTAGCAATTTTATTCTTAGTAACTAAAAAATAAAATGTACCCCTCATTAATGCATCAAAAAGTATACTTTCTAAACCAACTCCTTAACAAAGGTAAAGGGCCAGGTGTTAAATCAAACCACCGCTGGAATGCGAGCTGCGACTGTTACAACATCTGGCCAATCACAGTACAAGTAGGGAACACCTGCCACCCCGTGTATTCTTGCCCGAATCCGTAAATTGTCAGATGCCCACTAAGTTTAAAATAATTTATAATTTTCGGAAAGAAAATTAATGGCTCAAGATGAAAAATTACCGTTTCAAGAAGTATGTTATCTTGTAAGTCAAAATGCCGATTTGGTTTTTCTTTTCGATTATATTTGGCGCGCTCTGACTATAGCATTAAAATTAATATTAATAAAATAAATAAATACTAATAAAAGAAAGGATCAAAAAGTAATAACCTTACCTACTTCAACGTACTCAGTGAACGTGCTCGATTCGTTTATTGTTATTGTCACATATTCGCAAAATGCATTTACCTACAACTACCACTAACTACTTTTACGTTGAAAACAGTACTTTTAACTGCCTACAATAAAAACCGGAGTGTTTACCATTTTAAAGGTACATTGATTTTTGTGCGGCTGAGGTGTAGCGAGCATTGCCGAACGGGAACGAAACGGATTTAGGGCTCGCGATCATCGATTCGTGTAGCCGCTATAAGGAAAAGAGTGTGGTTGCGACGAAAGAAAAGAAGAAACGACGATAACACCTGCTTCTCACTTCTTCCGCAATCCAGTCTTGTTTATTTCGGGGGACGTATGCGAGAGGAAAAACAAATTAAAAATTAATTCTAATAAGTATGCATATCATTAACACGTTCCAATAATAAAGCGGTAAATTCCTACGACCATTATATTGCAGACATGGTTGGGATTATTAAAATTCTATTCTTAGAGCGTTAGCTTGTTACTTCAGTACGTCTGATAGTTGAATACTTTTCTTTTAAGATTCTAAAGACCTAAAACACATTGTCAAATATATTTTATACGAGGTAATAAACACATATACGCAACGCATTTATTTACATCGATTATTCTATAATTATTTATATTCATAATTCATAACTGTACATAATCACTTCTGCAATCATTTTAATTCAGAAATATTGAAATAAAAATAAATTCAGGAGTATACCTGAACCGAAAGAAAAACTTCGTTTTAAAATTAATACAAGTTGATATTTATGCACCGTCTATTAGCACGTCTTTGTGCTTATTTAAAAAAATAAACAAATTAATATTTGTTAAGACTTGAAAACTAAATAATTCACTTTCTTTGATTTCTTTCAATAGAATGAAAGAATATCGTTGTATTTGAGTGGCGAGTACAAATTTTCATTTTGTTTTCATTCCACATCCTAGAGCAAAAGCGTTTTGAGTCCCAAATTGTCGTTTTTCCTTTTTTTTAACTCGCATTGTTCCCAATTTCGAGCTTCCTGAAGTGACAATCGAAATAAAAATATCTGATTTTGAACATCGCTCCTCTATAAGTAGTAACACCATTGTTAACCCAGTGTTAACTCATAAATAGTGTAGGCAAATACGGGTGCGCACCATCGGCGCAGCTAACGAATGGACTATCGCATGCGAAACACTAGTCAGTATTTAGTTCGATTCTTTTATTTTATTTTGGAACAAATACTCCAATATTACATTACCGAGCAGGACCACGTTACGAAATTATTTACCATCTGTGCGTGTACATTTAGAAAATAAAATTAAGGCTGAGTTGAAAAATAAAAAAGTGTGCTTGTGTGTGGATGAAACAACTGATTACAAAAAAAGATCTGTACTTAATGTTATGGTGCGCAAAATGGAACCACATCAATCGTTATCTTCAATTTTATTAGTTTCTAGACGAATAGAAGAACGTAGTGCCCAAGTAATTTCAAAAGTAGTGTTAAGCACATTGGAAAAATTTGAGAGATCAAGTCTTAATGTTTATGACAGATGCTGCCGCAACCATGCTTTCTGTAGGCCGGTCTTAACAGTGTGGTAACTTTTTACATATAACATGTAAAATAATTTTTTTACATATTGCATGTAAAATGCATACATCTTGTGGCAGAAACAATTCTTAGATTTAATTTTGCAAATATAACATCACTAGATGTAGAGCGATCGTTTTCTCTATACACGAACATATTTTTCTCACAGCGGACGCGTTTTGCAGACATATCTTTGGACGCACAATTTATGTTAAAAATATTTAATCTCGCTTCTCCAGTTTTTCAAGTCACGGAAGACGTTTAAGGCGGTAAGTTTTTCTTTAATCATCGAATTACATACACTCTCGATTTTATTTTTTATACATATGACTAGAGATGGCAATTTCCCGTGTTCATTCAGTAACATAGAGATAATTTATCGAGATCGCTTTATAATCTACAAAAAGCACCTTAATAACTTTTTTGTATCTAGCACCGGAACGGCATCGTTCATGATATATCTCTGCATACTGACTCATAAATTCAGTTCGTCTTACTTCCTTTGATCTTTGATGAACTCATCTCCTTCATTTCCTCATTATTGCAACGCTCGTGACGACCTAATTCCTAGTTGCCTTATACGTAATTCCTGACACATTTTCGCCGAAATATTGTCAATTGGTAACTTGCACTAGCTTTTAAGAAGGAAAAAAAATCTACTCGATAGTTATAAACCAAACCATTCCTCGAAATTTGAAAGTGCAACAAGTACAGCATAATATAAATCGCTGTTTACATCGAGTTTAAACCGTCCTGTACTTATATGCGATTAACAAATAGAACGCTTTATAGTAAAATGTTTTATTCGAACTTTGGTGTAACTGACAACGAAGTCAAAAATAAATATATCGCAATGATAATTAAACAACCAGCTACAGTGCCTGCTACGACGCCTGGACTTTGACGAAATAGTATTAGCAAAAATACAGTTATTGCTAATATTATCGTTGCCAGCACCGGAAGTATGGGCGTAGTATCCCAAATGAAATGTTTTACGCGGTGAACTGAAACAAATAAAAAAAATAATCAGACACCTCAGAGTAGCAAAACTGCTTTTTTCATGCTAATAGGCAATTAATAAAAAACAGCCGAACAAATATTCGAAATTTTTGCTTAATCCTCCCATTTTTCGACGAAACTGACCTATCTCAGGTTTCCTAGATAAATAGAATGGTTTTGTTTTTCTTCCGCGGTAGAATCGATTCAGACTTTTAATATCATGTACAGCTATAGCAAAGTAAACAGTTCACAGGCGATTCAAATGTAAAATAAAAGCAAACCTAATATCAATCAAAAGTTGCTTTTTGCAATGTGGAAAGTCGAGTTATTTCCAAAATTTGATACCTGCGGCATCAAAAACAAGATAAAGGACCTTTTTTCAATATTCATTGATTAAATTACTTTCATTAAAATGGCCTGAGACAATCGTAAACCAATGCTTAAAAAGTTGCTAATATACTGATTACAATATGAATTTCATCGCGTTTGTGCATATAGGTAGTATGTTAAAGTACAGACCTAACTACCTCTAATGTTTAACTT
This sequence comes from Oryctes borbonicus, assembly GCA_902654985.2. NCBI lineage: Eukaryota > Metazoa > Arthropoda > Insecta > Coleoptera > Scarabaeidae > Oryctes > Oryctes borbonicus. Next base: position 4,709,782 of record LR736876.1, read on the forward strand.
TCTTTTTCTTTCAAAAGTATTTATAAGTAATATACAATTTGTATTATCTCACTTTTATAAAAAATAATGATAGCAAGGATTTTGGGATAACATAGCAAACACAAAAGATAACGGTACACTCCATGGCATGAATTACCGAAATATATTCCGAATTTATTAAACGCGTAGTGTAGTGCAAAATATGCCTATACCCTTTGTATAAACATCTTCTTTACTCCGATATGCCATCATCAGCCTAAGTGTAATGTAGTATCATTAACAAACTTAAGAGAAAGTATGCTTGTGTGCTTTGTGTTCCTCCTCGTTTAGCATTAAACACACATGCTTTTTTTTAACATTTTATTTTCCCTTTTCTATTCTCTATTCCTTTTTATACTTTCAATTGAATTTCCAATTTTTTATATTCATTATTTACAACTGCCCTCAACGCTTCGTTAATAATCAATTTTATCAATTACATTTTTCCATTTTAAATTTTACTATTTTACTTTTATAAACATCAGTATTTCATTTCAACGTTTGCAATATGGTTTTTTGTAATGTTTTAAATTGCGACAACAGCTTCTATATACTTTCTCTTTAGTATTATCTGCTGTAAGTTTCAAGTTCAAGTAAGTTCAAGTTTCAGCGTGTCTCCCTCGAAGAATACATGAAAATTGCCCAAACTTATTACGAAAATTACGAACATTATTCCTTAACTTCAAATTGCTTTTGTTCGAAATTATATGCCTAGCAGTACAGCAATTAGGTGTCTAATTGCAAAACTTGAGCGGACTGATTCTGTTCTTAATAGAAACTGTTGCGAGAACGCAATGTTCGTTCAGCTGAAAATGTCGCTGAAATGAAGACTTTAATTCGTCATCGCCGATCGGTCACAGTAATTGGACATTTCATAACAATTCCTGCAACAAATTTTGATAGAAGGCCTTCGATTACATGCATATACGATTCAGCTGACTCGAGGACCCAAGACTATGGATCATCAAAACCGTCGTGTGTTTGCCGATTGTTTATTATATATTCAGCGACGAAGTCCATTTTCACATCGATGGTTGCGTTAATAAGGAAAACTCTCGCTTTTGTGAACGCGAAGATCCTCGATAGCTTGTGGAGAAACCATTGTATCCTCGTCATATAATTGTTTGATATGGATTTTCGTCTCAAGATGTGCTTTTTTGAAGATGGAAATGGGGAAACAATAACTATTAATGTTAAACGATATTGTCAAATCTTGACTAACTTTTTCTGGCCTCTTCTGCAAGATATGAACATCGATAACCTCTTCTTCTAACAAGATGGCATTACTTATCACTCGTCTGAGAAATTGCACGAAAAATTTCTTGCGTGTGTAAATTTCTAAAATAGAACCAATATCACTATTTAGGCCTTCAAAATCGTGCGGTTTAACACCACTAGACTTTTTCTTTTGCGTTCTTTCTTCGTGCAGTTATTGGCGAAATCAACGTGAATACGTGCAACAAATTAATTGAAGATTTTTAAACAAGAATTACCATAAGCAGGAGAAACTGCAATAGACATTTATCAGATGTTGTAATTTTAACGTATCTATCTTGTATTGATGTCAATAAATTGATGAGTTTCCAAAAACTAAGAATTTAAATCTTCAAGTTTCTGTTCTGTTCATATTGCCAAAACTAGTTCTAGTGTTTATTTTAACATTACCGAACCTTACAATATAGGCCATCTACAAGTATTTGTCAGCTTTACAATTTCAAAATAACAAAGTGTTGTTCTAAAGATACATAAATTAAGAATAAACTTAAAAGATGAATAGGATGCAATGTTGTAGTGTATTGTTACTTATACTTACTATACTTACTTCCTTCGTTTCCGCTCTCTTCTACCATCGGCGTAGAGAGTGAAGGGGGCATTATTAATTATAAAAATAACAATATTATTATACTTAAGCATTTGACTGTACTTACATAATTTTTTCATGCAAAAAATTTTGAAAAATTCAAAACTAAATCTCACGTGTAATTTTTAGCAGAATAAGGTACTCTTATTCACCTACTGTGGACCAAAACTATTTAAAAGCCTTTTGTTTTGTGTGTGAATTTATATATAAACTTCTTGTACATTCTTAAAAGTAAAACTTCTGCAGCAAGTTTTTCTCAATAACATTTTATTGAATGTTATCATGGACAATACACATTTCGAGATTATGATTTGAAATGCAACAACCTGAAATATGCATATGTGGTAACTGTAATTTCGTTTCTTCTACAGATAAGTCTGGAATTTATCACAACTTTTTTTTAACCTGTTTTAATTGAATTGTATTTTTTGGTATGCAATACATATTACATAAGGCATGTGTTAATACGATAATTTTGAGTGCTTCTTTAATTAATATAAAATTATCGTAAAAATTGCTGCATAAGAATTTTTTAAATTTTAGTTTACAAGCTACATCATGCCCAAATTATATTTTATGATTACCTGTCCGGTTAAGAAAATATGGATTCGAAGATTCCAATATTTTGCCATGCACTGTAGTCAAAATTCTTGAATTTGTAAAAGAAATCTCATTATAGGGTGCCATACTTGTTCGATTTTTAAAGAAGGATACGAGAGGACAAACAAAAGCAGTACACTACCAAACAGATCTGCTTATATCGAAGAGAAGCAATGAACTGATTACAGAAAAAATACAAATGCATGCTCTTATTGAAGAATCGTATCACTTGTAGTCTTAATACTTATTTTGTTGTTGCAAATCACTTACCATTTTATTATTTACTCTGTAAATAACATTATCGTAGCGATACGCCAAAGAATATTACTCCATATCTGTGCTGTTTAAGAAAATATTTATAGTAGAGGGAAAACGTGCTAATGTTCAAATTGTATCAACCTTTTTGATAGAGGGTTTTAAAAAACAGTAAGCTGAAGATACAACATAGACAGTTATAGCCAAGGTTGCGGGTTTTTATATACCACAGGCTGTTGCTATGGTCACCTTAACTCAGTTATTAAAATAGATTTTGGTAAAGTTTGTTATCTTAAATCGTAAGTTACATTCCGAAAATCTATTTTTATGAAAATAAAATTTAATTTGGTGGAATTAGAACATATCATTACTTGTGCATTTCTAAACTATTTGGTTTCGCATTAGTCAACTTTAAATTGCTACGGAAAGTGCAAAAGTTGCTATATTGCCGACTCTGCAGATGCAGAGCTGAAACACAGGAGAGAACTGTTGTTTTACAATAAAGACTCCATAAACTTTCTAACAATGATATGACGTTTATAATTATATTTATATAATTAAATAATCTTACACAATCACATGGGACTTCGCTAGAAGATTTATAAATAAATAAATGAATAACTTATTATTTCTTTATTTATACCACAAGAAACCATACATATAATACTAACAAATGTAATTTTAAAATGCACTTTCTATATTCGGTAAAGAAATACAAGTTCGAAAGAAGTATATTCGTGAATAAAGTTAATTTTCAACAATTACAAGGCCCTATGGTAAAATGAAACATATACATGTGTATATATGCAAGGTACATTGATAATGATGTATATATGAAGACATTGCAGAAATAAAACAATAATTAAAATTGCTATATTTAAATAACAAAAAACGTTTGCACTAACACAACTTTGAAATCACGATTCGTATTATTAGTTGGCCTTAAATGCTGTTTCCTTGTCAAATCATTGTTTAAGTAGTAGCGTTGTAAATATAGAAAAATATAATGTCAACACATATGGCACAATTTAAATAAATAGTGGTTTACAACAAGTGATTTTTTTCTAAACAAGTATACGTAACAAATTATTCTTTTTATGCCTTACGAAAGAATTAATTTTCGAATGGACATTTTGAAAAATGCATAGATATTTTATTGCCAACTTTAGGAAAATATAAATGTTTTGGGAAAATTTCAAAAAAGAAAATGATAGCATAAATTATATTGACGTAGGTATTACGTAAAACAAATTAAATTGTTGGTAAGATACAATTTGTTTTTGATTATTTGAACTTCATTAGACTTATTATTTAAAATTATACAAATGTAAATAAAATAAAGCACAATTTGCATTTTTCTGCAGTGGCTGATTTCTTGCTTATAACATAAATGATAAAACAATACGCTGTTGACAAAATAGAGATAAATCAATAAATAAAAGATAATTTTTTCACAAAAAAATTATCCATATTTTTATTTACCTCGCAGATGATATGCATGATAACACGATTTAATCTGTTTCAACCTTGTTTTGTAAAATGAAACAAGATATTGAGTATCACAGATTAGTATTACATATTAAAACGAAATGTCGATGTATGGAATTCTTATATAGTGGCAAAAAATCAAAATTGAATAGTGTTCTAAAAAATTTTGATTCAAACTGCTTTTGTACCAGAGTTCTCTCGTCCAGAATAGATTTCCTAGTTGTAAAATAGAATACCTCTTCATATATTGTGAATTGTGATTTCCGGCTAGTTGTTTTTTTATACCGTGCTATGGCAATTATAGCAATGTGACAAGCTGTCCCAAATAAATTATTAGCCAAAACGTAGGTACACAATTATTATAAATTTTACTAATTTTACTTAAAATTAACTAGAAATTCAATAATCCTTCATATTTGCATATATGAAAATATATAAGAATTCCAATTAAGATTCGAAAAATTACTGCGCCACTGTATTATTACAAATACTGAAAAATCACCAACGTTACCAACAACTGCAACTACGACTGTTTGGATGTAACTATGTAAAAGTAGAAATGTAGTGATAAGTATGGGCCGTATAGCACTAACCTACTAAAGCACCTAATCATTCATGATTTTTTTTTATTAAGTTAAAAATCAGAATTGACTAGAAATGCTAGTGCTTTTTTTATATTTGGAAATATCGATAAATCTCGCACCTGCCTTAAAATAAATTAATAAGATAAAAATATGGCAATATGGCCAGTATTATAAACTTAATAGTCATGCTAATAAAATATCTGCTCAAAATAGGAGTAACATAAACTTATATCATAGATTAAATGTACGTTATTATTACTATACTTAAGTCTCGATGCAATATGTTCAATTTTCTATTTAACTCTACTGTATTAAAGATAACCTTCAGTTGCAGTTTTGTTTGGCAATACGTTAACATTAAATATGTGTTGTACAATATAATAACGAGCACCCATCAAAACAAGGGCATATAACTGTTTTTTTTGTGTTTTTAATTTTATAATTTTATTTCCTTCGATAACAGCCTCCGTTGAACTATTCCTTATTACAACCTACGCAACTATTTACAAACTGCCTTTGACTTTCTATCATTTTTTACTAAAACAGACCGCCCTTGCGACCAAATAAAAGTGAACTAAGTGTGCCCAACGTGGAACTCGTCGATGACTGTTCGGGTTGCGGAGGCTTTTTAGTTGAAACAGTTCCTAAATCAGGTCTTGTTAAACCGCCACCTTGTCGTCTTTGTTTTCTGTTGTTCAGTTGTTCCAGTCTTCGGGTAAGAGAATCGCTACCTGGTTTTCCTGGCACGCCCAATGGTATGACTGATTTGGCTAGAAACGTAAAAGGTTTATTATGGACACATGGATAAGGCTAAGTAATGTTGAGTAATTTTAAGATCTACACAATGGTTACATACGATTTTATACGGATAGCATCTCACATTTTTACGAACGACCACTGGATGACGTTAATGAAGTTCTACATTACGTAAAATTTGACGATTGTTATTGTAGAAGCATGATAGTATGGAAATCGGCCGAATGGGAGTTTTAAAAGGGAATTTTGTAAAAAAAAAATTGAAAATTCACGTTCGGTTGATGATTTTTTAACGATTTTAGTAAAGTCCTAACAGAATAACAATGTCCCGAAACGTTTCGTTCAACTTTAGATAATGAAGCGCCATTAAAAATGACTGTTTGCACGATGTCGTCATGGTCACGCTTCAGTCAGTGATCAATTTCATGTATATGATTAGTTATTGCAAGAAATATCGACGTTGTGCGTACTGTGATTGAGAGAATCCCTAACCATATCGAAGACGTAGTCCATATAATTTTGTGTGAACATTTAGGAGTGGGAAAAAATGTTTGCAAGACCTTCAGGTATATAAATTAATAATAATATTTACATGCATATTTGAAAATCTAATATTCCCTGGGCATATTCAACAAAATATCCGAAGAAAGTTTTTCTAAAGAAACGGGCAAAAAAGAAAATATGAAAATCGAAATAACGACTGGACTTCAATATGCAACGTCACAGATATCATCATAATAATATCATAAGCAATGATAACTTTCATTCTCAATGCATTTGAATTCAAAATGATTCAAGTTTATTTACCTGCTTTAGTTTCAGTTGGTGATATTTTCGATTTTTCGTTAGGTGGGAGAGGAGGCTTAGTTTTGAGATTCTCGTTGCTATGACTTGGCAACAAACATGTTAGTTGCGCCATCGGACTTGTTAGCGCTGGTCGGGCATACATTCCCGCTGATATATTCAACGCTCCTGGATTTGCCATGAAACTCGCTATTCCGGCCCGTTCTATTTTGTTCACTAAAGTCTGAAAGCAATAAGAAAATGTAATGTGAGAACTTATACACAATGTAACAGATATTAAATAAATATATAGTTCTTATTTTCGATCAGTACAATTCCATCTCCACCGTGTTTTGCAATATTGAAGTACAAATCACGGTGTATAATTTACATCCAGACAATGAATATAAAAAATTCCAGGTGTTTCATTACATTTGTACTAATTACATACATTCTTCTCATTTCTATAAGAACTACGTCTCTGTTTCCACGTCGTTTGATTAAAGAGTATAAAATATTACCTATTTTTCTATAAAAATTATCGATATGCTTACCTCTTTGTGTGATTTTAATCTCTTAGACCTGTTCATAGGTGTTTTCTTCTTAGCCCCGCCAATGCTTTGTTGAACAAATTCCGGCATTGAATTTAATAACAATTGAGGAAGACTAAATGTTTCGTATGGTTCGGGCGATTTGGCTCGTGATGGTGGTGGTGTGCCTTCGGGACTATTGCAAGGAGTAGCAGTAGGTGTGAAGCTATTTATTCCAGATGGTGTGTTGTATGCGGACGGTGTAACTGCTTTGATTCCTATAAAATAAACGGAAGACGTTTATTTTTAACCTCGAGAGAATTAGCAAATTTTTCATATTTTTCCTACTATAAACATTGAAGAACGAAATTTTGGCAGTAAAACTAGTACTACAACTAATGTTGGTAAGGCGATTATGGGTTATAAATGTAATTTCGCACACAATTTACGGCATTACTATGTAATTTTCTGTTACTGTAAGAGCAAAGAAAAACGTATTTGATTAAAATGCAATTACCTCTTTCGTTAAGCATTTTAGCCAATCCGTATGTCGTAGAAAATGTACTGCAGGAATTTCTTCTACTCAACATCGTAGGCGTTTGCGGCGGCGAATTCTGTACACTAGCACAAACAGAAGCTTCTCTACTGGATCGATTACTAGGCGTTACGAATGTGCCATCGTCGGGGTGCATAACTGTGCTGTTTGTGTAAGTATACGTAGGTGCCGAAGTGTCGAACATTTTGCCGGGGTTTGCATACTCTTCATCTTCCTCTAAATCACATAGGCCATATTGCTCCAGTCCCATATCTTCTAATTCCTTGCCACCTCTAATTTTTACGCCGGGCCTTTCTTCTAATAAACCACTTAGAGTAGGTTGTGCTAACTGCGACCAATGATGTAGCGTTTGAGAGCCTTCCATAGGTTTTACTATTTGTAGTTTTTCCGGTAGTTTCCATGGTTGGTAACCTCCTGAACCGGTCGACATTAAACTGTCTGGTGTTCTGCATCCATACGGTAGGAACGTTTCAGTACCCTCATATCTAAAGAAAATCATTTTGGCTAGTTTTTATTTAAAAAATGATTTAATGAATTCATAACCATCTTTGTTCAGTACTTAACAACCCATAAAAATCTAAAGTGATTATTGAATTCTAAATCCAGCTTATTTTCAACCATCACATTTTTTCGTAAAACAAGGAGTTGTCGATTTTAACATTGTAGCTAAGTACATCACATTATATAAATGCTATTAGAAAACGTACCCGCCGACAGTGTGCCCTAATTGAAGGTTAGCTCTTCTCGCAAGAACTTCTGCAGGTGTTAGTCTTCGAAGTGCTGCTTCCAAGTCTGCAGCACCCGGTGCTCCAGGTACGCCTCTCGGAGCAACTCTATAAAGGATTTTTAGTGAAAGATTTTAGTTTAATTTAGTATGCCACAAAAAAATTACTTACGGGTATCCATCATCAGAATCTGTTTGTATCGATTCATTATCCGATTGACCTGTAGAGTCCAAACTGGGATAACCCAAAGAACTGCTGCTGTATATGGAGCCGGAAGAACGTCTTACATTACTAAAGTTAGACTGAGTTCGAACAGTCATTCGTGGTCCTGTATTAATGCCAGAACTAGTCATATAGCCGCCGATCCCGTAATTTAAGCTCGCCATGCTATCGGCACTATGGAGGGAGTTTTGAGAAGCACATCTAACTGTTTCGAACACCTTCTTATACTGCGGCCTAAAACAGATTTAACGAAATAAGTAATGATGTAATTAATGTTTGCTTAAACAACGCATACACGTCAGTGGCAGATATTCCCGAGTCGACGCTAAGCTCCGAATGCATAGACATCTCTAATTCACTTTGAAGACTATCAAACGGCGGTTGGTTTCCACCTAACGAGGGGAAGAAAGCGCTTCGTGCGACTGGCATTTGTTTTTTGCGCAATTTCCTGAGTTGTTCCTGAGCTTCACGCAATAGAGCTTCAACCTCATAATATCTAGCTTTGAATTCGGCTAATTCAATAGCTATGCTGCCTTGATTATCCTTCGTTATTTGTAATAAACTGTTCATCTCGTCGTTCTCAGTCATGAACTGTAAATTTAATACGTGCAGTTACAAAGCGAAGAATGACAGACGGCTTATAAATCATAGTGTTTATCTTGCGAACGGGTATATATCATAGCCACCATATTTGCTGAATTAAAAATATAATTGATACAGCTGCGTTATATAATTTTAATGTACAACACTGAGGTATCGGAGCTGCGAATTATATATTTAACGTTTAAACTATGGACCATCCAAGAATATATTTTCATATAAAGTTCAAAGATTTCCGATTAGCGAGGTCTCTCTTAAAACCTGTTTATATTTTCCTCATTTTCAAATTTTTACGTAGGTATAGTAAAACAAACGAGCTATATTCGACTTGTTATTAAACAAATTGGTAATCTGCTAATATATAAAGTCGTTACGCAACTAACAAAATTTTCAAACTTTGTATTTATTTTGGGAGTGTTCTTACTTAAAAATAGGCTTGTATTAGCATAAAGTGGTGGGTTTACAAATAAGGATGTGCCTGAAATGACGTCGTTAACACACTTTAGGTGTTCTATTCTAAAAATTTATAGTAGGTTGTGGAACTAGTCCTTTTGGCTTAATTTTTTTACTAAAATAGTGATCGTTAATTCAAAAAAACATGTTATGTCATGTATATCCCGTGCATTGGTCAATAACGATACAATTAATTAAGCCAGAAATGTAAATCGCACAGCCAACAGTGTGAGTGAGGATATGCCCAGAACTATTTTTTTTTTTTTGTATGGAAAAACACGTTGAGAGGGCGAAAACTTCAGTCAGTACTTCACGTTCTTTTGTTAAAATGAATGCATTTGCCTGTAAATTTTGTATGTGTTTAACGCTATTTTAAATGCTATTTCGTGGTACGTAATCGAAATCTTAGAATACTTTTGTAGTGCGCCAGGGTATGAGTAAAATTTTGATTTTTAAATTATAATGTAAGGCAACTTTCATATATGCCATAGAGCATTAAAAAAACAAATACTTTGATATATAACATTAACATTGTATCTACTTTTATTACAGAGAAATACGTTAAAAACCGAAGGGCGGAGTTTTCACCTGCTCAAAATGTTTTTCCACACAAAAAAAATAGTCTTAAACATGTTTCAAATTTTCCAGAAGTTTCAAAATTAATTCAAAATAATCAAAATAATTCAAAATTAAATTAATAATTAATAATTCAATAATTACGATTTGTTTTTCTTTTATCGATACGCAACTTTTACGCATAATTTACTACTGTTATGTGTATAATGATTAAGGAATAAGAACTAGATAAATTACCTTGTGCAACTTCATCTCCGTATCTTGTAATTTCGCTGTAAGTGCAAGAATTTGTTCGTGTTGGAATCTATTTTCTTCTTTTTGTCGATCTACCTCATCTTCGAGGTAATTCATACTGGAATTGGCACTTGCTGGATAACGATAAAGTACAGATTACACAACTGTGATATGAGTAAACCGTGTTGTTATACATCACTAACTAAAAAGGAAGAACATCGCGGTATAGACCACTACATACACATATTAAAGTTGTATATTAAAATATTCGGATCAACTGACGTAGTGTAAACATACTGATAAGACAGCTTACAGACAAGTTCGTATATGAATAAACGGAGGAGAGCAAAAAAACACGATTAAATTGAATTATATAACGGTGCCTATCTGTATAGTTATATGATAATTTCATACGCAGATATAAGTAAACGCTTGTTGCTTTATCTACAATGCAAGTAGCGGAATATCAATGTGTAAGTACGATTGAGAAAATTTATGAAGGAAAAGCAATTTTACTGCTATTATTATTTGATTTAATCGCAACAGAATTGGTGCACACTATGATATACACTAAAAGTGCTCTCCATTAGAGATACGATAAGTCATATATTTTACCAGAAAAATATTTCTCACCAATCCACATATTTTAAAGGAGTTGGCTGCCTAAGTAAATATGTAAGTAACAAGTAACATACAAAACGCTTTTTTAGTCAAAGTAATTTATTACATTACGTCATATGAGCGTATAATTTATTACGAAAGTTAATATACAATATGTATGCTGTATAAATCGTGTCAGCAGTTCTAGAAAACTAACACGTCGGGCCTGTGGAGGTTCAACTTGCTCACCCTTATTATCCAACTAGTCTGCACTGAAATATACAATGTGTTGGTGAACTTTTGTTAGCCGCGCGCTTGGATTATTGTAGGATTCGCAGGTAGATTTTATTACTCCCGTTTATTTTATGATGGGTACTCCAAATAAACGCGGTTTTGTGCTATTATTTGGCGAACTTAAGTACTTGGCCTTGCCACGCGGAAACTAGTATCGATATTTAATTGTTGCAAAGGGGAGACAAAACAAAAACCGGCCACTATACATACATACATATGACTGTGTACAACGGCTAATGTGCATACTGGTGAATAAGTAGATCAATGTTAATTTGTTAATTTGTCAAGTAAATGTTTAAGCAAATTTATAGAAATCTTACGTACAGCCATTTCGAAATTTCCTCCATGTCAAAAAACAAGCTCTTCTTGAAAATTGTCTAGTCTGTTAATTTAAATAGAAATTTCTTATTGCGATGTTTTGAGAAAGCCAAAATTCTAGTGCAACAACATGTAATTGTTGCATCATAAAATTGCAAAAAAACAACGCAATTTCCTACTGATGGCTGCGGTTCTTCACTTTCCCTTTCTTTCTTTGAGGAGTGATAGATGAAATTTCGCGAGGATTGTAAACACTACTGTACAGCCTTCACGAGAAAGGGTTTTCGTATGTGTATGTGTATAAAGGAAATTAATTAAGTTATTCGATGATATTGACTTCTGCTTAGAGAAGAAACAATAAAGCAAATACGTGCTTGTTTTGTTTGTGTTAGTCTAAAACAATAGATGAGCCTCTACTAATGTAAATGAAATTTCCTCATTAAATATTCAATAAACTTGCTGGTGATAGTAGTAATATATATATTTATAATATACATTTTTAGCTTAACGTCATTGTGAATTACTTTAGTTATTATTACAATTCAAAACGTGCATGAGATTTTTGAAAAAATATGGAAATTATTAGAAGCAATGTTAAAACAGTTAATATGGTATAATTATGTTTTGTTATTACATATACAGAAACTCACGAAGTAAAATGGGGCTAAGTTTATCGTGTGGCGTTGAAATTATACATTTAATTCAGACAATTAGAACTACTAATATGAACGGATTCAAGAAAACCATTAGATGGTGCTAGATTCAATTCCGCACTTTTATGTGCATAGATTGATGCGAAGTTAGCATTTCGATTTTGTTTGCGCTATTTGCAGCTTTATTTAACAGTGCTATTAATAATCTATTGTGAACAAATACGTCCAACGTGCATCTACAATAACAAATCTAAACGGTAAGTAAATAAAATATTAACGTAGTTATATACATAAGTGTTGAAAATAGTAACAACATGCTTTGTTACCATTCTTTTACCAGTTACGCGGTGCGTTAATTTGCAATTTATTATACTTACTCAAATTTAACAAAACGCATTTTTCCCACAAGTGATATATTGATGCAAAGCTACAGCACATAAGCAAACGTTTCGAAAACAACCTGTTATGTTTCGAATCAAAGTCTAAAGATAACGCATACTTTTGGATTATAGCAATAGCAAAAAAAGTTATTTTTTTGCAATCCAGGTAAAGTAAAGTAACACTTTTCGAATTAAACATCAAAACGAAATTGAATTGAAATTTTTATTATTATTTTTTAATTATCCAATACCGTGACAAAACGATTCTATACCAAATTAAACAAACGCAGAAAATGTTCTCGCTATTATTTATACAAAAATATGAAACATTTAGCTAATATGATATAAACAAGCGCTTTGTACAAATTAGATACAATTAACAGTTATTAGTGCAACCAAATTCGTTTTACGGTATCATGTTAGTCATTCGAACTACACCATAATATGAATTGTAACAAATACGTTATAAACAAAGTGTTCCCTAGCAGAAACCTTTAATAAAGAAAGACTATTGTACTGAATTTTCTCAGATGTAGTTCCGTAACGTACGACCCCGATTAATTCGGATAAATTACGCCAGACTATCACTTGGTTAAAAGTAAATTCAACGCTTGTTTATTTAAATTTTAAACAAACTATTAAATTATGAATTTGCGTGTTTGCAAAAACGCCGATTCGATAAGAATAAAAACAGAAATATTAACAAAGCCGATTTAAACGTCACTAAAGGTTACATTTTTTCAAAATAAAAATCAGCATTTTAATTTTTTATAATATAGGCTTTGGAAATTGTGCATTCGGTGTACATTCACAACACTTCTATGAAAATCTCATCATCGGAGTTAATAATGTACATTTGTTAAAAAAAAATCGTGTATCTAATATTTAGTATAAATTGAGAATCTCCCAATGCTAGGAAAAAAATGTGTATGTAGAGGTCTAGAGCATTCACTAAGTATTGAGATGCTTGTGACCAAAATTATGCAATATTATTTGTATAAAGAAAACAAAATCTGTTACTGTAACTATATGGTGTCATAGACGTATGAATAAATCTATACAAATTAAATAAACGTTAATTTGTATTAGTAATTAAACGTACAGGTGATCCTGCTACAATGTGTGCTTGATGAAAGTCGCTGTAAATTGAAGAGAAGTATCTAAAATCTAATTATATATAGGCTGTTCTATCTAAAAAAAAACAAATTTGTATCATGCGCAGCGAAAACTGAACACTCGTATGCTTCAATATAATTTTGTTATGTAGCATTGTTCTCCGAAATTCTTTTCTCTAAACTGCTCAGGAGAGGAATTATCTACGTTTCAAGTGGTAACGCTGTATATGACTTCCAATGGTAATGTTTTTTTTATGTGTAGTGGTTGCTGTGACGCGTAAGCCATAGCATAGTTATTCGCCCTTATCATACAAGCGCACTATAAAAACGTCTTTCTTTAATGTAACTACCGCGTGTAATTTCAAATCTACGTTACGTTATCGGATGATGCGTTGCAGCAGGACACCTATATTACAAAAACATGTGTAACTAATAATTTAAAATCAATCGGGATACCAATATCAGATAATTAAATTTGGTGTTCTTTTAGTCACATATTCCTCAATATTTGCACTTCCTTATAATATCAGTGACATTCAGGAATAAAAATAGTTGTTATACCTAGTTGTCCCGTGATATCCATTAATAGCCGTTGTTCTTGTTCTTCACCATCAGTCATGTCTTCAGAGATCTGTTGAAATTCCGATTTCAAAGACTTGTTTTCGTCTTCTAAGGAGGCTGCACAATGAGAAAAAAATCTTTAAAGATTGTCAAAACATCGGACGATATATATAAGGTATACTTTGGAAAGAAGTTGGTATTTCTATTGTTTTTTTTTTTTAGTTTGTTAACAAGAATTCAATCATTAATTATGTGTATGGCCTAAGTACTTCTTGGTATTAAGGTCACAATGACTAAGGATATCTGTGCCATAGCCCGACCATAATAATAATTAATAACTTTATATGGCTACGCATATGTTCAGTGAAGTTCGGTCATACAATAAAAATCTATTATATCACACTGTATACAATTATTAATACATAAAATTAGGAAAATATTAAGCATACACTCTTTTCTAAGGGATTAAAGCCATAAATTATTATGTAAAGTAGAAATATTGCGACCACCACAATAAAGTCCCTTTTATTATCATTCCAAGAATTTCTCGGAAGTACCGATCTTTTGAAACGGGTCGTTTGGGGATTATTAACGAACAATACATTTAGGAAATATACCGCAGTATCATTCTTGTTTATTTATCACAGGCCTAAACATATAAATTTGCTTCATTTTACTGTTAAACCTGTGTTGGTGTGCATCTGTCGTCTTTGCGCGAAAGTTTTAAGAAAATTTACTTCAAAATGGCACGTGGCAAGTCTACCAGTGTAGAAAAACGTTCACGCATTATTACGCTGTTTGAAGAAGGATATTCTGGGCGACAAATTGCTGAAAAAATTAATATGAGAAGTTCAACAGTAAATGACATCATAAAGCGATATCGGACAACTGGAACTATAGAAAATCGTGTTCGTCCTGGAGCATCTAGGAAAACAACAAAAGCTGAAGATTTGAGAATTGTATTATTAAGCAAATGCAATAGAAAATTAACAGCGCCACAAATAGCAGCGGAAGTCAATCGCGGCCGTGAAGAACAAGTTTCGGCGAGTACGGTAAAACATCGACTTCAACAAGCGGACCTTCATGGACGCATTGCCATTCGAAAACCCTTATTACGTCGGGGCAACAGAGCAAAACAGCTACAGTGGGCCCGTTCTCATCTAGATTGGTCGTTAGATGATTGGAAACACGTGCTTTGGAGTGACGAGTCAAAGTTTGAGGTTTTTGGGCAAAATCGACGAGTTTATTGTCCGAAGATCTAAAACCGAAAAGTGATCCCGAACTGCATTGTGCGTACAGTGAAGCAAGGGCGTAGTTCGGTGTTGCTGTGGAGATGTTTCTCCTTTGCTGGGACGGGAGATTTATGCAGAGTGCAGGGTGTAATGAGGAAGGAAAATTATTTTGCAATACTCCAGAATCATGCAGTGCCATCAGGATTGCGTATAATAGGCCGTAACTTTACATTCATGCATGACAACGACCCAAAACACACTGCGTTAGTGTGTAAGAACTATCTAAAGGAGCAAGAAGAACAGCACACCCTGAAAGTAATGGCATGGCCCCCAGAAAGCCCAGATTTGAACCCTATAGAGTTGTTGTGGGGTGAACTGAACAGCAGGATCCGAAAAATATGCCCAACTTCACAAGAACAAGAATTTAGGGAATATTCTGCAACATGAATGGATTAATATTCCACAATCCGTTTTAAAAAAACTTATCGAAAGAATGCCTAGAATAGTTCGAGCGGTGATTAACAGCAAAGGAGGTTTTTTCGATGAAAAAAAAATATAATGTTCAGTATGTTATATTAGGCCAGAATAACTTTTTATTTATTTATTTTTGTCTTTTTTACCCGTACATACAATAAAATTGCATTTTGTTTTTAGTTTCGTTTGTTTCTGTAACCTTTTCATGTTTTTTTACCAACCGACCGAACTTCTCTGAACGGCAGGGTATATGTATGTTTAGGTATCCCATATCTTAAGCCAAAAAATATATACGTATTCGTGATAGGACTTTTCCGACGTTTCAAAATATGGGATGCTCTAATGTACATATAACATACCAGCAACTAGAGACAAATTTTCTCTACTGAATTCTATCGGCCAACAATTAACGTATTGAAATTGAATTAAATATGATATACTAACATCGATATTACCAAAGTTAAAAAGGTGATGTAAATTGTCATATCAATAACGATCTTAATATGAATGATATCATGTCTAAAAGGAGCGTACAATGTCATTGGAGAACATCTTAACCTTATCTGTAAATATTTTGTTATATAATAATAATGACCATAACAACAACATAAGTAATTCAAGTGCATAGTTATTTTTAAACATTTGTTAGTTCATATTCAGTCATAGATAAAACGTAGGGAACACAGCGAAAGTTCTTCATAGTGCAGATCTACAAGTGTTGCTCAAGAAAAGAGAAAAAAAAACAAAGCTCTGGGACTGAAAAATATTTAGGGAGACACCATTTTATCTTTGTGTTACGGGAATTTTATTGCAATGATATCAGTTATTGTTATACCTTATCTTGCACATTTTTTTAAATACGTCAGACAACTGTATAAAATTTTAATGGCGACTCTAGCATCTTGGACGTTCAGATGATGAGCGTTAAAGAAAACGACATTTCGCAAAAATCTAAAATGAACTCAATTATCACAAAAAACAGTTTAAAGAGGCAAGTTTGCATGAACCGAAGAGAGGCGTCCAAAAACACAGCAATCGATCAATCGTAATAGTTCAAAGTACTTACTATTAGCTTACTTTGTGGCGACTTTAAGATATTGTCTTCTAAGATTTCAAGGTGGAAACTTGGACTTGTTAAACACTTTATTAAAGATTTCTATAGCAACACTGTGGCTCTGGGCCTCATCAGACAAATGCTCTGTAAGTTATCTGAGGCAAAAGTAAAAAATACCGGACCTCGCGTTTAAAGTGATGGTGCAATAGCTTTTGAACAAAACAAAGTTAAAATTATATCCAAATGGCATAGAATTTAGGTTACCATGCGCTAGAATATGGAATATTCAGAATAGAAATATAGCGAAAGTGCACTATTTCACTAAATCACGTACTCGATCACATACTGTGGCACTGGAACACTGAAATACTTCACTATTACCCCTTACCAGCTGAACTAGTTTAGTATTGCTGCTGAAGATGATAGCTTAGCTATCGAAACGTGCGTACAGTGTCAGTGAAGTGTTTCAGTGGACTATTTCAAATTTAGAGGATGGGCGAGCAATATGGTGTACGTTTTCATTCATCTTATAGAAAGAAGGTGTCAGAACATTTATGCACTCATTCCACCCATAGTTTTTCCATATGAATTTAATAATATCAAATAAATATAATTTAAGTAGTTAAACTCACATTGAATATATTGATATTTAAGAAAAAATACAGTTGTAATCGTAATTACCAGTATAAAATAACCAACAAACACCAAAAAATGAGACAAATTCTATTACGTAGAGTATTCTATTGTATGCAATATTAATCAAATAACTATTTACTTTACTTACCGATCCTTCTCTGCAAAAGTTCTAAATTTATCCTACCACCAAATGCGCCTCCATTTTCCAAAAACGCTTCGTCCATATCGTTGGTGAGTATTTGAATAAGCTCGGTCTTCTTGATGAGTTCATGGGTGTATTGGGTGATCTTTTCGTTGGCGACCCGCAGTTCATTTTCAAGTGAAGCAACGGTGTTCTCTAATTTACTATTTTGCTGGAGGAGCTCTTTACCAATACGCGCAGTCAGTTCTAGATCTTTTTCTTTCTAAAACGACGAGAGTTTTGCATTAAAAATTGAGAAGATCAATGAATTCAATAATAATAACAATAATAATAAATTCCTTCCTTAGTGGTAGCAATTCCATTCGTCATGGGGGAAGTTACCCTACGCTCTTTCAGGAATGTAAGTAACCCCGTTGCCGTGGTACCTGCGTGAGCCTTCTCAAAGGCAGAAATTCCAATCAAAACGTAGTTGGAATGCTTCCGTTGCGGAAATAATCAGTATCACAAATAAAGTTTCATTCGTTTAAGAATACAGAATTTTACTTCAAAACGGAGACTCCTACAACAAATGGTCGCGAGGGAACAGTAGAACAAAGTTAAAACGATCGATATCCCTATTTTTATATATGTACGAAACCCAGATTACGGTGGTTCATCTTTAGCCGAAGAAACTGAAAACGTAATAATATACAAGGCGTCCTATGTGAACGGCTTGCTATTTATCAGAAAATTTTAACCTCTTAGTGAACCAATGTTTCTTAGATGATATGTATTAAATTTAAAAGTATTAGAAGTAACACGACGAAGGTGACCCAATCGTTATAAAAAAATAACGTTTGTTAACGTTGATAAAACATCAATGACATAAATAGCGATGATGTGTCTCTAGAATTATTGCCACTCTCCTGATTAGAGAACAAAAAAATCGCCTTTGTACGGCTTGATATTTGTTTTGTTAAAAACGTGAGAGTATTAACCTGTCTGTAAATAGTTGTCTTTCAATTGAAGGCGGCTTTTTTAAAGCTGACTATTATTTGCCTTATCTACAGCCAATAAATTTTTATAGCTTGTAATTACATCAAGCACGTAAAAATTTCCGTAGCCGCCAAAAGAATTATCTCTGTCGAATAAACAAATACGTTGTTATTCTTTAATATAATCGCAATTTTACATTAGAAAAGTGCATAATACGTAAGAGTAAGAATTTCCCATACACTCCATATATTCAATAACAAGGAATCTTCTATCGTGTTTGAGGTATCAACAGTTCACTTTATATAAAAATTAAACAATTTTAGAAATGTTACGTAATTATCTTAATTGTATTTGCAGCAATCATACAGAATTGTCCAACTCCTTCAAGTTTAAAGTTAACTACAGATGCGTATATCTTCAGTGTTAAAATACACCATACGTAAAAACGTAGTTCACACCAAGTATCTTTAGTATATTCATGTTTGGTGGTATACGATATCCAATTTTTCAACGAAAAAGCTTTCTTTATTGTTCTGTATTATAAGGTTGCCAAGATCTATTTGTTAGAATAAATTAGAAAGCATTTGGACTGCTACAGAATTGATTTGAGCTGAAATACTGTTTAGAATAAAAGATGTCTGCGGTATGTGCATAAAGAAATATCAACAATAATATTGACCATTTATTAACGTTAATCCAAATAAATTTGGAGAAATTTCAGGATAATTTAGTTACCTACGTACGTGATTAGATACATATTTTAGAAAATTATTCAACCTATTGTTTTATTATCTTAATCATAAATGTAGTAATCAGAAATAATAACTTTAAATCTACGTTAATCATTTCTCTCTATGCAAACAAAATGATTCTGGCAGTAACTTATCAATGGAATTCACGGGAAATGCTAAAATACGATAAATGTACAACCAAAAAAGCTTATTAGCTCATTCATTTGAATGCGGATGTCTGAAATCGAGAGTATTATTTTGACAGCTCAGATGACTTGACGAGTTGTTGTCAATGTTCCGGTAAGAGTATTTAGAGATTCAATCTTTCTACATTGTTGCTTGGCTATTTGGCAGTTTCTAGGCTAAAAAACGAATTCTTTTCAGAACTTACAATTAGTCATTACTTTCATAATAATGAGTAAAGAAGCAGGTTCTTCTAGTTCGACGCTTTCTTTACTGACATTTATCTCTGGAGCAAAAAAAAATGAGTCGTACAACATTACACAGATTTTTAAAAACTATTAACTTTAATAGTTGAGTTTAGGCTTTCACGACCGTAATCCATAGTAGAAATGTCTTTCGGGTGATGTCGTGTAGTTAATATTTTACTTGACGTTTCGCTGACCATCCTGTCAGCTTCTTCAGAAGATTTCTAAAGACTGCTGCTGAAATCTTCTGAAGAAGCTGACAGGATGGTCAGCGAAACGTCAAGTAAAATATTAACTGCACGACATCACCCAAAAGACATTTCTACTATTAACTTTAAATAAGCTTTAATACAATTTTTTGTTTAATTGTCATATTAATTTCGATAAACGTACACAAAAGTCCTTATTAAGCGAAAGAGGTTAGATTACAAGGTGGAGCTGGGATTATTTGATGGCGATAAGGCAGTATAGAACGGAACAGACCAATATATTTCGATGAGGCATGGGCACGCAAAAGAAAGTGCGGATCGGTACTGCCATTACCTCTCGACAAGCTTTTATCGAAGATTTGTCAACCGACCTCAGAAATCCAAAGAGGCAAAGGAGAAGGCTTGTCGTGTTTTCCAGGAAATGGATTGTTGGCGTTCCAGAGTATAAAAAATTGTTGGTATGAGAAGTCGTTCGATAACATATTCTTTAAGTTACGTCACAATTCTGTAATTATGGTGTACAATGCACCGATACAGTTTCTAACCACTAGCTGAAACAAGTGTGATATTCGGGGATGGCTGGGTTCAAAAAATATTTCCTTCAGTATAGAAATGGTTCATTTACAATTGTTGCACTTAGTGCCCTCCAGTAAATTTCTTGAAAACACTTCTTGTGAGCAGCGCTACACTGTGTGATGCGTAATAAGAAAAATGTTGTCGCAACTTATAATTGCGACATATACGACAAAGACTGAAAAAAAAAATAGAAGCATACGTTTTTCCACTTTTGTCGCTGCAATATTTGCAATTTTAAATATAACGTACGTAGGTGCACAGTAAGGTTATCGATTCAAATTAGTCGACATCTTCTATTCTTTTTGTTCAGGATTATCTTATGTCACTAATTTCTAGGCCTGTAAACCGTTCTGTTTCCGCTACTTTTCCTATATTGGAACACTGCGTAGGTTTCGGAAAAACCTTTAAAATTAAGAAATAATTATTAATTAGTAATTCAGTAAGTTAAGAATACTTGCAATTTGAAGTGGATGCCTTACATTTTATTAAAAATAAATAAATGCACGTTACATTTCAAATATTGGTAGGTATTGAGAGACTGTTACCTTTCTTGCTGCACAATTAGTGTCAAAGAAATGGATCAGCCAATCATTCTATATCGATTTCTTCAACAGTTAATTGTGCGAATGTCCACGCCGTATATACAATCTAATTATAGTAAAAACTATTTGAATTTGCTTTGAATCTTACCTCTTCCAGAAGCCTAGTTACTGCTTCTATGTCATCGTAGGTACTGGTCATTTGGCTCACGCGGTTGCTACATAGAACTGAAACAAACGGGTCACCATCACCAACTGTCAGCGTGAAAAAAAGGAAAAAACAAGTGTTCAGTTACGATAACATGTATAGAGAATCTGAGCTAGTAATTGTCTTGCAGTCGAAGTGTATTCCGTCAGATTAGATTAAATTCTTTTTATCTGATTATAAAGCAAAATATAAAATATTCTGCATTACAATCGATACGTGTATTGCTTTTTGATTAGCATTATCACTTGCAGAAAGACGAATAAGTTAGCAAAAACCACTTAATTTGCGTTTGGCTCTCATTCCTGAAAAAATACTGTTGTATTAAATTAAACTTACGTAGTACATATAAAATCCAATTTCTAGTTGAAAAGTTTTTGCAAAGAATATGGCAAACATTTAAAATTAGATACGTCTAGTATTTACGTTTAGATAAACGGCATTAATGACTATTTATTGCACTCTACCTATGTAGCATCTTGATAAAGATCATATGTCTATAAACAGCGTCTCCTATTTGTTGCCATGGTGATATACTGTGTACATACTTCAAAATGTTTATGTTTTCTTTCAACTTCTATGCCTTGGATTTTTTTTAATTTTCTCATATCGTCGTCTAATAATCTCGCACAATTATTCATCGTTATACTTTTGAACGACAGAAGCTAGCGTTTTTAGAAAAATTAGAATTTTTGCAAACTAACTTTGGGCGCTATCAGTACTTCAATGATATTTCCAGCGTCACCAGAAGTGACGTCAATTTTCTTGTTTTAAATAGAAATTGCCTGTATCTTGTTATGGTTTTGGAAAGGTAATGGAAAGGCAAATTCAGCGATACCACATACGTTGTTCTTTCGCCTAAGAAATTTTACGATATCTAGCAATAAATGTTTTGGTAATATGTTTTCATTGTTATGCAAACTGATACAAAGAACTCTTGGTATTTGTTGTAATTATATCTTGCGCTTTTCATATTTTCTTTCCTTTTGCCGTATTATTTTTCGTTATTTCTTCACTTTATGGAGTTTTGTTCGAAATACTTAGTACAACAGGTCGTTTTAAATTTACCAATTTTTAATAGACAGCATGTCTGTTTTTCAGACTTTTTATGTTGTTATTTTTAGGATAGCTTTGACAGAAACTATGCAAAATTGCTGAGTCAACGTCAATATTATGTAAAGAATAGAGATTTTACAGTTTGGTAATTGTTATTATTACCTTGCCTAACAACGAGCTCTTTGGATCAATCTGGCGTCACAGGAGACAATTTAGAACTCTTTCCTAGTCAACTTTGCACAACAACAGAAACAAATTACCAAAACCTTTATTGCTGCATATCTGTTTTTTAGTAATTTATGATCTCACTGTATATTTATATGGCTTCCATCGGTGAATACTGACAAAAAAATGCGACGAGCACGTCGTCGATAACACATTTTTATTGTCGTGTATAAAATTTTATTTTGTCTACAGCAGAATTCACAGAAAAACTAAGAAATATTCGAATGATGATGTAATGTCAGGCTCATGTCAGTTAAGTAACGGGCTTATGTTATAGCCCGTGAGATTAGATTCTTTTATGCGAAAAATCACATCTGTCTAACGCACACTTACGAACAAAGACGGTTTCCGTAAGTGTCGCCTGTTGTATGTATTCATATACAAATACCTGTGGAGGTATCAAAAGCTTATTCTGTAGGACAGTTTCCAATCAATAATCATGATTTACAAAAGAGAGAAAATATATTTTGTATTGAGACAACAATATCGAAATACTAAAGCGACAAGAACGCCTCAGAGCCATAGGTATTTCGATGCCAGTACTGATAACTACACATTATGTTTATTGCGGTTACAGCACCTTTTAGCACCTGATTAAAAAGATACGCACGCGAAAACCTTTCATCTCGTTTTGTTTTCCCTTGTACAATAATTTCTACCAAATCCTACCATGCTAATGTAAGATTTAATATTAAGGTAAACAAAACGTGCTAATATTTAAATATATGCCAACGTCGTTTATTTTATGAAGTCTGCATTTTGTTAAATTGAATCTTAATTTTTCAAATACTAATAATGATAATGATAATAATGCATATGTATAACGATGCAAGATAGGCCTCTTTGTAAGAGTCATCGTTAGGACCCGTATCCTTACAGATGATGGTCCTTTCCCTGATTTGATTATTCAAATGACGTTGTTATAGAACATGAAGAGCGCAATCCCCATCCTAAGATCACTTTATCACGTTTATGAATAAAACCAGTACGTACAAAGTGAATACTCATTACATATACGGATATTATTATGTTTTGGTTACTTTACAAGCATGTTATATAAGATACAATATGCACTTCAAATATATTTTTAACACAACATCGTTAAATGTTTTTACATATGCATTTTAATAAAAAAAAAACTTCAATATTCTTCAGTTGCTAAAAACATACGCAAATTTAATTCTTTAAGTTTAGACGTTTTACATAAATTGTTTACTGTAGTGAAAAAGCTAATTAACTTTTTTTTTCAACATAAGCTAATAATACGACAAATTATTTGTTGCTAGTTTCTGAGAAGACAAGGTCTTTAATTTGCGCTTTAAAGTTAAAAAAAAGTGTAATAAACCTCGAGGAGGGATAGTATGGCCCAAGAAATGCAGGAAAGTCTTAATGGACGGTTTTGGAATTAGGGGGATTATTACTTTCTGAAGCATTTATGCATTTTTTCGTCCACAAGAACTTGCATTTTCTTGTGGTAATTGTTACAGGTTCTGTCCAACACACACTATATAATGGATTGTCACTGATCAGTGAACAATTTTACGAATTTCCCCTATGCCTGTTTCCTCTAACATTGAATTAGCCGACATACATTCCACGTATGGGTGTGCTAGTGGGAGTGCCAGAGAAGTGCAACATCTTTATATTGATGCTTACTCCAATCGCCAAATAGTGCTGCCATTGGTGGTGAAATATCACCACACGTGAGGACAAAATCATTTAAAAATTCGCAAAGCAGTTAAAATAGTAGTGATGTGGTGAATGTCTGCACGAAATTGTAAATTTTTAATTTTAAAAGTGGTGATTAATCATGTGCATAGATAACGATATTGGTATAGCGAGACCCACCCAAAATGATTGCTCGTACCTGTCACACTCCACATTGTACAACGACGTGTCATAAAATCATATGTCGTACAAACCATTACGACTCTCGTGAAATGTTTCGTATCTCCGAAACGTTCCACTTGCGGACCCGTGTTCATCAAGAGTTACGAATACAATGTTTATAAATGTTATGTATAGATATAATTAAATGAATTCTATGGATTCTGGACGTTTTAGCCCATAGAATCTCCCGTAGCGGTGTGATACTTTTTTTACCACCCTGTATATCAAAAAACTTGTTTTTGTTTATAGAACAATGATTATTCTTTGGTATCATTTGAAGAAAACGTATAATTTGTCAGGTATGTTTATTTAAAATAAAACAATAGTTACTAGCTACTGCTTGAAGCGTTACATGAATTGAAACTGATATTCATCAGTGTTTTTAAGCGTTTTAGATACCTTGAAAGTATGGAATAGTAAACATTTCCTGGACTGATTAAATCAAGATCCAATCGTTTCCTCGAAGAGGACAATGTTTTCGTTTACTTGTAAAGGAAAGTTATAAATTATCATAATTTTGTCTGGATTTACTGGATTTTACTGTCACAAATCAAAAAATAATTAACACGTAAAAAAAACCTCCAGGTTTAAAAAAGTTACGTCCTAAAACTTATTAAATGAGATTTCGTTCAATCCCATTTAAATTTAAATTTAATTTAATTTTTTACTACTTGAAAATGATTCTTTTTATTGAGGAAATACATACATATTCATATCAATTATTAAAGTTGTTATATTTCAATAATGAAAAGAATTTAGAGGCAAGCTCTGCACAAAAATTATGTCTAAGTATACAGTGTTCAGTTTCCGCTGAGGTTTTGTTTTTTAAATGGAAACATTACAGAATAATTTCACCTTCTGGTAGGTCCTGCAAAAAAAATGGCGGGTATTCCATTTAAAAAGATTACGTAAATCAAACAAGGTGACGATTTCGTCGGCCATCTTGTAGACGTTAGTTGATAGAATAAAATTTTCGATCCCTTATCGAAACACTGTAAGAAATACCCAATCAAATAAAATATCAATCTGTCATTGAGGACAACGAAATATGGCAAAAATTTCAAATTCTTTGAATTATTTTAAAAACTAAGATATGGGATATTGAAGAATGTTGAGATGAATTGAAGAGAGGCACCCAAAAACGTATTAATATGCAGGTGTTCTATTTAAAAAAGAACCAAACTTGTATCATTTGAAGCGGAAGCTGAACACTCTGCACACTTGAATATAACTTGAAGTTGTGCAGAACTTGTTTCCGAACATTTTTGGGAAAACCTTTTTTTTTTCATTTTACAATTACATTTTGTCCATGCACTAGATTGGTATGCTGTACAATAAACACGTGCGAAGTTTGGCAAGCAAATACATAAGATATACTTAGTAATAACCACATTTTTTGAGAGAAAAGTACAGGTGCCTTTAACGTGTTATTCTAAGTAGCTAATTTTTTCTTTTTTCTGCTATATTCATATTATACAAACAATTTCGGTTAATAATGATAGCAAGGACTTCGGTTATATTAAGTTTATTAATAAATGAATATTTTTGACTAACTTCACTCACCCGTGATAAAAATAAGGTTTTACACTGCCAGCAAAAAAGTAAAATCTGCCAAAATACGTGTTACTTAAGATGAATAGACTTTTATTTTCAAATAAATGCCAGAATGTTAAAATGCATTCGACTCGAAAGGCATAAGTAATAATATTTAAGCGGCTTCTCTAATAATTACTCCAGCCTTGCGGTAAGTTCAATATTAGTAGGTGTCTAGAAATGGAGCTTCACTGAAATATTAAATATGTATTGAAAATTATTCAAAATATTCAAGTAAATAGAAGTTTTTAGTTTTACTATTAAAGAATGGTACCTTTACTTTGCTCCTGTTTTGTGATTTATCTTTCTATGTTCTGTACTTAACAGTAATGAAAAGGATGTGTAATGTTTTATTTTAGTACAACATGGAGCTTTTATTACAAATGATCATTTGAAGCAAATTAAATATTAATTAAGCAACATTAATTTAGTGGGGTTAGTACTATATTAATTAGATTAGACTGATTAATTTATATCACAAAATTCCTCAGATATTAGAAGTAGTTAGTTTATTATTTAGACTGAAAAAACAACACTGAACAAACACATACCTGACATTGGAAATAAATCAGACCTATTCGCACATTTCTAACGCGTATGCAAGCAGCTTTTCCATTAGCGAAAAGTTAACATAACTGGATGCAAGAAACGAACATAATTGGCGAAAAGCACCTGACAGCGCAAGGAATATCTAAGAAGGTTACATTTAAACGTCAGTACAACGGGAATCCCTATGGAGGAAACAAAATCAGATGACAGACATCCGAATAGCGCATGCCCGGAGTATCCTTGTATACACCCATAATAACAAAAGGAGACAAATATTAAAACCGGAAAGATTAGTAAAATTATTACAAGTAAACAAACACGAAAGCAGCTATACATAATCATCTACTTGCTACTCATTTCAAAAATAACTTACGAAAATAGTTAAGGGTCTCGCGGATTTGATCCGGTGAAAGTTTTAGATCTGCCTCGTCGATCTGTAGGGCGGGTGAAGGGATGAACCAATCCTGGTTTTCGTACCCTGCATGAAAATAAAAAATACAATCACAGTCCACATTATGCAGAATACTACTGCAATAAATATAATTCCTATAAATTAGACCACATAATTACATTAGATAATAGGTATTATTCACACAATACGTAGTCAGTTATCTAAGCATTAACCAGACGCGTGTGATTTTTTTTAAGCAACGTTATATTGCGACATGGCATCAACGTAAATCGCGAAAAACGCATGACTAAAATGTTCATTAAACACAATCGTTTCAATGTTTGTCCTTTGGAGACATGAGACTAACCTTATTTGCACGCCATATTAGACCGGTAAACCTTAACAGCGCGATTATTAATGTAAATTTAACCGACAACTTTGCCGGCTCTGAGAAAAACATTGCAACGTTGTTTATAAATAGAACTTGGACCTTTTCGCAAAACATGTACTTTATGCATTTTTAGAACAACAGGGAGATTTCTTAATTGTATAAAAAATGTCAATTGCCATTCGATATAAAAGTTAAGGAAATATTATTTCTAAATGCAATATCTCAGAAGAGTTAAACTTGTACATCTGTAAAAGAACGAGTGTATATTACAAACATTAACTTCCGTATGTACACTGCCGTTCAGTGAAGTTCGGTCATACAATAAAAATCTATTATATCACACTGTATACAATTATTAATACATAAAATTAGAAAAATATTAAGCATACACTCTTTTCTAAGGGATTAAAGCCATAAATTATTATGTAAAGTAGAAATATTGCGACAACCACAATAAAGAACTTTTATTATCATACCAAGAATTTCTCGGAAGTACCGATCTTTTGAAACGGGTCGTTTGGGGATTATTAACGAACAATACATTTAGGAAATATACCGCAGTATCATTCTTGTTTATTTATCACAGCCGTGTTGGTGTGCATCTGTCGTTTTTGCGCGAAAGTTTTAAGAAAATTTACTTCAAAATGGCACGTGGCAAGCCTACCAGTGTAGAAAAACGTTCACGCATTATTACGCTGTTTCAAGAAGGATATTCGGGGCGACAAATTGCTGAAAAAATAAATATGAGAAGTTCAACAGTAAATGACATTATAAAGCGATATCATACAACTGGAACTATAGAAAATCGTGTTCGTCTCGGAGCATCTAGGAAAACAACAAACGCTGAAGGTTTGAGAATTGTATTACTAAGCAAACGCAATAGAAAATTAAAAGCGCCACAAATAGCAGCCGAAGTCAATCGCGGCCGTGAAGAACAAGTTTCGGCGAGTACGGTAAAACGTCGACTTCAACAAGCGGACCTTCATGGACGCATTGCCATTCGAAAACCCTTATTACGTCGGGGCAACAGAGCAAAACAGCTACAGTGGGCCCGTTCTCATCTAGATTGGTCGTTAGATGATTGGAAACACGTGCTTTGGAGTGACGAGTTAAAGTTTGAGGTTTTTGGGCAAAATCGACGAGTTTATGTCCGAAGATCTAAAACCGAAAAGTGATCCCGAACTGCATTGTCTCTACAGTGAAGCAAGGGCGTAGTTCTGTGTTAGTGTGGGGATGTTTCTCCTTCGCTGGGACGGGAGATTTATGCAGAGTGCAGGGTGTAATGAGGAAGGAAAATTATTTTGCAATACTCCAGAATCATGCAGTGCCATCAGGATTGCGTATAATAGGCCGTAACTTTACATTCATGCATGACAACGACCCAAAACACACTGCGTTAGTGTGTAAGAACTATCTAAAGGAGCAAGAAGAACAGCACACCCTGAAAGTAATGAAATGGCCCCCACAAAGCCCAGATTTGAACCCTATAGAGTTGTTGTGGGATGAACCGGACAGGAGGATCCGAAAAATATGCCAACTTCACAAGAACATTTACGGAATATTCTGTAACATGAATAGATTAATATTCCACAATCCGTTTTAACAAAACTTATCGAAAGAGTGCCTAGAATAATTCGAGCGGTGATTAACAGCAAAGGAGGTTTTTACGATGAAAAAAAAATATAATGTTCAGTATGTTATATTAGGCCAGAATAACTTTTTATTTATTTATTTTTGTCTTTTTTACCTGTACATACAATAAAATTGCATTTTGTTTTTAGTTTCGTTTGTTTCTGTAACCTTTTCATGTTTTTTAATAACCGACCAAACTTCTCTGAACGGCAGTGTACATGCTAGAACAGTACACAGTAGACTTCTTAAATGTACATTTTGTATTATTTCCATGTCCAAACGTAAATTTTGTTTATGGTAGCTCGCTAGTTATTAGTTCTCATTTGATGCTATAGACCTATAGAAGAAGTTTCGCTGCTTGAAACCAGGTTGCTAATAAAATTGGTGTGCCAAAATTGCTATTTGCGGAACAAATAGTGAATAGCACATTACTAAAACATACAATCTAATTTATTCACTCATCTATGTAGGTCATTTACATACAATAAAGTAAACGGAATTCTTATAATCTGCCTTATAAATATTTCGTGAAGATTCATCTTCCAAGCCCGAATTTAGTGTTATGCCCTGCCTCAAGCCACACACGATAGTTAAAGGTGTGCTAACCATTTGCACCACAGCGTCTTGTTAGGAACGAGTCACTTTTATACCTAAATATCCAATGCCTGCAAATACCTTCTCAGGCATAAATTCCTATGTGTCTAGAAGACGTATCTAGCGGCAAAATGTGAAAATCTTAGATTTTCTTTGGTTTTCCGAGGTAATTACATTTTTTAAAAATTAATGACAATCTTAACGAAGGAAACGAAGGAAATCTCGAAAGAACCAAAAAAAGGTTTTGGAATACTGGAAAAATATCAACATCAAAAGAGATTTTGTACGCAAGACAAAACTGAACAAATAACTTTACAATTTCTGATAAAAGATGTTGGCATTTTGACATTGTAAAATTGTTAGGTAAATATTGTAACTAGTCCGAAATGCATTTAAGAAAAAAATCTAAATTGTATTAGTTAATAAATTTTAAATAAATAAACAGTTCGATAACGAAGGAAATTTATGATATATTAATGCCACTATTGTGTCCCTAAAGACAGTAAAATTCTTGTATTTATATAGTGCAAATTGCTTGCCTTATTTTTATTATTATATGGTTGTTGACTGTTTTAACATAGTAATGTCAGGCAGTGTTTACCCAAATAGAAATAAAAACATTATTTTAATACATCATTTGCAATGATTCAGTAGCTAATTCCATGTATATCGTAAAATAGATAGATTATTTATAATATACGTTGTAAGATTCAGTTAGAAATAATGATGGCAAATACCATCCGCTAAACATATGTACACCTAGATATATAAATATTATTTGCTGTCGACATTACATCGACATATCTCTTTACTTTGTAAAATAAACAAAGCTAAATGAATATAGAGGCAGAACAAATAACGAAAACAGGTTCCCAAAGTTTATATTTATATAACTGCGATCGTCGAGGACATAAATCGTTATCTGTAAGACGCAATTTGCGTTCAAAATGGAAATAAAATTGTTTTCAAACATTTTTAATATTCCCATTGTGCGTATCGATTTTAGTAGGTTATCTTGGTCGAGGCACGTAATTCTATTATTACTTCAGGATTATGTACAAAAACAAAAACAAAAAAATTGAATTTGATAATGTGCTGTTTCTTATAAATAACTCGTTATTGTAATTAGGAGAAATTAATTTTATCAAAAATCCAAGGAGTATCCATTTAATGGGAGTGAACGAACTCGCTATGCACTAGAAATGGCTGCGTAGGTGTCGCTAAAATAAAATCAATAAAATGCACATGTATTATGGTACTCATCTCTTAGATGAAAATCTAGTAAAAAATAGGGAAATGGGGTTTATACGAAAACCTAAAAGCTCCTTATTCAAGTATATAACTCAACTTGTTATTGAAAAAAAATTTAGTATTGCTCAGAACTAAGAAGTATTTATTGTATGATATTCTGTTATATACGTGCTCACTTCTGTTTATAATAATGTATTCCCCATCGAAACGACAAAATAGTCGTAGTGTAATGTTTGAAATGAATTTGTAAGGATCATGGCTGGAATATCAATTTTACATTGAGTATGAAAAATATTAAATTCATGTTAACGTTTTTACTGCGTATGCAAGTCATACCACGCACTTACTTAGCCAACATTTATTTTTATTGTATACTTGTTTAATAATTAGTATTGGCTTTTGGTACATAATTGTCGTAAATAATCATTATAATTATTGTTCGTCTATCTATTAATAGTCAATTTTAAAATTGTAAACAAGTTAAAGCAGATAATTATCCAAGAGAACGAAATTGTTTTCACAACCCTCGGAAGTTATGTCTTTTGTCCTTATAAGAAGCCTTCTTATTATAATAACACGATGGTAATTATTAATAAAACCAAACCTCCTGCTTAACCGTGTAACTTCCCTATTAACTAACTCAATTTTGTGATTATCATGACATATAAACAAATAATAACAAAACCTAAAACCTGTAATCGATCGCTTTACAAACAACCAAAACCTCAAAGTATGATGTAAGAACAACAATATCATAAATATTACTGAGAAGCCACAAAATTCTACGGACAAAACAAGTACTAATTGCATAATACTCTTCAAGTAACTTACGTTTACAATATACGCATCGCATTATTCGATCTTAGGAACTTTTAGAAACCGGTTACATTAAATGACAACTACACTTTTAGTTGCAGCTGAATATACTGCACATTTTTACAGCAATTAGGCAAGCTGGCTCATCTAATCTTGGCTCCGCTGATAGCGTATTCAAAAATTTTTACAATAAACAATAACAATAACACTATTTCGAGAACAAAAATTAATCATGGGATCATGCTGATAAAATTATATCACCTATTTATTTTTACAATTCTGGATTAGGTATTGGTGACAAACACGTATTAACAATATTTGTTTTGACAATTACAAATGGGACACTACCTTAGATATGCATGTACGTATGTTTACACCATCTCGTTTACAGGAAAATAAGGCCTTGACGCCGATAATAATAATGAACTGATTTCGGATGGCGCTTGAAACGTAAGCAATTTTCTTGATAATAATGAAGTTGCTTGTTCCAGTGGGTCTATTAGAAACATGTAGGATGCACACAGAAATCACGTGAAAATATTGAATAGTCATTGTTAATTCGTTCACTTGTACTTTTAACCATTATAATTATAAGAGTACTGTACAGTATCAAATTCGGAATCTTAAAAGCATTTAAACTTCATTGTAGGATTAATATTAATCGTTCCTTCCACGAGGATTTTAATAAAATCTTCTCACCTATAAAAATAAGTTCAAAATACAATATATCCATGGAAAACTACAATCAAAATTTACTGCATAACACTTTCAAGGAAATTTCCAGCATAAAAAATAAAATTAGACACGCATCAGATACGTGTTTGATAAAAATATTTGTTTTTCACAACTACATCAAGATTTCTATCGCCTTTTTTAATTATCAGTTATCTAATTGCAGTATTTTGTGATTAAAAAATTTTCAAGTATACGTATAACATATTCTAGTGAACTATAGTAAGATTTTATCTGTTTTGAGTCTAAATTTGCTTCTGTTTTAAATTTTTTTAAATTAGATACATTTTGCTGTATTTCAGTTATGCAATCAGTGTAACATGGTAATGTTATACCAAACGCAATACATGAAGTTGCAACTCTAGCATTTACAAAGATTCACAAATTTTAAATCATGGTAGTTACTTATTGAGGACCTATGCAAATGCAGGGTGAGTTGGGAGGAACATACCAAACTCCAGAAGTGTATTGTACACGTAAAAATAATGTAAATAAACCCATATGTTCTAATTCATTTGTTTTCAAGTTATAGCGTACCACCGCCGTTGGCCTCTAAATATTCCCGTTGTAAAAACCATAAACAAACACCATATTCGCATATTCTAAATTTGGATAAGTGTGTATTGGTTCAGATAGCCGGTATGTTTCACATGTGATAAGAAGCGAATAAATATAGGACACATCTGATTTTTTGTTTTACATGGGTAGTTAACGCAAGGATATTTTTATTTTATTTTAGACGTATTAACTCCAAAACAAGCGAAGATTTGGAGGAATGTTACTTAATTTTTTTCTTTAGATACGCCATAACTTGAAAATAAAATGAACATCGATGATTTTTTTACATTATTGTCACGTATTCAATACATTCTTGGAGTTTGATATGTATATGTGTTTAATTTAATGATATTGATATTGAATAAGCAATTATCTGCAAATTTAGCTTTTTTTAAATACTATATAGCATGCAAGGTCGGCGATTAACGTAATGAAAGAAAATACTTTTGAATCGATTTATTGCGGTTTGACTGAACTATTGTTCAGTGTCAAATTGTCGACAAATCGCACACCATAGATATCTACATACCTACACCACAACCTATTTAACACCAGTTATTTCTATCTTGAAAATGCTTAAACACATGTACATCTACACTAATTCAATGATAAAGCCGTGTTGAAATTAAAAGGTCTCCTTTGGAGCAACATTTGTTAAACTTAGTATATTTATTCAGCAGCCAAGAACGGATTTAGTTATATAAAATTTACTATATTATGCTCCTACCGGCCGGTAGAAAGCTTACCGCACGCTATAGTTGAAACCTCTAGACTACCACTCAGCATTTTTTTTTAATTTAAACGTGATAGAGTCATCATAATGAACGACTATTCTAGCTAATCATTAATTGAATTAATATTAATTTTTAAAAGACGTTGATAATTTTTGCATTTATATTCATTTATTTGGAATCGATAGTTTAATGAACATTTTCGATCTTTCGATTGCGATGACAAATGTGCAAATAAATATTGTACATACTTGATCAAGTCTATTTCCGCATGGTATATTAAATCGACTACTATATTAAATTAGTACGACTACTAATATTTATACAAAAAAAGGTTGACTTTACATTAGACAACATGTTGATTTTTGTCAAGAATTTTGCAAATTGAAAAATAGATGGTATACAGAGCGTTCCATTCAAAAAAAAATTCTGTTGATACCACCTCTACACCTACGGTAGAAGATGTTACGGATAAGTAAGTGCTTTTGATAAAATGTGTATTGAGTCCTTTTATGTCCAACCTAAAGCCTGCATTTCTTACAAATTGCAAGCTAATAATAATTTGTTAATACAAAACCGCAATTTACCATCAAAGTTTCAATTGTGCAAGAATTGTAAATTAAAACCTGCTGCAACTTTTGTAGCTGTAATTAGTAACTTTATATCTAATGTTTAATGCAAAATTAAACATTTTGTGTTTGTTTAACGGTATAGCCATAAATGCGCGCAAGAATATCGCCAAATGAAAAGCAGCCAAAATTTCATGAAAACCAAATGTAAAGCCTCGGCATCAGTCACGCTGTGGTCAATTTGTTTGCAGCTAGGCTTAAAAACTTGCACTCGTAAAATGTGTTTTCCTCGTTTTTAGTGCACTTATTATACAAAAAACAGAACAAATGTTAGCAGGCGCGATTGCTCCCGCATTAAGGGGCAAAAATCATAATTGTTGCACACTTCCTAAGGAATAACGATTTCTGTAAACCACTTAATTAAGGAAATAGTATCAGAAGGTCTAGCTTGACATTCCAATACTGAACTAATTATTATGTAATTGTACAAATTAAATGCAAATGTGTATATCATTCATGCACCAAATCCACCTGCTCAAAGTAGTTAAAAAACAAATTTCTTCGCAGCTGATTAACGAGATATTTGTACTAGTTAGGACATGGTATTTATTTTATAAAGAAAGCAGGATGAATGGTGTTTGTTAAATTTCATTCCTCACATAGAGAAATACGTAAAATGATATACACATTAAAATGTTAATTTTACAGAATGCACTTCACTTAAGGTAACATTAACCTGGATTCAAAACAGGAAAGTATGATATATACGCAGAAAGAGCGTTAAACTTACCTATCAAATCAGACATTCCCGCAATACTAATAATAAACCATCTCGATGAATGTAAATTCTAAGGTAAGTAGGTAGACGTGTATGCACTGTCAACAAAACTGTTTCTTCATTACCAGGCCGCTAGTGATTGTCACGGTCGTGGTACTACGGCGCTCGAAAAAAGCATTTCTATTCGATGTTTATGAATGCTTTTGAGAAAAAAATCAAAGTTACTTAATAGCAAACCGGTTTTATATAAGACACCAGACCACCAAAAAGAACTCAATTACTTTTTACTGTGTCAACTCCACGCAGGTATAGAAGCGAATCGTCTTAACAACGTTATTTTGTTTCAGCCGTATACGATTTAATCAGATAAGATATTCGTAGTAAACATATTTTTTTCCTTAAGCTCATGAATTGTTTATTTAACAAATTTAACAATAATGCACTATACTTCGTACCGACTTACACCCTAGTTACTAATTAATTTCTTACACATACAACACTGCCTCGTTTAGCCACAATATACCGACTAATTTTATGAACAGACACCATTATATTTTATCGCAGAAAATAAATATTTCATGCAACACATTTCTTTCGAGATATAAATAAAAAAATATATTGTATGTTTACCTTTTTACATTAAATGGTTGACGACGTTCATAAAAATTATTTATTTATGTATTTATATGGAATCATACTGTTTAAAGTTATGCTTATATATTTACTCAGATGTAATTTATTTTTAGTCTGAATAAGCTTTTATTAAATCATTGTTTCTCGTACTACTTTTCGTTAAAGCGATACGTCAATATACTACAATTCCCTCTTATTTCTACAGGGTGCGTTGGGAGGAATAAACCAAGCTCCAGGAGCATGTTGTACACGTCAAAATAATGGAAAAGTAACTTCTTAACCGATTTTCATTTGTTATGGTATAGTATAATTTAAACATTTTCGGTTGTTTTTAAGTTAATACATCTTAAATAAAATAAAAATATCCTTGCACTGACTCACATAAAACAAAAAGTCAGGTACATTCCACATTAAAAGTATTTCGCTTTTTATCACATTCGACGCCTGTACCGACCGTTTTGAAACGGTAAATTATTTCAATAATTTTTTTTGTTCTGATACATGTCAGTGTCGGTGTATTTTTGACAGTGGTTTAGCGTTTATCTGTTTTTGCAATGAAAATGCTACGGTTGCATAAAATATTTAAGGTAAATGGTATTATTTTTGAACATTTATTAGAAGAACGCTATAAAAATAATGTTAATGTATGAAATGTTATTTATTTGTAATTATGCTACAACTTAAACGCATATGAAAATCGAATAAGAACATATTAGTTTTTTTTTGCATTAATTTCACGTGTGCAATATACTCCTGGAGTTTGATCCGTTCCATCTGACTTGCCCCGTATATTAGCAGAATGAACCCTTACAAGTAGCATAACATTTTTGCTTTAATTTGACAAATGTTACGGTTGTGAACATCGTCGTTCTGGACGGGTCAGCTTATACATCCTACTAGCTAAAATATCATAAATCATATGCATTACCTAACTCAATTTACTTACAGCGTATTTCATTAGAACATCATACAAAAATGTCAGAAATACGATATACGATGGACACCGAAAAAGTAATGATCTTGGTAACTAAATAAATAATTCTAGTATAGCTTCCTCGTGATATTGACGGAATCACTCACGACAAACGCAATGTGGAAAGAGAAAAAAACGCACCAGCCCTTAGACATGTTTCTACCTATCCGGCAGCTTTGAGCATGCTTCATCTTCACTCGTGTCTCACAAGTTATATCACTTCAGTCGAAATGACTAGCCAGACATTTCTTGACGCTCTATAGTGCAATAGCAGTCTAGAAAGCAACTACACACAAACTGGGCACCGTTCCCCAAGCCACCAGTTCTTGGACTGAGATGGCGTGTGCTTTTCGAAACGAAATGTATGTAAATGGTCACAGGCTTACCATGATGTATTGACAGAACACATCAAACCTGATATGTGCTTTTTCTCTCCTCACATTGTTTTTGTTATGAGTGATTCCACCAATACCATGAGGAAGCTGCATTAGGATTATTTTTTTGGTTATTGATTCTAGATATTTTATAATGTGTTCCGATGTTTTATGGATATAAAATAAATGCCTGCTGCTTACCGAAAATATTCTCTATGATGTCTATTATCCTATCAACAAATTTCAGACTTTTACTATTTATACGATACACGCAATTTTGCAATTTCACAAGTTTGTATATAAATTTTGAGGTTGTGACACTAATATTGAGAAAAGGTAATAATATTCACAAATTCCATCTTTTTCATATGTGCGGCGGAAAAGCGTTAGTTTGCAATAGTAAAGCTTTCTAGCTCACGATCACAGTTTGTCTGTAAATTCGAAAACCTCTTTTATTATATCCTATTTAACAGCAAAAGTTAATTTCCGACCATAAGTAGGCGTCTCTGAAGAAGATAAAGACTTGCACATCATGATAAAAGCGCGCTTGAAAAGAAGCATAGGAAGGAATATTTCAACACATAATTTTATTTTGTCAGAAGTGGAACTCATCGCAAAATATGTTCAGGATAGTAGAACTTGTAATCTATAGTTTTGAATGCAAAAACAAAATTTAGAGAGTGGAAGCCAAATTCTCTTTTGTTGCATGAAAAAGCATTCACACATATCATGCAGCTCGTCAGCAAAAAAAAAATAACATTATTGGGGAAGATCTCTGCGACCAGGATTTTCTGATGGGATATTTTAAGCGTAGCGAAGGAACTCATATGAGAGTGGCAAAATCATTGGCAACAGTACAGACCTACGCAATACACCTAGACACAGATCATAGAATGTGTGAATAGCAACAACAATTTCCAAATTGTTCAATTCGACTATTAGCAAGCTTAAATTTAATCCAGGTTAATAATTTGCTCTCTTGTATAACCTCCAAACGGTGAGATGAAGGAAGATACTGTTCCGGGAATTAAGAACAAATAAAGTTTGTTGATCATTTGTAAGATATACTAGAGAGATCAAACTAATAGTGTAATGTCTGTGTTTACTTATCCCTGGTTTTTCTCCTGCGTGGACTTTTCTTTTTTTCGTTGGTTTGTTTTCTATAGGTATCAAACCATAAAGTTTTATATTCGGTTCTAATTAAATTATTAGGAATTAACTATTTTAAACAAGAATTTTTTCAGAAATTAAAGATCGTTAAAAACCATCCAATTACACAAGAAAAACAAACAATATCATGCTAAAAAACTAATATACAGAGTTGGAAATTTCTCTCAGAAATTATATCATAACAAAAACATGTATACAAACATAACTTATCGCGATAAATACTATATCAATAAATTCAAGAACCTATTGAAAATTGGCTTTATCTTGATATTTATCTCTTCCTATTATTCCAATAAAAACGTTGTATATATAACTCGACCTATGTAAACAAACATGCGTGATGATACAACTTGTCTGCAGCCTCATCTGTTAGCACTTATAATATATTATGTCCACAGCAAGGTATCAATTAGTATGTGCTGCTATCTAGCGCTGTCGCTGTTTTTGAACGTTTCAGGCAGCCATGTATGTTTGATTAGAGAAAAAACTTATACGAGGATAGTCTGAAGATTTTCAAGCCTCAAAAAAATTCTGATAACATAATTGCCTATGCGTTGAAATATACTTTTGACAACGTCTACCCTGCTGGATGTTTCACAGTAACCTTTGGTGTAACTGAATTTAAACGTGGTCATCTTGGTTAACGACGAGCATGCGGGGAGGCTAAAAACTGCAACTGATATCGATAACATCGGAAAAGTTTACCGAATGGTTTTAGACGACAGTCCAATTAAAGTTAGAGATATAGCAAAGGCTATGAACATCTCGAAATTTCCTAAAGATTTAAGCACAAAAAAAATTGACCGCCTGTCGATGCCGCGCTTGCTCACATAGGACCGAAAACCCATTCGAATTAACATTTTGGAAGTCGTGTTGAAGTAGTTTAAGCCAAGTAAGTCAGAGTTTTGGCATTAATTAATAACTGCAGATGAAACTTGGATACACTAGTACACTCCTAAAGCAAGAGCACGGTCGAAACAGTAGTTTACAAAGGATGAATTAGCTCCGACTGTTCCATAGGACTGGGAAAACATTTGTAACTAGAAAATCTTTGCTTACACATTAACTAATGAGAATACCTTAGAAGTAGTTTTCATTCTATATACTTCTCTGTTTTCTATCATACATCTCTTGTATATGGAGAATGTAGTAATGTTCATAAAACAACATTTTCTTTAATTAATGGATCTATGCTATAAATATGTACCTATGATACTAACCTCCGAACTTAGTAATTGTGTCTGCCCTTAGTCTATAGCGAGGAATTCGCTCCTCAAGGAGACTTATAATCTCTACCTCTGGTAAGGACTCCCCACTGCACAGTTCTGTAACAAAGGAAACGTAAAGCATTATATACTGTCATTCATTTCAATCAGTGTTAATAGCTGCGGAAGATACACATGTAAGCTTTTGAGAAAATATTTGCACAGTTATCTCTAAAATGCCTTAAGAATACCGGCGGTGCCACCATTTTTATATCAGTGTCAAAGCTGTAGCCGTAGCAAGAAATAAGAGAGTAAGTATTATTAATATCGTTATAGACAGACCAGTGGAGCATACAAATATTCGTGCGACCAGTATAGAAAACAATTTTACAAACTTAAATAAAAATCATTTCGGTACACATTTTGTACGATCTTGTTTCCAAAACTACGTAAAATAATGTAGACGATTAACTATAAAACATTTAGTGCAACACAAATTAAAGAAAGCTTTTGCTGATATAATGAAGCGTTAAAAATATACACGAGTGTGCTTTTAGAATGTGAAGTTAATAGCACAATTAGAATTTATAGAAAAAGCCACAATTACTAACATTGTTAAAATTACTTCACTGATACAGAACTACCAACACCACCACAAAATCTTGTGGAAGGAGATGACCTGAAAATATAAACTTCGTACTACTTCGAGATATACTAGCTTCTTACATATGTATTAGCAATTGCATCGTAGTAT
Organism: Oryctes borbonicus; assembly: GCA_902654985.2. NCBI lineage: Eukaryota > Metazoa > Arthropoda > Insecta > Coleoptera > Scarabaeidae > Oryctes > Oryctes borbonicus. Next base: position 4,750,010 of record LR736876.1, read on the forward strand.
ATGCCTTTTTATAAGAGTACATATATTTAAATAAACATTTTCCATGCTTTTACTTAACGAACCAAAAGTAAATTAGAAATGAATTTTGCAAATAAATTGAACCTTTATTACATAAAACAATTCATTTAAATATATACCTCTATTTTTCATTAAAAAAAGTAATGTAACTATGTAGTTTCAAAGCTTTTGATTAAACGTTTTTACCCAATAAGTTGTTATCTCAGATATGGCTTACTTTGTCGATATTTTTGTGCGGCAAAAGGAAAGATGTTTCATAAATGCTTTGCGAAGTCATGTCTACTACCTACTACCACTTCTACAGCAAGTACTTCATCATTGCGCAAAAACGAAGGTCTCCTAAACCCAAACCTCATCATTGTAGACATTTTGAAGTAATAATAACATTATCGATTTAAATTTTAATTGAAATGTTTTTACTTTTATTTAAAGCATTAATGTGAATCAAAAAAGTCAATTTCGTGGCGACGGTTTATGAAAATTAAACTGCATATGATAAAAACAAAACCTACTGGATTGTTCCGTAATTGGATGACATTTTAAAAAACACATAAGCTACATTCTCATTGCCAAAAATGTTTAAAAAGTCCAAATATTTAAAGGACGAAGATAGCAACATAAATGTTTAAAAAATCCAAATATTTCAAGGACGAAGATAGCAACATAGTTATTTCATCAAATAACCTTAAAGCGGAACTAGGAATTCAAAAATGTAATATATAGAAGTTCTATTTTAAATAATAGAGTTTATAGCTACTTCCGGTATAACCGGAAGTCTTTGACAGATGGAAATATTTTAGTTTAATAGTACTGATAGGCTTTAGTGTATTACCAAGTTTTCAGTATGTCCTAATGTATACTCTTTCATATAACTGGTGTGACTGATGAAACTGATGAGACATCCTATTATGTTACAATGCATTTTACATATTAAAACGTTCTTCAAAGTAATGCTAATAATGTGTTGTAATATAACTTTGTAATTTACTAATACAGCATTACAAAAATCACAAATACATCAGGGCATTGCAAATATACGAAAAAAAATTCAAAACATCATTCATTTTAATTTGTTTAACAAAATTGCAACTGCAATATGGTTCTTACAATTGTACTGTGTCATTGACTGCATACTAAGATAAATACGTACATATTCATTTACGTTTTCCAAAATATTAAACAACGCCAAGTTGGAAGTACAACACAGAAAAGTAATTTAACTTAATTCTCAAACAAAAAGAATTTAGTATTTTATAAGCTCTAGATATACTTATTGAAGCACACGTGAGGTTACGTAATTTGAAGCATCTATAGCAAAATAAGCGAAAAAATTAACACTAATATTCAATTAAAATTTCAAGTTTACCAACCGGCATTTATATGAGTCATCTCGAACGTCAGCACCCTACCACAATTAAAAAAAAAATAGGTTAACTGCACCACTGGCAACAGACACGAGACGTTGTGTATTTACAAAAAGATATTCACCTACAGCCTTGCGTAACACGCTCGCAAACTTGGTCGATTACATGGATCGTTGCCTCATCAGCGCAGAACTAAAATAGATCCCGCACATATCTGTTAGAGGTATGAATTATAGAACATGCAACTGTATTTACGCACTCAAAAGAAAATACATTGCCACATTTCTAGGTGGAGCAGTTTCATTCATAAGTAAGCGTGAAGAAGTGAGGGTTATATGCGAAACGGAATTTTTATCGCAACGTTAAGCAGGTTATAAAAGAATTATCGTATCTTCAATTACAAAATTATAGCTGACTCGTACCGCTGTTCTTGCATTCACCTGCCGCACTAGTACGCTCACGGTGTTTTTTCTTATCGATTAGCGAAGAATCAGGGAGTGAGAGGCAATACAATGAAAGTAGAACTGGGCGGTTAAGCTAGAGAAGCGGTGAAATATTTAAAATTAGTACACTAGCGGTGAACGTTATGGCGGCGCGACGAAAAAGGTAGGTCAGGTCGACTATGTAGTAACCTACGACGGTATTCTTCTTAAAATAGATAGTCCTATTCGGAATGTGTTTTATTGCTATATTGTTAGAATGGTTTGCATTTTCAAGAATTAGGATAATAACACACCAGCATCAGAAAGTATTTTGCTGAATCTAACAATTAGCCTTATTTTGTGAAATTAAATGATGCGTTAAAGATAAGTATCATATTTATCACAGAGAAATACAGCTTATGGTCATTAAACTGCAAACTTGCATATTTAAAAATTCTACACTAATATTAATGAAATACCGAGTCTCAACAGTTCGAGGTTCCGTGTAGTTGGAGTCTGCTTGCTGTAGGGATAAAGTACCGAAACACAAAGCCTTTTTCAGAATCTCTTTTAATCATTGTATGTATCTGTTGTATTGTCTATGGCCAAACTTTGCCAACGTGATGTATCGAACAAAACTGTAAAAAAATTACTACAAATATGTGTCCAAAAATACTTCTTTAAAAAGTTACGCGCGAATTTCAAAATGGCGAATAAACAGTAACAATTGTTATTAAAACAGCGAAACAAATTTCATATCGTATACGATTTACTATTAAGACGGTTCATTGGATGTGTTTTGACTAGACGTTAGAGCAATTGCTGAAATTGTTCTCCTTCAGCAGCAATCGAGGCTTCGCGTCGGACCATTGATTGTCGAATTCGTTCAAGAATTCCGGGGTTATTCCAGACTACACGAAAACTATGTTGTACTCGGTCACGAAGGTCTAAGATAAGGATTGGCGTAGATTTTGCAGGTAGGCCCATAAAAAAAGGATTGCAGTCTCAAAAGTACGATGCCCACACAACCGACCCATCTCTGCCAATCCAATGATTCAAAAAATTATTATTTTAGTACTCCCTAGCAACAAGGTTGCATGAACAAAGGCGTATTTCCAACGGAACATCCCTAAGTAAAACAGGTAGATTATTTGCCAAGAAATTCCTGTAATTTAGCCCATTTAATCTGTTTTGAAGTAACAAAGATCCTACAAAATAATTGCCAACAATGCCAGTACAAATGTTGTATGAAAAAGTCTGTTGGTGCCTTGATTGTGTAATCACGAGAATTATCGTCCCTCTATTGAAGGTCATTATGGAAATTAATAAATGCATCCCTAAAAAAGTTTGTTTCCCCCAAAATAGCATTCGTGGTCGAAAATCAACTTCTTTGAAATCCTGCACTCGCAGTGTGTGCTGGGGGTAAAGTAACTATTCAAGCAGAACTCTCGATACCGTACAGTACTTCTAAGGATACTGTTTTTAGCATTCACTACAATTCTATCGAGTACATCTTTTTGTTCTGGTGCTTCTTTAAACCTCACAATCTATAGTATCTATACAAGAAATGCAAAGAAAAGAAACTGATAATTATTTTAATTGTAAGGACCAATATTTCATCAAATGTTAAACGTCGGGCATTCAAATGTAACTTAAACAGCGTAAAGTAAAAGTTGTTTTAAATGTCACTAAAAATTCACATACCAAATTTGGATGTTATTTTTCATTGTGATAATTACATATTAGTTGGGTCTGGTTTTATATTAATTGGCTTAAAGTACTGTTGAGATTAAACTTAGCCACATGTTTAAAATGAATAAGCAACGAAATACTAACTATGTCTTACAAGTTTCTTTTCTTTTACATTTCTACTATATATATACTTCTACTATACTCATATATCTGTTACTGTCTTATAAGTACGTTACTGTGAATGTCCTTTATCTAATAACGATTATGGTAAGCACAAAATGAAGTACATTTTTTCTTGTTTGGAGTTTCATGGAAACAGAAAACTTAATGAATACAACAGCTTGTTAACATAAAATCAAGCCCAACTAAGGTAAAAAAAAGTATTAACGATAGGCAACAGCACCGGAAGTTCATTTCTGAAATTATACTTGATCAATATTTTTATTATTGTAAAAGACTTTGCAAGAGGGGCAAAGCTTCTTATAAAAAATGTTTTTTTTTTGTAAAAATTTTATAAGTAAACTTAGGTTCATCTCTGGGCACACTGCACATTTACAATTGGTACATATCTTTAACAGATTATCATACCTTCAGGCGAATCATCGTCCTCGAAATCAAAAATAAATCTCTTCATTTTGTATGTACACCTACGTACACTAAACCAAAACCTGTGCAACAGAGCTGTTAACGTGCACTCTGACAATTACTCCACTACTGAATATCGTTAAGGTTCCGTTAAAAGATTTTACCTACCTCTGGAGTTTCCTTAATCCCGCTTATGTTGAATTATTTGTTTAAACGATTAAAGAATTTTAGTATTTATTGCGGTCTTCTTTCTTTTATATCCAGGAACATAACAATTCGCGCTGACGTAAAATATGGCCAAACCTACCAAAAATCCCTAATCTCTTTAAGTGTGACTAATAACTAAGCCTGCAGAAACGAGTTGCGCTTCACGAAGTTAGCAGAGACTAGACAAACTCATGTTTACTCGTCTCGTGAGAATGAGTTCGTGTTGCCTACTGGTTTCCCTGAGAGTCGACAAAGCACAAGTCTGTCTAGTCTCTGCTAATTTCGTGAAACGTACTCGTTTCGGCAGGGTTAATAACTTCAGTCAGAATGTTTAAATTTCTCTAATTTAAATTTTCCTGTACATAACAAATATTTTAATTTTTCAAAGACCATCCACATCATTTCTGAAGGAAGATTCAATTTGAGTACTCTTGAGCACTCTCAAATACCATGTTGATGAAGTACTATTAAATTACCACTTTTATAAGTAAGATCTGTAATTTGAATTTTTAAGTATTTTTTAGTGCATCGCTCTATACTACAGCATTGATGCATAAAATATACCAGTTGCATTCCATTGTATAGTGTTCTTATTTACAAAATACTTGTGTAGATCCTGTGGAGTGTGATTTTAAATACAGTATAAATGAATATAGAGTATTGCTACAAAATTATTTTTACATTTCTTACCTGGACTAATGATGGGAACTTTTCCTCTGTATATTGTGTAAGTTTCAAAAGAAAAAACGTCAAAGAACTACTTATTACGCCTCAGTAACGACTAAAACCGCGAAAAATTATGAAACATATATTTTACGACTATCACTATTCTGAGAATACTTTTAGTGTAGTCGGTGAAGTTTCGATTAAGGACAAAATTTTGGCATCGTCCAAACGAAAATTGGCAAATAAAATGTTTTTAAATTTGAAAATAATTGACGTATGCGTCCAAAAACCAAATTGTAGCGCGCAAAAAAATGTTCACAAAAGATTCTGTTGTAGGTTGTACAAATATTGCTAATATATTTTTCTGTTATTTAATATATTTTTTGTTGTGGTTTGTTTTAGAAAAGCATATATAATAAAGGTGTCCCTAAATTTAAAGATCTTTGAAAGTATTAATAAAGTCAACATTCTTCATTCAGTGATGGACCAACTAAAAGTTTGGGTTGCCAAAATTGAATTCACATAAGTTTCTCGGCTAAACAAAGATAGGCATTAATAAATTTAAATAATCTAGAAAAACCCATTTAAATTTCCTAGGCATTTGACTCTAACATTTCCATCCAATTCCACATTTTCAATAGTTTTTCTTACTCGCAGTAATCATGTGAATTACGATATGCAGATTTAAATTATACATGAGTTTAATCTTACTAATCTATCTCTTTAAATGACACATAAATTATTGCCAAATATAAATATTGATTAGCAAACTAAAATAGAAATCATGTCATAACACAAGCCATTAAAAGCTGCGTTTTTATTGTACTTTGAAAATATGAATCATCAAGAATCGTTTAATATGTATTTATGTATACTATTATTTACATTGACTGACGCAACACTTTCAATTATACCGGCCGGTCGGAAACTCGGACCGAAGCGCTGTAGTCGAATGCTACCCATACGCAGCTTTTTTATCTAGATATAAAAAATCATCAGAAAGAAGGATTATTCGAACTGATCATTAAAGTTCGTAAAGGCGATGGCGTGTAGGTATTCGGGTAATACAATGTGTCGTTAGAATAAGAACATTTATTATGTACATAGCGAAGAAAGGAGAAACTTAAATCGTGTGAAGAATACCAGTCTGCCGTTCAGTCGACAATACCGTGCTTTAGTAAAAAAAAAAATATAGGCGAAGAAACAAATTATTGCCTGTTTCGAAGGTTTATTTCGAAAAATCCAGATTCCAAACACAACGGATATAGCGTGAGGTGTTTAGTCTGCAGTAGAGATTTACTGATTTGGAAACGATCACGATGGAAAGATGTTAATGGCGTAAACCACAAGTGGTTTACGGAAGAAAGTGCAGTCAAAAACTCTATGCCTGTCTTTGTAAAAGATTTAATATTGATATGATAATTTTATCTTGAATAATAATATCTCGAATCTTACTAAAAAAGAACTGGTTGTAGAAGTAGATCCATCAGAATCGTTCAAAATAGTTTGTCTGTATTGACATTAGCGTTATAAACAGCTTTGCGACTTTGATACAAAACCATTGCTATATAGTTAGAAAAATTAAAACAGAAGTTGCATTTACCATGGTTAGGGTTCGCAAAATCAAGACAAATTGCAAGTGGGAATCTATTAACCGTCTGTTTCCTAAAAATATCCTATAAATTCTAACAAACGTCGATGAGTGTTAAATGAGATTAATGGTTTAGACAATTTTGCATTGTGATAAAGCCTGACGTAACTAATAAAATGAAAACCGTGAGAGTCATCAGTGATGATGATTTCGTGAAAGCGAAATCCTTACCTTTGAAAGATAATTGAAAGTACAAAAAAATCCTTACGGCAAAAACATTATTAAAACAAACATTAGCTAACACCTTAAGGACTTTGATCGAAGCAACTATTTATAAAACAGAAGAAAGTTTTACGTATTAGTAACTTTCATTTTCTTACAATGGGCGCAATTAACATTTTCTGCGCGCTACACAATGTTTCTGGTTTAGAATTAAAAGCGGTAGGAAAAACAAAACTAAAAGAAGAAAGTTAATGCGAGATAGATGACTTTCATCTGTGATACAAAAAAATGTCTACGACCATCACCATCCTAACAGGTAATACGTAATTAAATAACTTTCTGAGAATAACAATAAAATTGAATAATTACAACGTCATTTCTTCACCATTAACTTAGTTGTCGCGCTGTAAATTACGCCGGAGTTTATCGATTTGGGGTGTCCATAATTTCAGAATTGGTTTCATGTTTCTTTTATTAGTAACAAAATCTTTATTTTTCAAAATTTTACGTATAAGGATTTATGTAACCTTGGTTTTTGTGTAATCTTTGGCGTTGCTCGTAGCTTCTAAGCGTATTGTTACACCTGTCAATATACGCTACCTATATGCAGTGGCGAGTTTTTTCTATCCAATTTGCGTGTTCTTTGGCTTATTCTCGTTGATTTTGCTTCGTTGTTATCAGTAAGATTCTGTCTTCGACAATAATCCCCCGCGCCTATCCAGTTCTCCAGTTTCTTGTTCTCTAGTATGAGTCTAATGTACTCCTTTAATAAAATGGCCAATCCCTTAGCGCAGCTAGCAGGACAATCTTCAGACGTTAATTTTATATGCTTAAGTATTTTTCCACAATTTTCGGTTTGCGTGTTAATTAAAAAAAAATTAAATTTACCGGTAAAAAGTAGCTGGTGTGAAACGAAATGTAATAAACTGTTATTAAACAACAACTATTTGAACAAAATTACTCAAACTAATCGACCTAACTGAACGTTGTAATTGCCCTACTTTAATCCCAAGACACCCTCGTTTATATAATAAAGCAATAAAACTTTAATTCGAATTTTATTGCTTTAGTATTTATTTTCAATATTTAAAGTTTATGAGAAAGATCCATTGATGTATTTACATTTTTTTTATTGAAAATAGAAATCAACCATTTCACGGTATGTTTTTAAGAAATTCATGCTTCCTTGCAAATTTTGCAACTGTATATTTGACTAGAATTAATAATTAACGATTAAATCTATGGATAATAAACTAATTAATGTCTTATTAATAAATTCCGTGTGTATTTTTTCCAAATCATATAATTATATAAGTGTTTAAGTATACAAATGAGCTATACAACTGTAATTCTTAATTCAGATTTTTATCTATTTACGTTAGTGTAGTAATTTAAATACTAAGAAACTATTAAACATATACCACAACAGCATAATTATGATGTAAACATTAATATTAAACTCTCCACTAATTATCAATTTACAACACTCTCTCAGAAACCTTTCACTACCTGTAAAAACCGTTCACGATCTACATAAATGCGTGCTTCTATTCATGGTCGCGCGCCAAGAAATGCAAAACATTACAAAATGAGAAAAATGTAACCATGTTATGCCATTTGGACTTGTCCTTTCTCGAGTTAACACACCCTTCATGATTAATGACCTATGTATTCGCCTTTTGATACGCATAGTTTTGTACTGGAGGCACATAATTGCTCTTATAACACAGGCGAAGTAGAAGAAAACGAAACAGTTTGCCGTTAAAGAACGCCGTTTTCCAAGTGAACATTTTTATATCCGGATTAAAAGTGCTAATTACATATTTTAATAAATAACACATAAATAAGCCAACGTTTATTGCGGTATAACTTTTAAAGCATAATTAAACCTCTTTAATCTTACACTAAATAAGAATTAACTAGATCTATTTTTACAGTTTATATATGTATTTGGAGCAATTCCATATCTATGTAATCGTTATTATCATTTTTATACCATTAATACTTGCGTCTTTTAGAAAATTAATTAAGCGTACGTATCAATACGTGCAACCTTGAAGGTTGTGTTACGTGTACACATTTCATTGATTAGTATAGAACGTAATTACTACATCTGAAAAAACTAAAGGTAATATGTATTGCATTAATTCAATTTTGTTTAATTGTTACATAATGAAACAATATACGTATAATAAAGCCTTTTAGCTACCGCAGAAAATACTTAATTAATTTCAAACGTATATGCACTCCCAAAACACACGCTCCGAATTATTTAAAGATTTTGTGTGGTGCAGAGTGTACCGATACCTTAGTGTTAGAAAATTGGGAAACTCGTAATGTTCTCTAGTAAGTTTAATGAACAATAATTGCGATCTTTAAATCATTTCTAAATGTTCTTTCAAGCAAGCCGTCGTTCGTTTATTTTAAATAGGAATTATAAAAATTATAGCTGCTTTAATTGTGTGCGGTTAGCCGCGGGAACATTTTTTTTTATAGAAGGGTGAAAAAACAATGTAATTAGTAGTAAAACAGGATAATGTCAATATTTGCGCCGCACTAGCAGTTTCCTAGCGAGAAAGGGGAGCAAGGATAGATGCAAGTGTGTCAACCAGGCACAATTAAATTGTTACAAAATGGTTTCCTATCCTTATTTATACAACATAATATTAAAAAGCGCAAACCGTATGGATGAATTATTAAATTACTTGTGTCTATTGGTTCAAGTAAACAGTAATAAAACGGAGACGAATAGAAAGTATAGAAAGGTTAGGTACCCCTCTAATCTGTACAGGGTACCGTAAATCGACGCCCGAACTTCTGGGATTTGATTCCAGCCCCCTGAATCAAGAAATCGAAAGCAAAGAATGGAGAATTTTCCGTTTGTCATTTGTTATCGAGTTATTGATGAAAATGTAAATAACTTTTATCGCCCGGTCGCTCCAATTTGCTGTGTCATATAATTTAGTAAACTAGATGGCGACATAAAAAAATTATTAATCGTTCTATCATACTGATAGGTATCTTTTCCTTCGGCTTTGTGCGTTTAAAATGTTTGTAATCATGATTACGTCAATATGTTGAATATATCAGGTGCGTGTAATGATAGGATCGGTACTGCGGCTTGGGCATACGCGGAAAGATTTTTAAATCATCGGCACCCTGATGAAAAAACTGATAAAACGAGTAAAACAAAGACGACTGAAAACAGGCCGAACAAAATCAGACAGGACGTCAATCTACTACTTACTAAATTTACCACAACCCTTACTCGATAAGTTCCATTAGCAACTAAATTAAATTATTGGTTCCAACATGATGGTGCACCGGCACATTATGGGGTGCAAGTGATAAATTTCCTAAATGAAAATTTCCGTGAGAAGTGAATTGGATGAGATGGACCTATTCCATGGTCTCCTAGATCACCCAATCCAACTCCTACGGATTACTTTTGCTGATCCCATTTGAAAGAAAATGTTTACCGTGAACCTGTTGTGAATCCTGAAGATGTACTCGTATTCAGGCTACTGTGACGTCAATATGAATGTCAATATGAACGAAAATATGTTATAGAGAGTTCGTGCAAATGTTCACCTGAGGTAGGAGGCAACCAGATATGGAAGAAAATAACTTGATTTCAAATATTCGTTTTTAATAATAAGTTTATAACCAAAATTTTTATTTTTTATTGATAACTTCATAGCAAAAGGCAAACGGAAAAATTCCCACTCTTCATTTTCGATTTCTTTTAGTCCCGCGAATCAAATCCCAGAAGCACCGGCGTTAATTTCATGCCACTCTATATATCTGTTAAATGTTGCTAATAATAAAGTAAAATGGAGAAGTACTTCATTTCAAAATAAAATATTAGATAAAATGTAAGAGTCCGTATAGTCTAACGGATTTGTTAAAAAAATTATAACGTTACGAACAACGACGATACACATAATTACACCGTAATGCAGAAAGTAATCACAAATTCAGTGAAGTATAACCTATATACCGTTAATGGTAGATAGTGATTGCAAAATGCACTGCTAAAGCATTTTTATTGTGTGCAGAATATACACTAGAGTCAAACATTTATTGCTGGCTTATCTTTACAGAAATTACCAGCGTTATTATTACAATGCTACAGTTGATTCGCTAATGGTAGAAATTATGTGGTTTAGATAAAACCAGTTGGGTATTGTTGTTGTGCAGGAATAGAATAGGTGGCTAGCACAGGAAATAAGTTTCAATTATATAGGAGTGAACATTTACCCTTAAGTTTTTGTTTAGCAAAAGGCAAACCGATAAGATGATTGAAAGATCCAACTAGAACACGACTTACGGATACTGAAAGGCGAGGACTGGAAATTGAAATTCTAGAGAGAGGTAAATGGAGGAGATTATATCAAACAAAGCTAAAACAAACAGAGGATGAATGTGAAGTGATCCACCACACCAAAGGAATCAGGGAGCTCCACACGGAGTAGCTGCAATCCCCCAGAACGAGTTCGGATTTTTTCGGATCAATTTTGATGTTTTTGGTAGGCAACTCATTATAACTAAAACATCAGCTGCAGTCACTTGATAGTTGAGCCCTAGCCTAAAACATTATTTAAGTAATAGGTGCGACCATAAGATCGACTCTCAAACTGTACACTGATAATCACTAGTAATCGAATCCTAGGTGCGGTCATATAAAAATTTCAGTATTCGTTCCACTGTAAACGTATTTTATAAAGATTGGCCGAGATATAATTTTTTTATTATAAAATTTTGATTAAACGTCAAGAAAGTATTTAGTTTTGTTAGATATATAAGTAAGTAAAGAGGTATAACGTGAAAACAACTTCTAAAATGATACTAAAAGATTTAACTGTAAACAAACACACATACAATCGGACACGCAATTGTAATGTACGGCAAACGCACATACAATTTCATCTTGTATAAAAAAAATCGATTCCCGTAACCGTTCTTCCAAAGGTATAACACGTGTATAACCCAAGAGCATCATCATTAGCGTTGGTTTATGTAGTTTTAACCGCGTAACATTATTATCTATAAGGAAAGTCTTGAAGCGTGAGAAAAACATGTTTCTGCGATTATTTACGGAACAGCGTATAGTCGCCTAATCGTTCATAAAAATCCTATGTGCTTATTCCATAACGATCTTTTTTTTATTGTAACAGAGTAATGGACCAAACGTTAGCGTACTATGATGATACGACTTAAAAAAAGTTCGATAGGCATGCATGCATTACAGATGGCGTGCACAGTTTTCGCGTAAGTGTAATTTATTTAACGACAATTGATTGCATGAATGTACGACGGAGAATATGTATGTTGAGGTTAACGATATGCGGTGATCTTGTTGCGCTTTTATTTAGAAATACCGCGGCCATTACTTTATACAAATCTCACACGCTATACGAACAAACATTAAACGCTTTAGGTTTAGAACTTCGACTGGAAGATTCAAGTAGGTGAGGTGTTATTATGTAAATGCACTTCATTAAAGGTGTCATTAGAAGAAATCATGTTAATTCATATATACCGGAAATAAGCACAAAGCAAAGTATAGCATGAGCAGTGATTATGGTTAATGAATGGTTTAAATAACTTAATCAACGCTACAATTTAAAAGAAAGCCGTGTTTATCATCATGATAAAAATACCGAAGGGAATGAAATAGTTTCAACAAAAATATATGTATATTCCAAGCGAAAAATAAAAAATTAAAAAATAAGTCATTGGTCGCCGCATTCAGCTAAGCGACGACCTGCAGCGGTGCAAGGTGGAGTGCACCTGCACGAGCTAAAATGGGTCCATATAACGTCACACGTTGCGGCGCTTTCATGAAACGGTCCATTTTTTGCAGCGAAAAATTTATATTCTGCATTGCTGCGCTTCAATAAAGCGTAAACAAACTCCTAAAACCAAATGATGTCCGTTTTAAAATGGTAGTTAAATTAGCGAATCAACCAACAAAATAAAACAAAATTCACTTATATTGAAATATATTGAAAAGAAAGTTAATGTGGTAGATGGTACATATAAAATGAAGGCTGAAAAATGAAGGAACTCAAAAATAAAATAATGCAGATTGGCTATTGGCTACTTTTATCTACTCCCTCCTGTAAAATATTATTTCTCTGCTGCTGAGACATTACTTTATTGTTGTGGACAATGGCATTGCATAAATCCTTAATTTCTGTTCTATATGTCTCCAGACCTTTATGTACCTTTTTTGTGTTTTTTGTGACCGTCCAGGCAATGTACGGCGTTGTTCGTAGCGCCGCAATACGCGATGCTTAGCTGAATGCGACTCTAGAACTTTATCTAGCAGTATATTTATTTATACAGAGTCAACCGTTTCGCAAACACTATTTATTCTTCCAAGATGAAATTAAACTTTGACGTATATGGACGTATATTCCGTAGCCGTAAATTCACAGGACGATTATCTACAGTGTGGCGCAACTGATTATTTTTTTAATAGAAAACTTATAACTTAATATTATATCGTTTTTGTACTTTGATATATGTTGATCCAATAAAATATCCGTACTGCAGGTGACATTTGGTGACAGCATGGACCAAAGAGTAAGGTTTGTGTAAAACAGCCAGTATAGAGCACGCGATACCTTACTACTACATTAAAATTGCCTACAGTTATATCGGTTGTTCTAAAGTTGCTAAATGGACAAAGTTCGATTGATAAGAATACGCTTATTTTATATATGGAACACCCCGTATATTTCTACAAATTTATAATAACACAAACTATTACTAACTATACAGCTTGCATATTTGTACATGTAAAATAGAATTATTACAATAGATTAAAGTCTGTAATTTTTTGCTTATTTTATCGTTAGGTTTATAGTAAAATGTATTTCTCTGAATCCAAAATAATAAAATAATCCAAGATTGTAATGTAAATCTTCTCGATTTCACCACGTGACTAACACTGTTTGTCGCGTACGTTCCGTTTAGTGCGAGTCATTCGTATATGTGGAAATCATAGTACCTGTATTTAAACTTACATTTTTTCCAGCTTACACTTATTGTATGAAAATATAATGTTCTTACTTTAAGACGTAGAAATATTGTCCAAGAAAAGAAAATTATTAGGGGAAACATCCAATGATCAAACATATATAAGAAAGTGATTTTTTTTGGCCAAACTGAAAGTTATAAGTTTATATCGGTCTTATCCAAAATTTCCATTTTTTTAATCTCCTCAGCACAAGTTATATGCTTCACTTATAGCGCTTATAATTACTAAATTATATTCCCTTAGATTCTTCATTAAAAAATACTATTACTGCTACTAATACTATACTGCATTAAAAAAAATAGATATTATCAGGTATGAGATGTATGATTTAATATCCAGATAATATGGAAAATTGATGTTCAAATTCAAAACCAGATAAAAGATATAATAATTCTTCAACAGCATGGATTTCGTGAAAACCCGTCTGCGATGTTATATAAGTAGTCAATTTTTGTGCGCGGCCGTCGATTCATCGGGACAGGTAGATGTTATATTTACCGCTTTTCCAAAAGCTTTTGATAAAATCGATCACAGTTTATCAATTAATAAAATGAAATATATTGGTTTTCATGGGGACCTGCTATAATTCATTATACAACTGTTGGAAGCATCATTCGCACATGTTACGGATTTACCAATAAAGACTATGTAATCAATTTATATCATGAGTATGGTCGCACCAGCTGTACCCAATTCTGATAGAAGTGAAGGAATACGACAATTCTTAAAGTATTAAAATAACGTATTATCCCACAAAATAAAAGAAAGATAAATGATTTGATTTACAGTATACAAAGCTGTAGATAACAAGATTGATTGTTCGTCACTTCTAGATGCAGTTCAATGCACTCAGCGTGGGCTCCAGACATTCAGATACATTTTCAGTGTGCAAATACTGGTTTAAATTCTACATTATACAGGAGCCATCGTTCTCTACAATAATGACATCAAGGATATAGATATGCATATTTAAGTTCAGGGCATGTCAAGCGATCCATTAAGTACAGCAAATTATAAAAAAAAAGTTGAAATTTTGTTGTCATTTAAGGGAGTTGTTTTGGGATATTCCTGTTAACTTCCTGAAGAATGGTAAACACTAAGAAAATAAAAATATAATAATTGATCATATCTTTCATTCCAGCAAAAATATCCAATAAGAGATATAACAAATTGAGAGTCGGTCCCATGGTCATCTACCTTGATCTGGTACAATCGGAGCGATACAGGGGATATTCGTTTATTACTTAAATATATTTTAAATTGTCGGTTGATTTACAGTTGACATGAAAATAGATATTTCAGCAATGAACGAGTATACCCTCCAGCAGAGCAACCATAGGACCGACTCTCACTGCGTACATTAAAAAGTACGTACCACGTCATAATTGTAATAATGCTTATTGACACGGTAATAAAAGCCAACTCCTAGACTCTATTATCTATTATTTTTCTTGAGCGCCTGCATATTACATATTTTTATAATTATTTTACAATCTACATATGAACCTTTCTGTTTTAAATCTTGTTAACAGCTTTAATCTATATATGAACACTTTAGTTATACCATCGAAGGTAGCTGCAATTAAGAGGTTTAATAACAAAACCTGATTTATTGTGAAGAGAGCACATAAAAATACCTATAATTGTTATTAAATTTTATTACATACATTTTGTAAACTCATTTTGTTGAAGAACTTTTTTTTTTGTTAAAATATTGATTCTAGATTTGTGCATTCGCTTACATCATCGAAAATAGACTTCGCTCACGATTTACACTCGCCGTGAAAAGTGAAACTAGTCTCATGAATACTTAAGATCTTTCTCGTTCAAAATAATCGCGAAAGGGTTCCATGACCGTTCTTGGACTTGCTTCTATATACGCGCATGTTAATTTTTTTTATACATACACAGGTTTTAAGTTGGAGCGATGCTTGATGTTTCTAAATGTGGAAGCACTTTCTAATCATAGACAAGAGATTGGATTAAAAAAAAATTGATTGAAACTTGCTATTTTAGTAACGTAACAACTTCGTGCAATAAGAAAAGAAACAATTATTGATTGATTGTTGCCGATATTAAAAAGGAACTTTTACGGGCTTTTTTTAATAACGCACTTTTTTAAGTGGTGTACATGACGATAATTTCCTTTCGGACCAATTTCCTATTAAATGCAAACAACTCCATAAGCGCAAGTTATTTAAAATAGAACAATTTAATTTTTAAATTTATACCGGGTGAAAGAAAGTAGTGTACGGTTACACTTTGGAAAATCTCGGTTGGATAAAAAATACATTCAACAAATAAAACAAAAATAGTTAGCTTTTCTGCAACAGATGCAAGAAAGATGATTTATTTCTCTAAACAATTACATAATTTCTCAGTATTGTCCCTTCAAAAAATTATTGTGAAAAAATAATTTTAAATAAGCGAACAGTTTAACGAAATACATTTATAAATCGCATATTCCAAGTTGTTAATTTCTGCATTATATTCGTAAAAATACACGTGAAATTTAATATACATATATTTAGTTGAATTCCAGCAATTGTAAATCTCACGTTTTAGGGACGATTTTGTCAAAAAATTGATGTTCAAATGTTTCTATTAGAAAAAATCTCTCGAGTTATTAGATGTAGCGATTACACAAGCCATTCCATCTAGCTGGGTGCCATTCCACGGTATTAAGGAACGCCCTGTTAAAAATCTTAAAGCATTTATCATTACATTGATTTTTTAGAATAAACTCATTCAAGCAGAAAGTTTCATTGTCATTTATTTTGATTTTTAATATAACGTACAAATTCATCAATAAATTTCAATGAGATTATACCGAACAGTAGGAAAAATTATTAAAAGAACCAATTACAATGAAATTTAAAGTAATTCTAGGCATTATTCTAAGACATATTTTGATATATATCGTGATTACCTTCTTATCCTTCAGTACTTTAAGAATGATGTACAGAAATAATAATAGTAAATAGCCCACTTTGCATCTATCACTATTATTTCAATGAAAACAAAATAGCATCAAGGAGCTATCCAAGGTTACACTTAATGAATTGCAGCCATCTGTAGAATTTCTTTGAATTTGACTTACGTAAACTACGTAAACATAAGAAAACATGAAAATGAAAAGGACTACCGAAGCATCAAAATTACACAGTGATAGTTCAGGCAAACAAAAATATACACACATATACATGTATACGAAAGTATCTATAAGTTGGAGGTAAGTGTAGGATAAATTTAGCGTTCCAGTACACAACATTAAAATAAACAGAATAGAAATAGCTCAATTGACATCACCACCATGCTATGGGCCCAAATGTAAGTTACCTAATGGATTGAAACAAATAGCCAAATTATAAATACCGTGGCGGAGCGGTTAGCCGTCTGCGTCCAATGTCACATTTAAAAGCAAAGCGACGACACCGATCGATTGCAATATATCACTTTATTGCTCTATTGCCGCTGAGGAAGTCACAGCGAATCGCACAGACGCGAAGACAGGAAAGGCAAGCTTCCGAGCGCGTACGTGAAGACCTAAGCAAGCAACGTGAGACTTGAACGAGAATTGATGTTGCGGATTTGTTGATGGACGACATCGTATTGCGGGAAAAGAAGAACGTAGAATGGGGGCCGATATAACCTTTCACGAATGAAATGAAGAATATTCACCGGACGGTGGTATTATATAGTTAGATACATACTTAATGGTACCACAAATAGTTGTCAATAGAGATTAACTGATAATTATAGTATTTTATAACGCATAATACTACTTACTACATACAGCATGGTTACCTGCAACAGTTAACCTCAATTCCTTTAATTACATCGTAATCAATGTATAATGCTAATTGCGTATATAAATACGCATATATTAGTAACATGAGATCGATTTGATTTTATGTTTACTACGAATAATGACGGATTAAATCGGTAGAAAGTAGCATGCGACTTACATGTATGAGAAAGGCCTAGAAACAATAGATAACAGAATATATCGCAGTACCCATATTTTTTTTTAATTTCAAAAGATAAATTAATTTGTAACATAAAATTTTTAATGAAGTATGATCCAAACAAATAAAAAATATGACTCCCTATGTTCAATATCAAAGAAGCAAACACTTTTTAAAAACAAATATTTTTCAGGAGGTCATTTGTATAAATAATACTTCTTAGTTTAAAGTACTATTTATTAAATTAAAGCAGAAACATTTTTTTTTATTTCAAATCACCATCAATATATTTTGAATTATTTAAATACCCCCTACAAATGTAAGCCCAATAATTTTGTACGTCAGAATCAAATATAACGGTTCATATTCAATATCTCATACTTACCAATATCCGTAACACATGCATAAAAAATGATCCAATTTAGCAACTATAAAATACTAAAAATAATATTGAAAGACCTAGATTTCGAATAAGCGATGTTTACTAGAACGTCCTTTCAAATATAAACGAAACATAAAGGAATTAGACTATAAACAAATTTTTTAATCATGAAGTATTAAATAAGCTTAAATACCATCCTTCCTGGTGTATACTGGAATGTATTTGTATATATACTATGCATACATACACAAATAAATACCTATAAATGCAAAACGATATACGCCATCACTAATTATGACGTATTACTTTACCGCCAATTAATTTCAGGATGAGCTAATTGTCGAAAAAAATAATTATTTTTGTAATCTCCCACAAATTAATTAATATGTATATAACTTTTGTATAGTTATATTTAAATGTTTTATTCTTACAGCCTCAAAACAACAAAAGAAAACTAACGCCACCAAACTTCTTATATGTGAGGTTTAAAGCTTATATCACTTTAAGAGTCTTGGTGTCTAGCGTCTAAATGGTGTATGTAAAATGCACAATGACTGTGTTACTGTCACCCGCTTGAAACAAAGGACGAGACGCTGTTAATTGTTGCCCAATATGCAAATGGTTATTCCATCCACGATAAAAGTTTGCCACTTGATTTTATTAGAACTCAAACGCCTAACTTTGTCGGTCAAGAATCAGGAGCAGGTTTTTTAGTGGTCACCGAGCAAAGTAGCGCGTTTCAAAATCCAAGAAATGGGAATACATTCCTTATTTTTTAACAACTTGTGACTTGATTAACAAAACTACTAAAATATGTGCGTATTAATAAAAAGTTAATTCTTGATGTTGTATGTTTCTTGAAAAAGAGATTATAAATCTTGTGGATTACTTATTACATGTTTGGAATAAAACAATATCCTCCAAACGTACAAGATATATTTAAATAAATCGGGCGAATAATAATGAAGGAAGTTTGCCTATTTTGTATAATAATAAGCAGCTATCAATTACAATTACAGGTAACTTCGGCTACTTTACATTCAAGATACGAGAAAAAATAAATAAATAAAAATTAAACAGCCATCTATGGAACTCATCCTGTAATTAATACACTACATAAATTAGAGACGAAATTGGAAATTTTTGGTTCATTCACATCTGGCACATCGGCGCTAAACAAAGTATTAAAGCTCTTTATAGTGTTACTGATATCCTACGAGAATGTTCGCTACAGTACTATCCAAATTTCCATATTTTAAATCCAAGATGTAACTGCAGTAAAAATACTTTCACCGAAGTATAAAAAAAGGACGTTGACACTTAGTTACCTCACGGATGCAATAATATACGGCGAGGACGGCACCTAATGTACCTATTTTTTCCTTGTTGTTTAATTAAAGCATGTGTGAGAACTAATTAAAATTCAATCTAAATAACATCGATGCCCGCGCAAGATACGGTATCCTGAGAATATTTTCTCTATAATACTTTCGGAATGGCGGGAAAACTAAGGTTACGCGTAAAAAAATTGGGCTTCGTTTGTAAAACAGTACCTGTAATTACGATACAAAAGGTGAAACAAGAATGAACAACATTTCCAATATGTATGTGAGCTAAAGTATACAGGGTGTAATTCGCGGACACGAACTAGGGGATGACGTTAAGCGCGAAAAACTGAAACTATTGTTTTTTTACGATTTTTTAAGCTAATCAATATTTTCTTTCATAGCAGTTTTAAGACTGAAATAAACATTTTTAATATCAGACAACTGAACAAACACTTTAACATTTGTTCGAATTGTCTTCCGGCAACAGCTAAATATGCTTCAGTAGGCCCTGCTATTGCTCGAACGGCGTTACGTAACATTTGCCGTGTTACTTGTAGGTTTATTTGATCTTCTAGTTCATTAACATCGGCCGCAGATGTTTGCCAAACTAATGCTTTCAAAACGCCCCATACGAAGAATTGCAAGGTGTCACATCTAGTGTTCGAGGTGGCTAAGATATTGGACCACTACTCTCAATCCAACTGTCAGGTAGCTGTAGGGCAAAATATGAAGAAACTAAAATGTCCGCGAATTTGGTAACAGCCTGTATACCTATTAATGCGAAGTTGGAACTGAACAAGATCTTATAGAAAATACCAGAGACAATCTCTTGTTTATTAACCAAAGTATTCTTATGATATATGCAACAGGAAACAGGAAAAAACAACTTAACAAACGGTTAAAAAATATTCGAAACAAAACGGCATCGTGGCCCAGTACTAAAAGGGCATGCTATTGACTGTGACAGGCTTAGGAGTTGTGCGTTCGAGACTCTCGAAGCTCTCCTACCCTTTATAAGCCACCGCGATGGGTACAACAGCAGACCCAGTGGCTTAGAGGCACTAAAGATAGAGCTAGAAAATCTCTAGAGAGCTGAAGAAATTCGGAACTTTTTAAAGACCACAGAGGTTCAACGGGATTAAGAAATTATTCAGGGGGTCCAATAATTTACTCGACCGCAGTGAAGGAAACTGTTAGAGACCACCTCGTCGTAATAATAATACCATTCGCGTATGAGAAAATAATTAGCCAATAATAAACCTTTAAGCCGAGGCGGTGATAGTAACAAAGTCAAGGAACACTACACAGTACACCAAAGACTTTTGCAATTAGTATGAGTTAAACAGCTTATAACCCCTTTGGACTGTAGCCACACGTACAAAAAATGGCGAACGTGTTTCTTTTTCAAAGAATGATTCTGTATAAAATGCACGTTTAGTATTGCTCAATTTCATAGTGCTTTGACATAAAACCACAATATTAGTGGTCTTCTACTAATATAGCCGCCCAATGCTTTGTAACTTTCCTGTTAATGTTGTTCTTTTTCATGCCAATACATAACAGCTTACAAGTATAGCAAAATTAAAATAGGAAGCACAAAATTAAAATCAGTCTTCATACATATTCCTTTTTTAGTACGTATACTGTCATTTTTATTACACATTTAACTATTTTGTTGTTTTAGAACAATGATCCGGGACGACTAATCTCACATATGTATTTGGCTATTTGCCATTAGCATGTAGTTCTTGCTCTATCCTTCAAAAATACGAAAATACTCTATCTGTAATTGAGTTATATTTATTAGAAATTACATAAATAAAATAAAGGTGTGTAAGAATACATATAAGTCAGCTGAATTGTCATACAGATGAGTTATTTGTTAGCCAAATATATCATAAATAATTTACGGTTTGAAGGGTATTAAACAAGTGAATTTACAAATTACTTTATATTACCGCTGGTATATGTTAATGCAAGTTATCATTATTATCGATAAGGTATGTTAGATAATCAACTCCCGTTGTAGGATGGGTTGCCTAGTCAAACTCTAATAAATAGCAAACGATTCTACAACACGAATGTTACTGAACAGGTATACAACTAATTTTACAGAGAAAAAATGTATTTATTGGTACTAATAGGCAACACATATTTGTATTGCAGTTTTCAAAGCGAGATAAGTTGCCTAATTTAATGAAAATTCACTGTATATTATCCATGTACAACATATTGCATAACAATCAGAAATGTATGCCGATTTAGCCGCAAATTTCAAAAATTGAAGGTTTGTCGATGTTTTGCTAAGCTTTAAGTCACTGAATGATTTTCCCCCTTTTGCGAAGTGATGGTAATCTAAACGGTGCGGGTATTCTCTAGGAAGACTTGCAAAAATTCTACGGGCATTTAAAGTAAAGTAAGCAAGACATTCAGAAGTTAGGCAATATTTTTTTAATTTATTTTACATAAAAGTATGCATGTACATATACTAGTGAGGTCTCAAAATATGTTTTATCGATAAAAAATGCTACCGACTAACTTTCCATATCATCGGTACTTCAATTGCATTTTTGGCGTCACCCGATGTGATTCGTTTCTGAACTTGCTACTAGACAATGTAACCACAATTGTTAATTTGTCAATCTCAATTTCAGAAGTGAAAATTACTTTTCACACTTATATTCTGCGTTTTTCACATTTTCCTTGACACTAACAAAATTTTTATTGCTGCACATTGTTAAATTTCTTAAGTTGAAGTGCCTGTAACATGTGGTATCGTTGGATTCGTCTTTCGAAAAACATAAAAATATATAAAATGCTTTAGAACCTCAATGTATTTAATAATGTTGGACTTTCAGTTTTGACATTATGATGTCACATCTGTAGTAATTATTATGCTTCCTTTTGATACTATTGTCAGTATAAATATTAATTAAGGTATTCGAATTGTTGGTTATTGTTTTGGAGTTGCTGTTTTGCTTTTGACGGAATTAAAAATAATATATAAGATTTCTTCTCTTTAATAATATAATTCTTAAAAAATACCGTAACTAATCGTGCAGTTAATTAGAAACCATTTTGTACAGTGTACTTTCTCTTATTTCTGAACATATGGTTTCAAAGTTTTGATGAGTTGTTTTTGTAAGGGAATATAGAACTAACGTGCACAGGTGTTACGGGAACATAATTTAATTTCAAATATGATACTGGCAACATTGAATATTGAAGTGTTGCCCATTATATAAATTATTACCGACGGTACCACTAATGTTGCAACACTTATGTCGACAGCTTTAGCATCTCTCGGATTTGGATCCGCTGTTGAATTTGAATCGGAGAACCGGATAGCGTATTCACATCAATATACGATACTTCCAACCTCAGATAAATCTAGAATTAATTATCGAAGAAATAAGTACGTAACAATATCATACAGATACTTATTCCCCTGAAAATTATTTGAAGTTGAAAGTACCAGTCCTTAATAGCCCAAATATAACGAGAAATCTTCAAGTGCGACAGCTTTCATTTTTAGGAATACCGTTTACTTAAATTTACGCATCACGTGCAATTACAAGGCGTTCAAACTGTAGTAAGCCGAGTTAATATTAGTAACATCCGCGCTTCTATTTTTTAAAATAGGCGCGGCCATTACTTCATTGATAAAAATATACCACGACACTTACGCGCTACAATTACCACTAATTCCGTTAGTTTTAAGAGACATTCGAGAGATAAGTAATCAAATCATCTATACAAATGTCATATCAACAATGTTCAAAGATTAAGTGATAATAAAACAATAACTCGGGGCGATAAAGATAATTATTTATATTGTAGACAATTATATATTAATGTAAAATTACAATTCATACGTGGTTAAAATCAGGCAAGACGCAATATTTTCAGATATATTATTGTGGCCTATTATTCCAAACTGTAGGATACTTCCTATAGTTCTGACAATGAAATAGGTACCCTTATGAATACAACTGCACGATTACTTGAAGATTATATCAATTATTAGTAGCATTTCCAAATACTAATACTAGTACTGGGCAACTGCTAACCAGATTCTAGTTGGGTAGAAACAAAAAAAAAGAAATGTTGCTATTGTATATCCAAATTTTACGACGCGCGAGTAAATAACACTTGAAATGTAAGTATGCATCGCGTGGTAAGAGGTACAACCTAACGTATCCACCATTATCTTAAATACAAAATCAGTTTTGGTTGAGAACCATTATATGTATAAAATGCATACCATGCATTCTTTTTACCAGTTTCCAAGCACAAATACTCCAAATTTGACATTTAACGTTTTATCTAATCCTGCCTAACGCGTCACAAAAAAGCATTACGGTAGTGGTTTGCTATGTGTTAACAACGAAAGTGTTGAAAAGGGAAATACAAAATAGAACAAGTGGGGTTTAATGTCTCAACAAGTACTCTAAGTGGCTACCGTCACATTCCATACAGTTTGCAATGCGATTGTGAGAACACCTATACGCATGTAAATGTTCAGTTGATTGGAATACCTTTGGATTCGCTAAAATTCTAGTAGGGTTGATTAATGATCACAGTAATCAATACCTAGAAGTGCGAGTTGTATTCCGTAACCTGGCGCTTCACGCAATAGCACGATGTAACTTCGTTAGTAAGTACAGTAATCATCTAATCTACTACCATGATAGCTACATGAAGCTTTGATTCTTTGAGCACGAATTATATACACCATTGCTACCCAAAATATACTATGTTAGCATGATACCAACGTAAATTCAAAAAACAGTTGCATTAGCGGATTTGCAGACATTTTTTTTGTTTTATATATATATAGACCATATAGTAAAAGAATTATACCAAAAGACATTCTTTCAGTTCGTTATAATCAGAGACTAGTACCTATACACGAATATGGGTAAACACATTTCCAATTACTAACTAAACTATCTAAAGTACAATCTCTAACTTTGTTAAAGAACAATATTCAAACTGTACATCCGTCATGCCAGAGATCGCAGATACAATAAAAACAAATTTAAATTTAATTAATGCTCAACTGCAATCATTTAACGGCAAATGATATTTCCTAAAGAAACCTTTCCTTGTAAACACGACCTTGTTCGAGCCCGGTATTTCTATTTACAGAAACATTCTAAATCTGTGCTGGTATTTCTACTTTGTTAAATACCCCGTTAAAGAAAGTCATTTTTTAAATTCCTTAAAAATAACCTAAATTTTTATATAATTGCGTGAGAATGCATAGTAATTATTTATTAGCGATATTAATAATTACTAACAACAAAAATAACAGTAACAGTGATCTACATAGCGATGTAAACATTATTTGACAAAATTATAAAAGAATAAATTATAGACACTAAGGAACAATCGATTCTTTTGTCCTTTAGTGATTCATAATTAATAAATTGGCTTATGGCTTCCGGTTTTCGGTTTACACGTGTCTTTACACAAACTAACAAATTATTTTACCCAAAATACATTATTGTAGCTCTCAAAAAAAACGGATTTAGCTAAATAACTTCAGCAACCATATCTCAATTTTGCTGGACTCCACACAAGCAAAGTCGGAACCTATTGGACTGCATGAACGTGGTAAATAAACTGGGCGCCACGTAAGAAACGTCGAAGCAAACTAATTAGCTCAACTCAATTGCTGATAAAAACTTGAAATCCTCTATATCCCTGGCGCACGCGGTAGTTAAACTAGCTACTAAACAATGGAAGGAAAAGGAATCTGAAGACAGGCCAAGTAATTTCTAATTGGCTTCACGCCTAATTTTACAACTGACCTACTACGCAAAAATACAAAGTTTAAAATAAATAATAGTAAGCTTGTACAATATGCGTCTGACATAGGGAACAAGATGCAGGTTCTGCTAGGCAAGAAAAGACACTGCTGTTTGTCCACTTGGCTCTCAGAAACGGGAATATCCAGTGTACGAACCCTAATAATGCAGAAGAATCATTCACAATTTAATTTGTATTCGGAAACTTTGCATGTATGGCAACGAACTAAGCTCCCAACAATAAGATAAAGAAAATAAATTTGCATATTTAGGAAATCTTATAAATTTTAGAAATAACATTAACTTTGTATAACTGATTACTCAAAAATCCAATCTAGAAGAAGTCGAGATGTCAGAGATTCTTATACCATAAACGGGCTGCGTATTTCAAGTCTAACAAGCAATAAATTTAATTGCAGGTCGGAAATAGAGCCTGCAACATGTGAAATCGCACGATTCCAATGTACTAAGACATTATCAAACAATATTAAACAAATGTTGTTTTCGGTCAGTCCAAAACACAAACAAATGCTAGTAAAATGTATTTAATTTTGCCACTGATAGTTATTATATTATTATTATTAGATTTTGAAAAAATTTCAAATATTTTACGAATAATTTATATGTAATAGTTTGAGATTCATCCGTTATGTACGACTAACTTGATAAAAAATTAATACAAAAACGCTCAGCCGAACAGCTATTGTTTACTCTGTGAAGTAAACATGAAAATAAATGCATCGCAAACACAATAAATGACTCGAGAATAAAAATAAACAAATGAAAAGATAATCTACGTAGTAGAACATATAAGACAATGTATATATAAATATAACCTAATAAAACGAACTTATTAATTAGCCCAGAAGAAAGTAATTTTATTGGGTACATAGGAAATTAAATAAAATATTGTAGCTACACAGAATACCTATCGAAGGAAATAAAAAAAAATAATGAACACAACTCAATGAATCTAGTGGTTCAAGAGGAAAAGTTGCATTGGTATTTTAATCAACAATTATCACCAAAAAACAAACCATCAATGTTCTACTATATAACATCTAAAAATGTTCTGCAGGTCCTCTTCTATTTATAAGCGGACCTTGTATCTTGACAAAAGCAAAAGTCTTGTTCTTTGTACCATTTTCCCGAATGACTTAGTAGTTCGCTGTTATGTATGAAATGCATGCCACCACGTTATTTTTTTTTTATAAATCCACCAGCGATTTTAAATACATATCTCCAAATGGGGAAGTTCAGTGAAGTCGGAGGATGTGGGTGACACCACCTCCTCTAGACCATTTAATCTTGCACGTTTTATTTAAGAAGTATGTATTTTTTGACAATTGACACGCGGAGAAGCCTTATGCCGTAACAACCAAAGATTAGAGCAATGGTTGTTAACGTTTTGGAATGCTAGCACCCGTTAAAAATTGAATGTGTTCCTGAAGCAAAAGAAGCACTTTTTGTCGTAACATTACCTCTAATTCATCACATTAGACTGTTAAATTCCATTTATATACATAATTACATCTCGCCCGCACTATCTGGATTTGCCTTTAGGTTTTCAACAGAACATTATTATGGAAATTGATTTTTTTTGTTAAAAAGCTCGTTAAAGAAATTTTTATTTTTTTGCAACCTAGAATCATATTTCAGGTCTAGAGAGGCATACGCTTGTTAAATATGAAAAAGATACAGATAGAGTACTCGTACATTCCTCGAGCTTAAAGAAACTTTTATATTTAGTTCAATAGCTATTTTTCTGGTGTTATCATTCAGATATTCTTCCACTACTTAGAATCCGAAAAAAGTTTATCCAATAGAAATATATATACATAGAATTAGGAAATATGTTGAGCCTTGACGCGATGCTCTTTCTCCAAAACTGACAGCACCCACGTGACATTAATGAATGATATTTGCTGCAAATGAAAGGAAAAAATAATTTGTGCCAAAAACCAATTACGCTAGTTATTGTTTAATATATAACACTATGTATAGGCACAGATGAGACCTCTCAAAAATATTAATGTTTTATCGGGAATTAAAATTTCTATTATGGTCTTCATAATTTTCATAATTAATATTCTCCAATACAAAAAATGTTTTTTTTTTCTCTCTACACGGTTATTGCGAAATACATTATAAGCTGATTGTGTCAGTTTTCAATTAACATATAAAAAATGTTATATGAAGGTACACAGCAATTGTCACCATTACCACTATCCCATGACATGGAAATGCGCTTCTGATATATATCAATTTTCATTCAGCTCTAAATAAGGCATTTCAATATACTCAAGTAATAATTAAGTTAATCTAGTTCTGTCAGTTATTTTCGTTTGCACCATACTAATTGAAAATAAATCAACAAGTTTTGCGTGAATATACGACGAGCAACGGTTCAAATTATACATCTATAGATACATACATAAATTTGTATTCATAGAATTTTCGAATTCATTATTATGAAATAAGTTATATAAATATAATCATAAAATTGTTAATATTAAATCTTTCATTTAAATTCATTTAGTGTTATGGCGCAATACAGAGCACAATTTTGCTAAATAATACAAATTGCAATTTGTGTTACTAATTTCAGAAACTATTATACGCAAAATTAGTAAACAGTTTGATAGGTTAATGAACCGATGCGATACTGGAATAGTTTTTTATTTTTCTTATAAATTACCAATCAGCCACGAAAGCAAAAATATTTATACATTCCCCGATAAAATAGTGCTGTTAAGCATACCTAAAACAACAGCAACATGCAAGAAAAAATTACGTATATTTAAGGATCCTTATATTGACAAATTATATCGATCAATAGATTAAATTCTGACAACAATGATATACGTATGTACAATGCACATAAATTGCGCAGAAGAAAATCTCTGAAAAAGTTAGTATGAAAATTGATCAGAGCAAATGTGTGTACATATTTAATTCACTGGTTATATGGTATCATTATTAGTGATGAAGTTTCATGTCATACCCCAGCTTGTAATTAATGCTGACGGCACAAACATATAATTCAAAATAATATAATAAACGTTAAAATCAGGTTTTAATAATTACTTTACTTCAATACCCTATCATGTGGTTAGCCTTCCACCTTTCCACTGCTTCGCATCTGTCTTGAATTCATAGTCAATATTATTATTTTATTGGAAAATTCGTTTTTCTTTCCCCAAATTTTTTTTCAAAGAAAATCCATGACAAACAATTCCTTATTTATCGCGTTGGTAGTATTGTAATGTCAATGAAAAAGCCACCTTACCCCCATTGTTTCCCTTACGTCAAAAAGAGTCACTATTCAAATTGCTGTATTATTTCTTTTTAATTTCAAGCTTTCATTCTTCTTCTCTATGTAACATTATTTTCTGTATATTAAATTGTATTTATAATGCATAAAATGATTTTTTTATTATTCTTTGGTTATAGAAACCAATTATTTCTATTTCTTTTGGTTCTTATACTCCAGTTATGAAATTGCGGATTACGAAATGTTCTCTGGATTATTTATATTTAATGATACTTTAAAACAAATAAATGTATTTTTTTTAATATCTTTAAATATTTTGAAAAAGAAAAATATTCCGAATATGAAATGATTTATTTTATTTAACGGGCATCCCCTGATAACAACAATGGGTCAGCTTCAAAAGTGCAAAACTTCCATTTAAATCTTTCGACTTTTTACGATTTATTAAATCCATTTATTATCAGCACAATCTGCATTCTGCTGAATTATAAAATTACTCATAAATGGGATATCTGGCCAAAACGTCAATGTAGTCGATTCACAGTTTTCTAAGCATAGAAAGTTGTCAATTTCCGGTGAAACACTTAGATATAGCGATAAATAAGTATGTACAAATACGTGTGTTTATTCCTAATTCGAAAAAAACTGTTTCATGATAATAGTACTTTTGCGAAAAAACAACAATAGAGTGTTCGATTTCATTCAAATGTCAGGACGTACCATTATTCCAACGGGTTAGTACTTCCTGCTGCTTTTCCCAGTCTTTAATATTAACGGGCCGGCCTGCTCGTACCCTGGGTCGTCCTTTTATTCTGTTGGTGATACCATCCGTTCCACTGCTCATCTTTAACGCACAACAGCACTACCAATTGTCTCGTCCCAAATTCCCACTCGCCTCTTAACATCGTTCAGCAAACACATTAAAATAGCGACTAGCGGCGGTTATTAATTCGCGTACTCATGCATATGTTCGCAATGATATGTATAACCAAACAGCGCCTATGCGTAGCCGACAACGCTTTATCTGTCGCAGTGGAGCTTCCGTTTAGGAGTACGCGCTAGACAGGAGCACTTCAGGAATGATCAAGAGCGAAAACTTTAAATGGTCAATGTAAATCGCACGTAAACGTCTCGATCTCGATGAAGATACACTTCTGTGTTAGTATTTAACTATAACATAATGACGCTGAACACCTGGCTTCGGGCCAAACTAAAGAAGATTTCTTTTGCGTACATGCATACACTTCAGAAGGCAGTTTATATAATGCATTAATTAATTACCTATTGAATAGAGTACTATTTTTAATTCTATTTCATTCACTTAATATACAAAATATTACATATTTCTAAATGTTTATAATTCAGGTGCGAAATAAACTGACATTTTCTATTTTATTTTTGATTAATTGAAAAGCTGTTTTGAAAAATTTGAGAAAACATTTAGAGTGTTAGCCAACATTATGGTTGTACAAAAGACTCCGTCCAAATCTATTACACGATGTACTACCGTAAAATTGTCATTAATTAAGTTGCAAAAGCTACAAATTCATCAGCCAATGAAATAGCTGCTTAAAGAAGGAAGAATACGCGTCTCAGGCATACAAATCGTATTGATTGATCAATTAATATTCAAAAAGATGACACACGATTCGGATTTACTGTTAGGTGGTGCTGTGATCGGTACTCTTATGAACAATATGTCTGACCCAATCGTGACCATACAGCGTATCCATTTGGTGCATGAATGGAAGATAATTCCTTCTCCGAGTAATTTAGAGAAAAACTTTTCAAATAAGAAATATTTGGAGACAATGTAGAATTATATTCAAATATACACGGTGTTCAAATTCCGCAGTGATACAAGTCCGGCTTTTTAAATGGAACATACTGTATATTTTCAGCTTTCAAATGTCAATTCATGTTAACCTTCATCAACATTCCCTACACTTATCTATTTTACTTTTTGAAATAACTGACATAATTTGAGATTTTTTTCGAAATGCTCCTGCTTCTTTAGCGGTTAATATCTTAAACACCTGCGTTAATTTGTTTGCTTAATTGTAACTATAAGATGCAGGTCGTGAATGTACCCTTATTTCACAAATTAAATTATCTTCAATTTTTAAAAATGCTAATGCTTAATTTTCCCAATATTGTGTTCTGCAATAGTTTTTTATTAATTGCATGTTAATCAAACCAGCAAAACAAAGTTAATTAATTTAAACGAATCGTAAAGCCGATAATAACGAAGATAAGGTTTTTACAAAAATTTACAAGCACATGAAATTGAATTTAATGCCCTTAAACGCCAACGTATACTTTCATTAAATATCAGAAAAAGGTAATTTCAAAGCGAAATACGCATGTTTTCTGTTCATGAAATAAACATTATCCTGCAAAAAGCTGTAGCCAAACAAAGGTGAAGCTAATTGAATTTCAATTTACTCGTACCTATAATTATTTTCTACACCTAATAGCAGCATAAATAACGTACTGGAACACTGTGGCACTGAAACGCTTCACTATCATCCCTATCAGAGCACTTCGTTAATAATGAACGCACGTTTCGATAGCTAAGCTGTCATCTTCAGCAGTAAACCTAAATTGTTTGTGAAGTGCTGTGGTAAAGGTGATAGTGAAGTGTTTTAGCGTATATAGTAAAATAATTTAAAATAAAAAAAATGGTTATTACAATAATTTGATGAAATCAGACCTCTCAGGCAAAACTAAGTCTCTGATTTTCTCAGTATTACTGAAACATTTTTATTTGTGATTTTTAACTGCCAACTGGTTATGTTTAGATATGTCGCATGCATAATGTATATGATGAATAGAGTAAAAAACAGCAACAAATATTGGCATAAACATCATTCTTTAACTAAGAACTGGCCACACTTACGATAACAATTAGAATATTAATTACCGCGTTTATATTATTATCACCTTACAAAATATACTACCACTAACCGACACATTTTTGTACACAAACTTTATATAATATTTAATTTATATAATGTACCGTAATTCATGCCACAACGACGGTAATGCATCCTCAATCGCTAGACCGTTTCTATTAATGCGACACGTGGAAAGATTCGCAAACGAATGATTTTATTTTACCACCACATGATAGAGAACAGCCTCTGGGGAAAGTTCTAAAACTAACTACACGTAAAATATGTAACACTTTAAAAAGCATTCCATTGTGACGGATTACGAACCACAATCTTATTCATATATTCAGCATGCAGTTATGAAGTAGCTAACGTAGATACCGTTTATGTAAAGTAATTGCGATACTTGATGCGTTAATAATACAAGTACATCGCTTGATATGTAGAAATACGCATCATATCACTTTTAAAGTATTTTATCTGCAAGCATGAATGGTTTCATTATTAGATACGTACACGATGAATATGGAAACTATTACTACAAATTTGCTAAAAAAATAGTAACAGTTCGCTTAAAAAAGATTCAAGTCTCATTCTTTGTAATTTGTTTAACATGTGGTAACGGCCAAAGAAGCGTATAATACTTGTTATACCATTAAAAGACTTTAGAGTATAAATTGCAATGGCTTTTTTACTATCACTCCCTCGCCATAAGCATTGAAGTTGTGGTTGATTGTTGCAAAACATTCGATAGGTGACTAGGGATTGTATCGAACCCCTTGAAGCCAAGGTCCAAATTTTTTTTAAGAAATTGTGAGTAAAATTTTCGACCTTTTCTTCAACCTCTCAACTTAATCTAAAAAAAACATTTCAGAATCAATTCAAAACTTTAGAAAAAAAAAACCTTAAAGAGCTTTTAAGATAAGTGAAATCAAGTAGATTTGAAACCACTGAAAATATTTTGGCGATTAACGCGAGAAGCTTATTTCAGCTTATATATTTTCAGGGTAATTAAAATTAACTTTTCTATTTCTTTTATTATTACAAACGTCAACAGAATAGCACAAAGCAATTAAAACGAATACGTTAGATTGAATATCTTTTGAACTAATTGTAAGTTCCAAACACCAAACCGAGCATATTGCAATTTGTTTTATAGTTAAAGATTTCTAAATTTAAATTAAACTGATTAGAAATTGAGCGCAAAACACATTAAGCGGAACGAATTTTGAGAAAACGACAATAATAATACAATATTTTAACTTTAGCATCGAGGGAGGGTTCATGAACGGAGATGTTTTCGAAGCACATGTAGAACTTGCGAACTTTCAACGCGTTTAATACAAATATAATCTGCCAGTAGCTTTGACGAAGTTCAAACTTCGCTAAATATAGAAACTTAAAGGAAGTGATCCGAATATTTACGTGAATTTAAATGCCATGTGTTAGTTTTATTCAGACTGTTTTTTTTTTCGAAAGTTAAGGATGTTACGCCGAATATTATTATCATGTGCTTGTTAAATTTATAAACTTGTTTGCAGTATTAGCAAGACTTCAAGTAGTGCTAAATATTTATTACTATTGTAATACAATGTGTGCCAAAAATAACACAAATATATGCAGACGATGCATAGGATCACCTGAGAAATGTACGATACCACGGTGAAGTAAACTTACGCAGATGATTAGAAAACGATAACGCAATCTTAGCTTACGAATTGTGACTGATTCAAATAGTTATACCTGGAATTGTACTACATCGTTTCTGGATCTCCCTTCTCCCAGACGCTAATGGTTAATTTTAGTAGTACACGGGAGAGAAGAAGAACGTGTAGGGGTGAGTATTTAAAACTTTTATTCTCATCTTGCTAGCATTTTCCGAAATAGTAAGTTTGTATGATTATGATTCAATCCTGCAAGTTATTATTGACTATGCCAAAAACAACGAAGGTTGACATCGAAACTAAAGAAAAAAACCGAGAAACTACAGAGCCGTAGACGCACGAGCCACTATAAGAAGCACGTACTAATAAATTTGATAAATGTTTGTGTCTGATGTACACCAAGTTGTTGAATATCTGGTTGGAGTATTGTTAGTGATAATTGAAGATCACTTCTACTTTAAATATCAAAACAGTTGTGAGTTTTTGACAATGAATGAAGAACTCTACCACTCTTTACAAGACACGAAGTAGGAAATCCCATCAAAATAATTGGTCTTTCCCCAAAGCGGTGGAAATTTATTATTTCGGGATAACAATGTTCAGCAGAGGCAGAGGTCAATAATAATAATAATATTAGCAATTTCACTGCACGCTCAGAAATTCCGTATAACTGATTTGACCCTCTGCAGCTCAAAGAGAGATACTTGCAATATCAGCTTCAACAGCATCCACGTCAAATTGATGTACTAGCCAACTAGGTATAATCGCAGATCATTGAATGTCGGTATGAAATTGTTTTAAATGTACTACATTCGCGTACAAAAAAATGTTACTAAAACTATTAAACAGAGAGGTGGTAATGTAATGAATTAGGATTGCTTTGAATGTGATCCAATTGATACATTTGTTAAACACGTGGTCGAGCTGACGACCAGGATTGAAAAGAAAGTTTGGTCGGCACTCAATATCAAACCACGTGTTAGTTCCTGACGACTGTCATACATCGTCGAAACTTTGATAAGAGATTATTTCAACATTTTGGAAGATTATGTGTACCCAAAAGTCAAGAAACCTTTTGAGGAGCCAGCTCAAGCCCATATTTTATATTAATGGAATGACCAACACATAATCTTCAATCTTATAGGACGATTTACTGAGAATTATGAAAATCGCTCCCAACTAGCAAAAAATCATTTTGGGGAGACTTAAGAGTGTCCGGAATGCAATCGATAACGACTACCCAGATAGACTATTAGAAAGAATATAATTTTAACTTTGACGCAATTTGGATTTTTATGGCGAATAGTATTGTAAAATAATCCTATATAACGCAATCGATGAAAGTTCTGAGCGGTAATGTATGTTACGAATATACATTACCGCTATATAATGTATTCGTTAGTATTCATTCGCATACAAGTATAGTAATTGTAAGAAGTGATTATGAATTTAAGTGCAGGATTGTATACCACTTTATTTGCAAGTATTACATGACTATAATAATTACACTATTTAGATATTAAAATGTCTAAGTACAGCGGTTTGATCACTGGTGGAGTAGGTGAATCCTACTAGCGCACTTTATTAAGGACCCCACATATATGGTAGCCTTTGTAAGCCATGACAGTACAAGAAAATTTTAGATCGTTCTGCATAATGCTCAATAAACAATCCCCAACTGGTCCCGTATCAATTCATTCGCGAATGTAGAACAGTTCCATTTTAATGTGAATTGAAAGTTCCATGGAAATTATACAATTAAGCAATAAAAAATGTTAAAAAAAACTAGTTGATAAATGAACATAGAATGTGTAACACTCTTACTGCCTATCGTTCATCTTTCAAAAACGTAAAAACATACTGGGTGTTCCTTTTAAGATAAGAAAGTTGACGTCACTTCAGGTGGCACCGGATCTAAAATTAACCCCAACAGTTAGTTCATAAATAAAATAAATCGAACTGTTTTTTCTAAAAATGCTACATTCTGTCGCTCAACAGCTAATATGTGTATTGCACAACATTGGCTTACTGTTCTTAGCCCCTTACTAAAATGCCATGGATAAATTAATAAAATATACAGCTGAAATCATTTTAACTAGTCAGCCGGATAACCTGCTACCATCCCAACAAAATAAATAAATAGCAAGATACTACAGTTTGTATTATTTTGGTATACTTATCAGTGCAACATTAAATTTAACTCATTAATAGTTTCCACTGAAAGAAATCGGTACTTTATTTCTCTAATCAATTTTCCTTGATTTATGAAGCTCTCAGTGAAAATACTCCTTTTACAATGAATAACCTACTTTCAAAGAGATTAAACGTAATTTTAACAATTAACCAATTAAGAATATTCTGCACCTTGAAGCGTTACGTGTTTCTTACGCATTTACCTAAACATTAAACTTACATTAAAAAAACGAATTTATACGATTCGTATACGCATCATTTACTGCGTAAGCATAAATGCTATAAAGGTAAGATCTAGTCTAATTTAATAGACGCAGATATACCTACGTACATACGTATTTTACACTGCAGAGTGTTACAACACATCAAACTCCATGTGTCAGTCACAATTAATGAAAACACTACTTTATGTCATTACCGTTAAATATTCCGGATTCTAACAGGAAATTTATACGTAAAAGAAACATACTTAATTTTAGAATACATATACATCACAGACCCGGAACTAGTTTGCAGCGAAACTAGGGTTTAAACGATTAATATCCACACTGTGATACATCAGAGACATGTTTCTCGTTTGCAGAAAAATAATTCAACACATATGGTGACTGACATAAAGACGTTCGATGACTGCATTGTGAAGCACGACCTACTGTACGCCCCAAGCCCTATTTTAGTATCCTACGTACTTCAAGGCCGCAAGTCTGGAATCGATTTTTAATTGGGAGTCACCCTGTACGATGTCGCCCTAACTCATTATTATTGGAAATTTCAAATATCACATTTTATTCGTTTAGTATATATGTGTAGAGAAGGTACATCGATGATTTGATAACACTGAACAGCTTTCCAATTAAAAGAATAAAAAAACGAATAATTGAATTATCTATATTCAATATACACTTGATCTCAATGCATTTTTAAGATAAACCAATCAAGTAAATGTTGAAAAAAAAACTAACCAACTACAGATACGGATATATCTAACGTATAAGTACCTGTGTAATTTATTCCATTAACCGTGTTGTTTGTTGCTAACTAGGTTCGTTTAAAATTATTCCTAACAATAATATACTAACTCCTTTACACTGCAAAGTTTAATCAAGGCGAGGCCAGGGGCTACACGTGGTTTTGTCAAAAGAGTTCGCAAGTGCATTGAAGTCAATGGTAATTTTTGAAAATCATCTTCGAACTTAATTATTCGATTAAGAATTGGAGACATGTTCGCGAAACATGATGTATTTAGGTCTAGTTATCTTAAGCTGCGTTCACATAGAAAGGCGCGAAATTAGTGTAAGAGTTACAAAATTTACATACTGCAAATTAAATGCGACAGTTTATATAGTTGTGTAGTGCAGAATTAAGAATTAATGTAATGCGAAATTATGCATGTAGCCACAACCACGAGGCGACATGATACAACCGACCAACCTGCCAATGATAACTAAATTCATGTTAATTTTCGTTGCATATAAATCTCTATTGATACTTTCGACATTTATTTTCGAGTTTGTATGTTACGATTACTGCAGAAATTCCGAATAAATATACCATATAACGTTTCTGTGTAACTCTGTGCATCACAACAGAAACAATTTTGGCTACGTTATGATAAAGCAAAGCATTACTGTCAATTGTCAATATATCAGCGAGATTAGTGCGGTATTTCGTACTAATTCTTACACTAATTTCGAACGGATTCACTAAGTTCCATTAAGCAATTCTCGCATACCTAGTTTCATGCCCTAAGAAAACCTAAAACAGTTCTATAAATTTGGTGGATTTATTTTTGCATGCCTATACTATTAGATACACAATTAGACATGTTACAATCATCGCTTCATTTGACTGAATATTTGCACCTAGTGAGTAATGAAACTTTCGGAATTTTACAATATTATGATTTTACTAATGTACAGTCAGCAAATTATACAAAAAGCTGTATGAAGTGCTTAACATTAGAATTCGCTTTCTCGGTTTAGCCCCCCGTCAGAAAAAGAAATAATTCAGAGATAAAATCTTAAAATATTTTTGCTTCAAAAAATACACAGTCCTCCTTTTGAACCAGACAGGAATTTTATGTACTTCCACTCAGGCATCAGCGCGATGTTGCCGCACCTTCTGCTTTTTATTCTCTTTGGAAATTATAAATTTTATGCTAATTTATTTTAAGTACGGTTCGAAGGGGTTATAAATGATTTTATTTATGATGTATCTGGAACGATAAATTTGTTACAAAATAAAGACATTCAAACTCAAATTTCTCAACCACCCCCACATCTCTTCTTGGTATCCCACATTGTCCACCTATCAACTATAAGAGTTCATATAATGGTAGAGAGCCTGATTCCTATTATAAAATTCCTTCTTTTGGCCAAATATCTGTGGGGCGTAGAAATAAAGAAATTATTATGAGTTTTCTTTTTACACAAAAAATACTGTTTTCTATCGTACCTCCTAATTGTACAGTTCTCATATTCGTATTAGAACCCCTTTTTTGAAGGAAAAGGTTAATTATTCCACGTACCATGTTGTGATATTACCAGCGATACCGTCTATATTATAGTATTTATACGTATAAGTGCATTTTTTTTTGTATAAGAGCAGTAGGTAAACTATCCCTGGGACCCTTTAAGTAGTAAGCAATAGTGTTCCCAGTGGTAGGATCGTATATAAATTTGTTTTGTGTATGTCGATTCTTGATGTAAAATGTCTTGGACGACCCCGGATATAAAGTTTTTTGTGTAAGGGTTTTAGGTAAACTATCCCTTGGACTTTTCGCAAGGCAACTATATTTTAGTGGTAGGACGACATATGAATGCGAAATTTATATGTCACATCTGTGTTTGATAACATTTGAACTTCACTCGATTCTGTTTCTGTTTCTATTTCTCCAACTTGCTGTTGTACTATGGCCGCCATTGGACGTTCGGGTATCATCGGAAAAACTGGCTGCTATCTTTACCAGCTCTTTTCACGCCGCTGCGTTATTTTCCCTTCGTAATCCTTTCTAATAATAAGTCTAATTTCAAATCGATTGAAAAAATGAGGGAAATTTAACATAATTTATTATTTCAATGAGACACATTCTATATATAATTTTTATTTAGTTTACTACAGAATCGTATCTGTAATACTTTCGTAATTTAATGCCTATAACAAACCAGAAATTGTTTATCAAAAATATTAAGCAGCTTAGATCACTTGATTTTTTTTTAGGTTATCCTGAAGAGCTGTTAACAGTAATTTATAAAATAAAAAGATCGTATTTTTATTTCTGTATCCAGATAATAAATGCATAGACATATCGACAAAAATGTTGCTATTTGCTAACAATAATATGCATACACAGGAGTTAAATTATAAACGAAATATTGTGAAATGCGTACGGATATTAGCTTGCGAGGCGAAAGTAACGATGTAAAATCGTGTTAATAGTCACGTTCAACTGCTCGAATGAAAACATTATTTATTTTTGGTGGGTGCCAATTACTTAGGCTACTTACTACAAGATCTTCTTATTGTTAGTATCAAGACTACACATAAAAAATGTTTAAATTGAGTGGTGATATACCGATTATACCATAAGTTATTTATTACGTAATATAACAAGTGGAAAGTTGTGACAGCCCTTATCACTGCTGGGAAATGATTATTTGTACAACTACTTACCGGTAAGTGTTTCCTGATCTCTGGTTAATGGGGAGGTTGAGTCTCTGTGCGCGCTCCAGGCGCCACCTCCCTCCTCCGGGGCTGCCAGCTTGCTGTTCCACGATCTTCACTAGTCCTAAAACAGTATCGGAATTACTATACCAATAATAATGTAAGTCACACTAAAAATAATTAAAACCATCAAAAAGTATAAATTGAATAAACAACAATCCACCTACTTTTAAATTAAATCTTTACAACAGAACTTACGTAAATACAAAGGGCAGCGCTCTACAAGGGCCACCCCGCTAATTGTTTTAAAAATTTCAAAGGATGATTTAGTGGAAGATGCTATGACCTCAGATCGGTGCGAAAACGCCGTTAAACAGCTGGGTATTTGCATTATCTCTAGCCGTATAACAATGGCAAATGGATAGGTGCGCGCGATTTGAGAGATTTAATTTAACGTCACGCTAAACCATACGGTATTACATAGAAAATCTGTCGTCGATTAGAGAAGTCACGTCAGATTCCCTCCGAAAGTTAAAAATTGCCTACATCTTTACAAGTTTCTATGTTATTAACCAAAACTATTTGTACTTCGTGTTAGATTAATATTACAGGAGTATACCTGGTGGGGGCGAAAAGATTCAAACATGCAGTGTACCGCAGTAAGCAACTTGCATTGCCAAAATCAACACATGTATAGATCTCAAATGAACATTATCTCCGACATTGCTAGAATATTAGAGCTGGTATAAGATTGCAAAACAATGAAGTCTGGATTTGTTTCATATTCCGTAGATAACATTCAATTTCGTATTAAATAAATGTAATTCACTGATAATTTACTATTGAAAGTCGTAAGGTGTGTCGCGATAAAAAAAAAATGTATTACATATTTACGACATTCGAATGGCTTCGTAAAGGAAATTATTATTTTTTTTAGATATGAGTAAAAGCTAGTAATAGAAGAACTACAGAAAATTAATGTAATAACGATAAAACAGGCCAAGGCTCA
The DNA here is from genome assembly GCA_902654985.2 of Oryctes borbonicus. NCBI lineage: Eukaryota > Metazoa > Arthropoda > Insecta > Coleoptera > Scarabaeidae > Oryctes > Oryctes borbonicus. The sequence continues at coordinate 4,790,013 of LR736876.1, forward strand.
GAATTTTTACAATCAAAGGAAATTGTTCAAATCTCTAAAATCAGCAATGCAACAGTCATGCAACAATCCTCGCATAACTGTCGACATAGATGGAAAAAATCAGAAGAACAAATAATTAACGCAACCTTATCTCTAGTTGTCTAGCTATTATATTATCGCATGAAGGAAAGTGATACTTTCCCACGTGTGATTCCTTATTTCATAGGTCATTGAATTTTTTGAAATTACAACATAGTAACGTTTTTAATGAGATAAAATATTTAAAGAAGCTTAATAAGCAATTAACCTTACAGCGTCAACATAATCAGTTTTGTTTACTGCTCACTGAATTATTTGCCTTATTACATTGGCTTATTGTTTTAATGCATTAATTTTATAGATAAGATTTTTACATTTTCAATCAAACTGTAAGTACGTTCTCTCATACACATAATTTTCCTTGCAATGCAAGCCACTTATTGTAATAATTTTGGGATCCACACTGCACTACTAATCTTTTGCCTTTTAATGTACCATCATACCATAACGTCAATAAAATTAAATACAATGAAGCCCCAATAGTTCAAGTTGAACGGGAGTAAACATTTCGAACTATCAAAAACTCCAAGTATACAGACTGATTCATTTTCGATCTCCACCATGGGGATCTCGCTTATTATTAGAGGTAGAGGATATGTTTAAATTTGGCAAGGTTGCTAAATTTTGTGTTTGTTATGATTTTCATTCAAATTCCTATCAACATGAATACTCTCGACTAAGTTTCTATTAAGCTCTAGAAAAACGGCACAATGTTCGATACTTTGAAATTTCATGGCTCCCTTATTTTATTTTAAAATGTATTCTTCGACAATTAAAGCTTTTGTCAAGTTGTTATACATGATTGAAATCAGAAAAAAACTTCTAGCGGCGGAAAAAATCCAATATGAGAATATCAGAAACAGGGGTTGTTATTTCACAAAATTGGTCATTTCCTAGTTGAATATGTCCATATTTGGGCTGCCTTTTCAAAACAGCAATATTAGTTCGGGAATGGACAATCGTGGAAAACGCAATACGAGAAACGCAGCTTTCTTTTTTCTGTTTTCGGAGTGTTTGCGTGCTTCGCGCTAAGTAAACAATGAGAATCAATGACATCCATCTGCCCTTCTCGCGCTGCTTTTTACACGGTCGTCTATTTCTGGTCTTAAGCTGGAAACAACAGAGACCATAAAACCGAAACAACAATAACTAAGCCTGCAGAAATGAGCTTCGCCTTACGAAATTAGCAGAGACTAGACAGACTCGGGTTTTGTCGATTTTCGGGGACGAATAAACACGAGTCTATCTAGTCTCTGCTAATTTCGTGAAGTGCACCTCGTTTCTGCAGGCTTAACAATAACCGATCTTGTATAAAAGTATTCGCATGTTTCGATTATATTGTGGATCCTTACTAGATTCAAACAATAACAATAAGGGGATGGTGTAAAATTAACCACGACAACATTAAGCGGGAACCCAATGAATTCCTTTTCAGGAAACGCATTTCTTGCAGCAAACGTATTAGTAAGCAAGTTATCTCTGTTGTGAATGTACTACTTCCATATCTTCCAAAGATTTTAGTTATTAAAAAATAAACTAAAAACTAATACAACGAAACTACTAATTAGGTGATTGTATTTTATGTACATACAAACTCATAATATATACCTTAAATTTGCAGTAAAAAAATACTAGATGTTTATAAATAATATACATATGCAAATTAAACCATGATTGACCAAAAAATCGAATTGGGAGCACTCTTCACGTAAAATTGTTTTTCGCTTGTAATGCACAAAGAAATCGGAAGTACCTGACTATGAACACTTTTATAATATTCAAATTTATTCTAAATAAATATAAAAAATATAAATATTTTTAGATGTAGATATGTTATTTATCAGATAAATCGAAGGTAGATAAGGTTTGTAATGCCCATATAGATATAATAAAATCGTATGTGAATATCGTTTAGATAAGATACACCCAAGCTCATTAATTTTATAATTACAGATACCAGATTCATAAACCCACTTTTTATACAGAGTGAGTTATTTAGACGGGCTCCGAAAATTGTTCAAACAGTTTTCTTGCTATGTAATCGGATTGGAACGTGGTTTGAAATTATACTAAATTCAGAAGTAGTAGGACAGTATTGTCAGAAAATTAGGGGTTCTCGTACATAAAAGCGGTATACAATCATAGTTACAGGATACATTTCGTTATTTATTACAATCGGACTATCAAAAATAACGATGCAAAAAGAAAGCAACCAACGCTAAGTTACTTGCCCCTGATAATTTAAACAATTCATTAATATAGTGAAAGTGAAACATTCCCATAACCAACTATGGATTGTAATTTGAAAATTAAATACAATCTTCATTAAACGGGGATATTGCATCATTGCCATGTAATTAACCGTAGCATGTCAAAAATATGTTTGCACTAAATGAGTTTTGAACTGATCTACGAAACCATAGCAGACTTGGGAATCCAGCCACTAGCCTTACTCTTATCATAAATTCCTTGTTTGATATAATACTTTGAAAATTGGAAATACATAATAACACAAAACAAAATTTTGTCAAAGTTCTTACTAAAGTGTATGAGTGGTAATAAAGGGAAACCGGAGTTTATTAAACACCAAACTACTAAATTATTTATAAAAAGACGTTAGAGCAGCAATATATAATGTAGAAGGTAGATTAGTATTTATAAGCTATAGCCGATGAATTTATTTGGTCCTCTCTTAACAATGATACACATAACGAAACACATCAAACAGAAAAGGCTGTTGTGAAAATGCCTAAAGAATGTGTGATTTACATTTTGTAGCACTGTCTTCTAAAATTGATATAAAGATAACATTAATGCTCAACAAAAGAAATAATTGATCAATGTACTGGTAAATTCAAAATAATTAATTTTTTGAATAAACTGTTTAAACCGAGTGTGGTGCTTACGTTATTACCTTATTATGGAACCCGACTAATGGGTGTGTTTTCTAATTATTCGAACGGAATTTTAATACAATTCTAACAGCGAACTGTTTAATCAAAGATTCGAGCAATTAAAAAACACACCCAATGTAGGCGAAGTGATTGACATATTAGAACAAAAGAGAGCGCTTTAAATTCTTTCAGTATTTTTCTTATCGTGTGCTTGAATATGTATTTATGTTTAATAGGCAACCTTAATGTAGGATTTGGGTATCGTATTTTAATTGCATCCTATATAGCTGCTACAAACTGGAGTATGGTTCCAAGCAAACTTTGGAAATGGTAAACAATAATGGGATTTAAATTAGTCCAAAAACGTTTATAATATTAAACTAACTTTTGCCCAATATATTTCTAAACTTTCCTAATGTATTCGTAATTTTCTACAGCCAAAAAGTTCTCCGTTCTTTCTCGTAGATGTATGAGATTATTCTGATTGGTAAAAGTCTGACTGCATTATATTACAAACCTTGTAAATTTATAACATTATAACTACAAAAGCAAATCCATCTTACCGAAAATAAATGCAATCTTTCACGGTCAAGAAATCTACCGAACGAAAAGTCCAAAGAACAAGTAAAATTGTTATTCAACCTGTTTTTCACTATGCAATACGAATGCAGAGATTTTGAAGCAGTAATGAAGTCGCAGCAATATTTTCAGTTTACACAATGCAATATATTGCAATGCTTTAACGGGGTTAAATTTTCAAAAAACTTAAATTACCAGAAATTGGGGTCGTGAATTCGGAAGTGTCCCTAGACACTCTTTTGACAATTGAGAAATTATTAAATGAAAGTTTTAAGATGTAGAAATAAAAACAATTACTAACGTTAAATTTTCGAAATTTTTCACTACATAAACATTATCTTTATGCGCTTCTAGCGAAAACTGCTTATTGAATAATATTTATACTATCACACTTTTAACTTTCTAGATTGGAATATTTAAGTAAACACTGTAAACTTCGAGGATATCAAGACACAAGATAAAGTCATATATAAAATTCGCGTTGTTTATAACCATTGTTTGATTACGTTGGTATTGTTTTTTTTTTTTCTTTGTCACCTATGATAATTTTTCTCCGTTTAAAATATATTATTATCAAAATTGATGCCGAAACCAACGATTTTTGATGTGGCATGATGGAGGGACGCAACTGAATCTGAGATTCTGTGGTTTTTTGATGACACTCTTGACCACATATAACCACACAACGTTAAATTACACTGAGAATTTTAATGATGAAACAGACCGGAAAACTGTAGAAAGACCAGACATTATCCATTGCTCGTTTTAAATCAACTATTAAATCGATACTAGGTTCTAATAAACATGATTGTTACACAAAATCAAAAGGTGAAGGAGATAGTGCATATCCAAGTCATAAACGAAAAATTTTTCTGTATGGAATTTAAATAAATTCATTTGTACACTTTTTCGAGAAATTTGAATTATGTTTGTTTCAACCTTTTATAATGTTCAATAAAAATTTTATCTGACAAGCATTATTTTTTACAAAATGGTTAATTCGCAAAAAAAATTTAATGTATCTCTTTTTTTCGACAAAAAATCTTATGGTCACCCAAGTTATAACGTATTCGTAGTTTTAAAATTTCAACCATCGGCATATACATAACCATTACAAATTAGTGCCAACATAAAAAATATGCTGCGAATAACAAATTTCCTAATAAAATATTCAACTTGCAATTTAGAGAAGCACAATGTATACATACGTATATTGCAATTTTAATGCATTGCAGTAAGAGCTGCATGTATATTCCAAATTATTCCTAAACATTTGCAAAAAAGATTTTATTTCACAATACCTCCAACATTATTAGACAGTCACACCAGCAAAAGGTTCATCAAAATATTGACTCACACTGTATGTAACTGCCAAGATTAAATGACTGATTAAGCATTATGAATAGCTATTAATATAATAATAATAATAATAAAAGGATTTCAATATGTTAAAAATGGCAATTATGGATGTTAACAAATGTTATTGATGTAGAGGTTATAGATGTCAATAGTTGGTGGTCAGTGACATATCTATCTTACTGTACTGTATTGATTTTGTCTAGACTAAAAATTGAACTTATATTAAAACTAAATGTATAAGAGGGATTAAACATAAATGTTTAATCGATTTATGCGAAATACTGCTCCAGATCAGTCCAGACATATGTGCAAATATGCCTAGACACCTCTGTATTCTTTGAACTTGGATACAATAAATGAACATAATAAGTATAACAACATGTAATTGTTTTATGACGTACTTCCCGCGAATTACACGACACTATGACGAAAACAATCAATTCTTTTTCCTATGAACTATTTAAAACAATAACTTTCTTACAACATTCTTACACATAAACTTACTTTTTGACATCTCATAATTAACAAAAACAGTTTAACACTCGCAATCATTTACATATTAGAAAGCACCAACACTTTTTTCAGTTCACAACGATTATAATTTAAAAATGTAAGTGATAATAATTTAAAACTTAGCACCTTCTGAAACTTCTATTCTCATCTGTAACTGTCAAAAATTTATCTATAATTAAAATTTTTCCAGAAAAGGATAGCAACATAAATATACATTAATTGAATAAGGATGAAATTTCTAATGGGTACCAATATCTAAAATCTAAATATAACTAAATAGTTACTTTACTACATGAATTTCTTTTTAATGAAAGGGAAAATATAATTAATAGTTTCGTTAAAATTCATATAAAATTCTTAAAAATTCCCTATTTTAAGTTTAATTTTTGTACAACCCATAGAAATTATATTATAAAGAGACATCCAATACAAGCCCATTTTCATCAACAAATTTTGTTTATTCTGAAAAAACAAAATTATGTATTGTGTCACTAATAAAATAAATAAGCATTAAAGAAGTTATATTATTATTTAGTTATAACTATACTATCAAAATGAATATTTTAAAAATAAAGTAGGGAAAATTCTTTTTCTTGGTTGGTGAAAGAAGTAGGTAGTTATTGATTGAAATTAAAAGGTTTATTTTTATGTTTGAGATGGTTGTCTTTCTTAATACTCAAATAGAAAATCGGTGATTTTGGAAGTGCCCAAGCAGAACACGAAATTAAGTGATGTCAGTGACAGACGATCAGCAATTTTGTTTGAGATGGAACAATTTTCAGGCAAATATTACATCTCAATTCGAAGCACTCAGGGATGATGAAGATTTTACCGATGTTACGATTGCTTGCGAAGGACAACGTCTCCAAGCGCATAAAGTAGTTTTATCCGCTTGTAGTCCCTTTTTCAAGGAATTATTTAAAGTAAGAAATCAGCTGATTTCAATGTAAATACCTTGAGTTGGTAGTACAAAGAAAAAAAATGAAGTAGAATTTAGCGCCAAGTTTAAACATAAAATAATTTCCACTCATTAACTGTTGTAGAGTAACCCATGCCCACATCCTATAATATTTATGAGGGATGTGGAAGCTCAACATATAGTGGCACTAATGGAATTTATGTATGCTGGAGAAGTAAATGTGGCTCAAGCTCATCTTTCAGCATTTCTAAAGACTGCAGAATCATTGAAGATTCGTGGCCTAACTGATACTTCCTCATCTACACACCCTTTTAAAGAAAAAGATGAAGTAAGCAGTAGTTATAATACATTATTAAAATATATACGTTGGGTGCATAAATTTGTGTTAAACATTACTTAATGCAGAAACGTCAGAATTATCTTTATGAGTCTTCATGTGCCATTCGCAAAAATTATTATAACTGACAACATATTGTACAGGAATATCAATAATTTAATTTAATAACTGCTCCATTTTGATAGACGTTTTAGTAAGGTAAATTTGTTTTCGTATTAAACAATGATGTAATACAAATTAAAAAAGAATTAATGATGCAATAATTTTTTGAATAAAATAGAAAGTTATTAGAAGAAATATATAACTTCAGCAACTTTTTTGTGGGCAAACGAAAGCATTGCACATAGGAAGCTTTAACACAAATTCAAACCTACTCTATATGTAGTAACATATTCTAGATAAACACAAGCACTATGAACAGCTAATTCTGATGTAAAAGACTTTCTTTAAGTAACATCATCCTAAGAACAGTCGGGGATGTATTTTCTAGAATAGAAATTTTGAAACGTACAAGCTCAGAACCTGATAAACACTTAAATTAATTGCTCAATATATTTAATGTTACCGCTCAATTGATTTTCTGTATATTCATATATGTACTTCATGAGTTCCTGAAAATATTTTAATTTCATTGAAACTATTGCCTTATGCAACCCAATCCTCATTACTGAATGAATAAAAATCTTTATAAATAAAATTAATTATGTCTATATACAATAATGGAACCATTATCTGACACACATTTATTTATTAAAGATACTATAAAAATTGGCACAATTGGCTGAGATGTGGCAAAGACGCTTTTATTATATTCATTTGGGCAAGTGCGCACACACGATGCCACAGGTCAACGAATTATCGTACAATGTTGCTAAAATAATCGTTTTTTACTGAAAAATTACGTTGCAAATAATTGTTTTTAATAAATGCACATATCCAAAAATCAAAAATATAATATCGCATGTACTACCACACAAGCGATTTGTAGATTGAATTAACTTTGTAATTATCGTTTCCTCCTTCATTACCGAATGCAGGGAATATCCCGTGTATCACGAGAGCCACGATATATGCATTTAAGTAGTTACATTTTTTCTTGTATAAAAGAAGTTACCATTAATGAAACTTTGTATTATACTTAGTTGTTAAACTGGTTGCATATAATCAAGGCTGAGATATAAAAATTACTTGTGTCCAGATATCTAGATTAAAAAAATATGTTACAATTACCGAATATGTAGGCGCATATGTTAGGCTATATGGTAAGCATATAGGCTGTATATGTTCCCCATAAAATTTCAGCCCGCTACCTCTAACGGTTTAGGAGATATGGGCGTTTGAAGTTTTCTGAAATCTCGTCGAACACGGCCGGAAATGGACGGAAAATCGACATCGCTCCGGTTTTCGTCGATTATCTCCTCAGATATGCATCTACGGTATGCGAAGTGGGTACGCGTTCGATAGAGAATTGAACGGCGGATCGATTGCGCGGAAGCCCCTGGCTCTTCGTTTTGGTCGGTTTCTAGGGCTCCAAAGTTGAAAAAAGCAATTTTCATTCTTCAACTTTGGGACGCCGTAGCGTCCGACCGGTTGGAGCTAGGGAGTTGAGATCTCGCGCACTTAAAACGCTCGTCGAGACCTTTCGAACGAGCCCTAACTTATCGGCGTAGCTCGTCCGGTCGCCGCGATCTCGACAGGCCGTAAAAATTTGAACCCAAAATGGATGAAATTTTTGAAAGGCAAAAAAAACGAAATTCGTGGTTTCGCCGATCTAACGTCGCTAATCGATGACCTTATGGCCGTATATGTTCCCCATAAATTTTCAGCCCGCTACCTCTAACGGTTTAGGAGATATGGGCGTTTGAAGTCTTGTGAAATCTCGTCGCGTTCGATAGAGAATCGAACGGCGGATCGATTGCGCCTACATATTCTTTATTACCTAAACTGCAACATTACCCAGTAAATTAATGTAGGTGGTGAAACGACTTAACTACTGTTTTACTATGTGCTTAGTGATGTCTGCGGTATAGAGCCTAGTGTTACGGCGCATTAGCGTAAAATTTGAGCGTATACTATAAGTGGCTGGTCTCTGGCAATCTTCCAGAATGAGATCAATGTATTATTAGTAGTTAGTTTCTTTAGAACTACTACCATGACATCGGTTCTTTAATCAAGACTAACTTCGCTCCAAACCATCCCAGATGCACCACAAAATTTTTCGACTTTTAAAGTAGCTGCAGAATGGCATTCACTTGAGGGTCTGTATACACGTATTCGACCATCACAACGAGTTAGAGAAATTATGGTTCATCTGCGAAGAGTAGTGACCTCTAATGTCGACGTTGCCATGCGACATGTTCACGAGCGAAATTTAAACGAAGCCTTATGTGGTACGGAGTTAAAACAAGTTTTCGTACGAGTCTTCTTGATTTCCGGTTTACTTCTCTCAATCTATTCCTAATTGTTCGGCCGAATATCTCCAATCATTTTGAGCCCGATTTGAAGATCCTTTGCAGTGGATGCCCACCTGTCCGACAAACGATAGCCGTAGAATCCTACCGAAATCAAAATAAAATATTATTTCATTATTTATATTTAATTACGTCCGAGAAACCAAGAAAAATGATTCTTCACTACTCACCGCCGGAAGCCAATATAAATTAATTAAGAATAGCAGCTCGATAGCAGCTACAAGTATATAACTGGTGTCCAGCTTAACATGACTTGTCAACATTTATTACTATTCCACAACACATATTTTGTTTGTTTGATTCACTTTATTTCATTATAGTTTTGAATTGGTACTGTTATCTGAAAAATTTGTTATTTTTGCAAATTTGTTCGAACAAAATGCGAATTTCTTGAGAACTTTATAAGATACCTATACTTAAGAAGTTATTGAGATGTATACTCGGGTTCCTCTGATTATTTTGAGCAGCATATTGCAGCATTTCTATACAATTTGTAAAACTTGCACCAACTTTGTTACCTATAATCATCAACTCTACCCATTTCGAATCAAGTTTATGAATTACAAGGTATATATAGGCTTTATACATATAGATTGAACTGTTTTAAAATATAAAATTAAAATGATGTTAAGTCTATAAGACATACTACAGTAGACAAGAATGCGCCAGCACGTTTATTATAGAGTTCTTCTTTTTAGGATGCGGTTTTTATGAACTCAAAACCGTCGTCTTCCAAAAACTTATCAGCTTCTACAGTAAAGCAACGCTGCAGATCTCAGATTTCATCTACTAGCACCGTAACTTCTAGTCAAGACATACCGGTTTCCTCAGAAAAACCAAATTCACCGCCGCCAAAGAGGCATTGTAGAAACGAACGTATTGAGACTGAACTATCCAGATTTAGAAACCTTGCAAGCGAAGATTCGTTGGTGGTTAATCATTTGATTGATGATCATCCGAACCATAAAAATAACGGAGGCGATATATCGAAAAGTCCCATTCATCCTAAAACTGAATTACCTGACTATCTAAGTGATGATGACAGAGATGAGGCAGTTACTTTTTTTAACTCACCCGAAGTTTCCGAATTGCCTGGTATGTATTTTTATGTATCTAACTTTATTTATTTATACCTAGTAAATTAAAATTTGTTTAAAGGAGCATCAAATTCTATGATTTATGTACAAGGTGTCAATCACCGATCAAATTGAAACTTGGCAGATTTAGAGGCAGGATCCATCGAATATTGTAAAACGCCGCTTTCGACGGGACTCCACGTTTAGGGGGTAATATCCACCTCTAAAATTTCGACGATTTTTAGATTTACACCGTTATTATGAAGAAAAAAAAAAATACATATATTACCAAATGTACTTGCTATAAGGTCTATCAAATTAGCGTAGATGAGATTTTTTTATCTCGTTGCGGAATGGAAGATTCAGCGGAAAAAGGCAAAATATATGCACACGTGGGCCCACGGAAGTACCAGTTAAGCTTTCCCCTTATCTTCAACTACCGTGAAAAAGCGAAAAATTAGTTCTATATGCGTTAGTTTGATAGACTTAGATAGAAGTCGCGTTTGGTGGTATGTGCTTTTATGTTTTTTTATTCATAATAACTGTAAATGACGATCTCCTGAAAATTGTCCAAACTTCAAAAGTAAATTTCAAAAAATGGAAAGTTGTGTTTTGCAACATTTGATGGGTCCTACGAATCTGGCAAGTTTCCATTTGATGGGACATTGAATCTTCTCTTGTTAGAAGATATAAGGTAGAAGTTTAAGTTCGAACACATTTGTTGCCATTCTAACATTTTAACAGTGTCAATATATTTTCAAACACTTTTTTAACATAACGCATTGTATTAGAAAAATGTCCAAAAGTCAACGTTTCAACTAAAATTGCTATTGTACTACGGTAATCACCCAACATTAAAAGAAATACCATTTGAAATTCATGGATTTCCATTGTCAACGGTACCACCGAATATCCAATCACATTTGTATTTTCTTAATAGGAGCGATGGATATTATACCACAAACGCCAAGTACCTTCTTCAAAGACACTGGTTTAGAATCAAATTCAGGTAAGCTGCCAATATTCTCACAAATATTTTCTTTTAGCCAATAGCTTCACATATTACTTATATTTTGATTTAAATATGCTATATGCAAAATTACAACACCAAGAAGTGCGAATTTTTTTGCTAAAGTTGGCAAGACTATTCAAAGGTAATTCTTAATTATCATTTTGTTGCGATAGATTAAGTATGCAATATTTTCTAACATTAATGTCAGGTGTATTTCTTGTAACGTTTTGATTCAATTTTTGCCGTTTTCTCTTGTCATACTTTTGTTTAACGTGTTCTGAGCCTTTGATTATGTCTAGAGCCTGACAACGTAGATATTACCTTACCATCGGTTCAGCGAATTCGTCAGAGACTTATTGACAAAGGAGGTTTTTCGTTAAGGCAAATTGTAAATCACCTTAACCGGAACCAATCCACCATCATACTCTGTTATCAACGTTTTTAATAAAAATAAAGTTAAATTGTGTTTATCTTTTTATTATTACCATTGAATAAATATGCGTTTCTACTAAGTTTGGTTAAAAATTCGCACCCTTTCTTGATGTTGCACGTTTCAATAGAACATTAAAAGAATACTGTGTTACGCAGAAAAGAACCGTAAAGTGTAATTAAATATAATTTAAACGTTATTGTTTAAGTGTTGCATTATTACCACATTCGATAACAAATTTTAAACAAATCTTAGACACTGTTTTTTGTTGAATTTTTAAAATAATTCTTTACTTTACATCTTAAATGAAATATTGAATTAAAATTATTTGCACCACTTCCATTGAAATAGCACATTCTACAACTAAGCTAGGGTCTAGCAGTGAAATCGTGCTTGCAACGATGATAATTTTAATGATTTATTGTTGCAGGCACGGATGGAAAAAAACTTCACTCGCTGGACCCCAGGCCTTGTGACGAATGTGGCAGAGTTTACAGCAATCTTTCCAACTTAAGGCAGCACATGAAATTGATTCATTATCCTACATACGTACAATGTCCCATCTGCCAGAAAGACTTTAAGACTGATTTGTACTTACGTAGACATATGCTTGGTTCACATGAAATAAATAAATTAGGAGGATCGGAAAAATACGCATCCGCAGGAAGGCTCCAAAAAATAGCAACGAATAGCAGTTCTAATTATTGCTTATCCAATAAAAATAATGTGCAATATAAGTTTAATAATAGCTCTAAAATTATATAAAAATCTAGTAGATAATCACCAGATGTGTGTAAAATATAATTTTTAACAATGTATAGTCCAAATGTTCTAAATCAGATTCTATTTGTCAAATTTATCTAGTAAACTACTTCATTATGTTTCTTTGCGAATCTTATTTTTTTGTTAACAAACACCAATTATAAAATATGGGGATATTTAGTAAATTATATTTTTGATAAATGCAATTGTTACAACTTTGTTTAGCTGTGAATCGAATATTTTACCTTTTAATATGTTTAACCGTCAATTCGCAAATTCTATAAAATGCATTGGAGGTTTTAAAGAATTGAAAGCTATGAATCTAATAGAAAAGATTATCGTGAGGACATTAGATGTTACCACCCACCATGTGATGTACATCTATAAAATATACTCTTCTTTGTTAGATACGTTCGTAAGCTATTAAATCAGATTTTGTTGTCAACGGGTATTAAAACTACAGTGGTATCTCCTCATATTGTTATGGAATTTTCAGGTAAAGAAAATTTAGATGAATTTTTGTTCCCAAAACCGAAAGGTGCTCCCGCGTCTCCTTGCCCAAAAAGTTTTTCATAAAAAAAAATTAATATTTCCTTTTAAAGTTTCCTTTCAAAAAAATCGATTTTATTTGCTAGCATATTATAATAAGACGATTGTAGTTGTCACATCTCGGCCTGGTCACGGTTTATTGAGATGTTACTGCAGTATAGTAACGACACTCGACCGTTTTCAGTCAGCCTACTTTCAAAACATAGTAAGATGCGCACAGTGAGAAAACTGCGCGTGTGAACAGAGAACAGTTCTCCTTTGGTTTAGGACGAGCGCGGCGACAGCAACATTTCAAGGTCATAAATTAGGATAAGTGTTATTACCGTTTTGTTCATAAATTTAATTGTAACGTTAATGCAATTTTATAAAACCTCTGAATCTTATAGAATTACGAATCTTTAAGTCAACATAGCCAAGCTTGTGTATTTGTGCCATTATTAAATGTTTAATACTTCTTCTTTCACAAAGAAAGTGTTTGTTTTTGAAATCTTGTTGTCATATGTACAAAACAAGAGGCTCTAAGAGTACTAATCAAACCAACATTAATTTCCACTGTTTAATCCAACGTTTTGAATGAATGAAATTTTTATAACGTTCCCGTCAAACTAGAACTACGCACATTTATCGGTTGGAAGACAAAAAAAATCTGTATTTTTTTCTCCAAGTAATCTTTCTGTCCTTAGAGTGCTTTTACATGTGCATATCACCATTCAAGATATTTGATTTATAAAAAAATGCTGTATTTGCTCAAGTTTTACTTTTATACAGTACAACGCGCTTAAAACTAAAAGAGTTACTTCAAAATAACAGTTTCCTGTTACATTTAAATAATATTACTTACAGCAGTAGTGAGGGATGACGTAAACGAAAGGGCATGAACCGTGATTCGATTCCCTTGGGTATTTTCCTCGCATATTGTGTACATTGTACTATGTAACGGAAATACACGAGGAAATCGAATCGTTGCCCGCGCCCTCCCATTTACATCGTCACCCTCCGCTACTGATTACTTGTGAATCCGTTAGCAATACATTAAATATTCTTATCTGTATCACACGTTTATATATAGTGGTTTGAAGACCTCAACGTTTTATAAGATACTTTATGTGATAAAATATATATTGCTGTTATTAATAATTTACCAGAATATTAAGAATACATTAAATGCCTATGTGAAATAAATGCTTTAAATTTTTTTATTTGATCAAAAAAAGAAAGCGATTATCTACTTATTACACTATATAAAATGTAAACCTAGTTCGAGCTGACTATATCGTCTATTTATCTAATGAGTTCTTGAAAAGAAACAAAGTTCAAAGAACATTTGGTGGCTCTACGCTAGATTATGCGCCGTAAAAGTTCTAAATAAAAGTTGTATGAATATCTAAGTTTTTGCAAAACGTATTAGAAATTTTTTTAACGGGGCAATCTATGTATTACAGCATTTCCGAATATATACCCGTTTCTCGGATTACAATAATAATGTTTACAATTTTCCAAATATCAGACTTTACTTATGCAAAGTGCAGAAAGACAGGAGATAGTTACAAACATTCTTGCGTTCACATGTACACTTCAACAACACTATACGAAATTCTTTTCCTTGTTCCAAGACATGAGAAAGTCACAAGTTTTAGTGTCAATTAATGAACCCTCTTCGAATAGCCCAACTAGTTATCGTTGTTGTAAACATTATTTTAATGTACATAAATATCACATACCTCTTGTACTGTGTGCAGCAAATGTCGTACCGAAGCCTAAATCCATGATCTATAATATCACAATAAAACACCGAATAACTACAATGTTCAGTATTTTTGACATAAACGACATTTACATGACAACACAATACTGAGTGGAATCGCTATTTTGTGGCGAGTTAGTACTTCAAAGGGAAGCACTTAGTTATAGGAATATATACCACATAGATCTGCAGGTCAAATCCACATACAACATACTTAAGGTAACGCTTCCTTCCTTGTTTGTATGAATTATTAACAGACATTCATTCTCACATTCAATCACAGAAGCAAAACAAAATATACAAATTGAACAATAAAATAAAAATCTTAACTTCAATTAAAAATAGTAATAGTGACACGTGTTTCATTTATTGAAAAACTTCTTACAACACTCGCTTTACTTTCGGTGCAAAGATTGCAGAAAATAGTCCTGAAAATGATGAAATCATCGAAACTATCAAAACATGACAATGGCAAACAAAGCGCAAACCTTTTAGAGTGTGCACTGAGTGCAAACAACCTGTAAAGTCGGTGCAAGTTTTTTAGTAAATGGAATACTAGTCACTGCAACAGTGGATCTATCATTCTGACATAGAACATACAAATTGCTTCCAGTCCAGAGCTAGGGCAATAAATCACAGTAATTCACTTATTACTTGGCTTATTAATACCATCTCTCTCTTGACTCTTTACAAGTGAACCTAACACTGTCCGATACGATACGATACGATCCTAAGGATTTGAAATAAATTTCAATTTGTTTACTTAATCACATAAATATATGTAGTACTATAAAGTGCAAAGTAACCAAATAAGTGCATTATACGATCGTTCTCATATCATTTTCTTTTTTCATAAAGATGAAATTAGATCGTTTAAACGAAGAAAGTCCGGTACTTGGTCGCCTAGCGAAAATCATATCACCGAATATTTCCGAGAACTTCCTGACAGCGCTAAGTACCGCAACGAGCCCAAAGATTATACAAGCAACGGACCGTTAAAGAATAGATTAGTGAGTACTTTATTTGTTTACTTATTTGTAAGATGCGGTATAGTAGTTTTTCATGTAAGGTTAAATTAGGAGAGGGCATAGAAATATACGAAGACCAACTGAGAAGTGTGAAATGGTGCGATTACAGGAAATTAACAAGAGGCTTAGCGACGATCTTGTTCAGTCCAGCCGAACTTGCCACTTGCTCAGTTACGGGACAAAGATGGAGTAGAGCTGGAAGCGGCGATAGGCCGGTGAAACCGGCTTTAAATAAAACCAAAGTTCAAGCAATCATATGTAAGTAAACACGCATTACTTCTATCAAATTAAACGCTTAAAACCTGGAAATAAACAAAAAGGAACTATAATAAATATGTTACAGTTACTAAATTAATGTCTCAGATCGAATTGCCTACTAATTATTAGAATTTTGAAAATGACCGAAAAAGTTATGCGATATATAATTGATATATTGCTGTCAAAAAGGGAGAGACATACGTTTTTTGTGTGACTGTACATATGCATATATCTAAATAATATAAATTCTTCAGCAAATTCAATCTATAATTTATTATATGCTTAATTACAGCTTACGTAGCAACAAGATTTCCTATGGTAGAAGTAAGTAGAATAAAACAAGTATTAGCCTATAAATGCAAGGAAAATTCGACAGCATTGAAAATGAAGGCTATTCGTTATTACAAGTAAAATCTATCTCTAAAACATATTTGCAATCAATTTATCTTCTTAATATTCTAGTGATCCAACGAGAGAAGTGGATAAATAAGAACAGTGTATATAATCCAACGAAATGTAGATATTTTTAGTAAATTACTAAACTGATGTGTCAAATATTACACTTCTGTTGTTTGAAGTGTTTATTAAATTTGTTTTATATTAACCCGTTGCGTGTGTCGATGTATTTATTTAATTTATAATTTAAATAAACAAAAAAGTAACGTCTACAAGTGAAATTATTATTTTACTATGTATTCAAATTAATAACTTTTAACTCGGAGCAAAACATAATTGTTTACATCAACAAATACAGATCCAATTACTGAAAAGAAAAAATCGCAATATTACTTGTGACTGATTATATGTTCTAACAAATTAAATCTGGGCTAATACTAGTATTTATATAGAAAAAGGATCGAAGGAAGAACAGATAATTCTAATCTTTTAAAAAATTGTTGCCGGTTTTAGTTGCAACAAAAAATAAGGTTGTAATAAAGTTCATCATGGTGCGTCCGCTGAAGGGTTAAAGTGCTAAAAACAAGTAAGTGTTGGATTTAAAAAAAAAAAAGAGATATTGATAGCCTGCTGTATGTGCATTTATATGAAACCGCTTCTTAAGTAACAGATACAAGGCACATTTTGGAATAATGCTATATTGTTCTTAAAATGTGAACGAAAACATAACTTTAGAAAGCACTAATAATAATTTCTGATTATTCTATTGTCTACTACGTTACTATTATTGCAATACATGAATAATTGTAATTGAACATATTTTGTTAAAATAACACCAGCAGGTTATTGCCGCGTTTATCTTCTACATATTGAAGGTATTTTTGTCATTTACAATATTTAATAATTAATTCGTTAAATCTTATGGATTTTAACTAATCGCCCGTAATGATTAGATAAAATTAAAATTTATTAATATTACATCTTTTCTCGGCACACAGTTTAGTTAGATAGCATCCCTGCGAAGATGAATATTATTTTAATTCTATTAGCGCTTTCTGCAGGAGGTAAGAAAGTAACCTACTTAAGTACTACGCTGTGTTTTTGTTTTCTTGTTCATACACCATGTGATCCTTTTTATTTGCCTTTTTAGCTTATGCTGCTGATCCAAATAACATCCACTATTTTTTGTGGAATAGCCGCACTTCAAGGGAAAGACTATGGACAGGTGCTTATGGCAACAATATAGATATCAATGCTCCGGTGAAAATTCTCTTGCACGGATGGACACATGACATCGATGCTTTCTGGTATCCACTCGTAGTTGACTCATATGTCCGTACAGGAAACAATGTTATAGCAGTAGACTGGGCTTCACTTGCACAATTACCCTATATAACTGCAACGGACGTAGGAAGGCTAGATGCTTACGGAATTAACGTCGCAAGGTTTATTATAGGCCTTTCCAGCGCTACTGGAATTCCTTTTAATAGGATTCATCTCATTGGACATTCTCTTGGTGCACATCTCGCTGGGTTTGCTGGTAAAATAAATCGATAAAATTAGCAAAATCCGTCAATTTGAAATTTTAAGCGATTATAGGAAATTTGAATCGAATCTAAACAAAAAATCAGATATCAACATTGCAAATGGAATGTACAGTCCGTCTAATCCTTCCTAACGACTAATGATTAGATGCGCCGTAACTAAACCAGGCGTTTGTAGTGGGAACGTCAGCAAGGCCATCGTGGCACACGTTACGAGGGTTGTTAGTGTGTATCTTATACATTGTATGCTTTCTCTGGGTGCATAAACCGAGCGACATTTGTTATCTCTTGTACTCCGAATCTCATTTCACTCTGCGTGACCCCCGTTTATCCCCACTCGTCAAGAAGGATTAGATGGACTATACGTTAGAACAAGTTGATCAGTTATGGTAACTGTACTTAAATATTTTTAATCTTCTTATTTATAACAATTATTTGTTATCGTAGATTATACAGATATACTCGGGCTTAACTGTACGTAAAATCATGTTTAAGAACCTTCAAAACAAAACGGCGTCTTAAAATAAAATTCTTCATTGAAACGCCTTTTTCAGGACCATAGTATGTTATTACCTATTTTGTTCATCTAGTAGCGTATTTTATTATAAATGATCGTATTAAAAACAAGTCAGCTAAAGTTTATCAAATACATTAATTGGTAATGTTCGATATCACAGTAGTAATATCATAGGGACTCATTGAATTCAGTTGTAACGTCTGTCCAGAATGCTTTGATTTAACAAATCGGTAACAGAAACAACGCATAATATAAATAAAAAACGAAATTAATCTTTACTAGAATGATACTTTATATTTTGTTTATCGCACATCCTGTATGATGTATTGAAATCAATAGGCTTGTTCCAATATAAATCATAAACTTCACATGACTTCCCAGCATATCAAATAGATGAATATTTTGCAAACTATTTTTAAGGTGACAACATCCAACGAATAGCCGGATCAAGGATTAGAAGAATTACTGGTCTAGACCCAGCTGGTATGCAATTTACATATTTCCCTAACAGAGATCGCCTAAGTACCGACGACGCCGACCAGGTGGACATTATACTAACAGATGCAGGACCAACTGGAGCTGGTATATTTCGTTCCATCGGCCATGTAAACTTTTGGCCTAATGGCGGCATTGCAATTCAACCAGGATGCAATTATTGTAAGTTAATATATGGAAATCCCCATACACTCCTTAATTGCACAATAAATATAAGCTTTTGAACTTGTTTAACAGTGAATATTTAGTAAACGGAAATGACTACTACGCTAGTGGAAAACTACTAACATAGCATTGCATCTTTTAAAGAATTTGGGTTTCTGGGTTGAAACCGCGTCGTAAGTGCATGAGAACGCCGACGTTTCGCTCTCAATTGTACGGGGCTTCTTCTGGGCTGCTGCATGTTGCGTCGCTGCTGTACCAAAAATGACCGGTTGACGTCCAGTCTTTATAGAGTTGGATAGGTGGGCCGGACGTACGAGACGGGTTGCGACTGGCGGATTCGGATAAGACGAATTTCCGCTGAGAATGTAGCGGGTAACCGTCGTCTGTTTACATTGTTGGAATGCTTGCAGATTTCGATAGCCTCTCGCATTTTCTGGCATAATAGTAGGGTTCACAGGACAGAAGTTTCGTATCTTTAAATAAAATTTGGTGGCCGGTTTCCAGCTTGTGCTTGGCCAGTGCAGAATCGGGTATCCGCAGCAATCTAGTACAACGCTCGTGTTCCACCACACGCGTGCCGACTAACCGCTTTGTTTCCCCAATGTACACACTACCACAAGAACAAGGGATCCGGTAAACACGGACGGTAATAAGTCGGAGATTTTGGAAAGGGGTTTGAAATTTTTTTTGACGTTATGCCTCTGGAGTAGTTTGCCTATTTTGTCGGTAACACCTTGAATATAGGGTAAAAAAGCGATGCTTGACTCGAAACAGTATGCTGTTTGGGAGTACGATGACGGTGTATCGTTTTTCGGATATCTCGCTTGCTGAAGTTGTTTTTAATGAGGGAATCTGTCACATGTTTCAATTCTTGGGTGAGAGCATCGGGCTGAGAAATTGAAAAGGCCCGTTTAACTAGTGGTGCGGTCTACAACATAAGCATTGTATATGTTTCAGATCCATGCAGCCATAACAGAGCATGTCATTTGTTCAATGAGAGCATTACTAGCAACAGATTTGTATCTCGAAGATGTACCACGTTTGTAAACTTCCTCGCCGGACTTTGTTTGCTCAATCCTCAAAACATAATGGGCGAGAACGTCAATTTTAGTGTCACCGGAGATTTCTTCTTAATAACCAATCCATGGTCGCCATTCGCTATAGGATAACTTTATATGGGTTTATTGAACATTATATTATACAATTAATAAAGTGCATTTACTTTACGTGTTGGTATAATTTTTACACACTAACACATCCATATGTACAGACTGTCCCAATCGTCTGGAAGGCAAAAATGCGCCTATTGTGTATATGATAAGTCAACATTTGCAGGTAATGTATAACAGGAGGGCTGCACTTAATACAAAGAATTTCTTTGTGATTTTTTATTGACCCAAAGTTTCACGTGATAATTCCGCTCAAGCAGATGTTTGGTGGCGCCTAACTTTGCCAAATTCACATATCAAAAACCTTTTTTTAACTAAAATATATCTGTATTTCGGATATTTCAAAGAAAATAGATGTCAATGTCAAAGAGAATGATGAGCAGCTCCTATTCACGTATCTTGTCTCGGAAAGGAAATGAGTACAAAATTTTTGCAGCACAAAACGATAGCCTCAAGCTGGCTCCCATTATTCAGCGCAAAACGTGGACATTTTCAAATTTAAGAAAAAAACGAAGGAGCGGGAGCTAACGTAACGGACCTAAATTCAAAATTAATTAAAAACAAGAGACGTGGGAGGATCGAGAATTCTTCGGAGTCTGCTGAAAACGATCAGCATATGAAACAAATTATCTTTTACTTAAGTTTGTTAAATAGTTGTTGTTTGTATAAAGTACTTTACGTTATATAAATACATTTATTTCTATTTTTCATTTGCTTCGTTTGCTTAATAAATGTTTACGAATTCTAAAATTCGTTATTTCATCTTTATTTCACAGCACAAGGATTTTAAAGGGATTGGGTGGCATTAGCAGGGCGAATGGATTTGGTAGTTCTGTCAACACTGGGTAAGTTGCTTATCTATATTCATAGATAATTATTAACTACTAAGGTAGTATATCAATATATACTTACTATTAGAGATGACCAAGGCAGGTGAAATTATTTCTTTTTCCAACGACTAGACAGACTCGTATCTATTCGTCTCAGAAGAGAGGGTTCGTGTTGCCTACTGGTTTCCGCGAGCGTCGACAAAACACGAGTCTGTCTAGTCGCTGCAAAAAAGAAATAATTTCACCTGCCTTTGTCATTCCTACTTATTATGTTTGCTTTGCGAGGATACATTAGGAAGAGTCACGCTTGTTATTTAACTATTTATTGTTATATTTTGCATTAACCGTTATACATGATACGGTCTGTGTGTGCTCTGGCTTATCTCCGTGAGTGTATATGTTCTTGCGTGTAGTGGCGCATGTTGTGTTGCCTATCCAACACATAACAACTGCCAGTTTTTGGATAGTATGTATCATTAAATTTATGGTTATCAGTAAAATCAGTGGCAGGGTTAAAAGGTTTTTTTTTTTGTCTGTGATAATTGTTAGGCTATTTTTCTTCATCTTTAGCTGAATTATTGGACTAATGAAAGCCTAACAAATAGATTACTATATGTACATTCCATTTAATGTTTATTGGAACAGATTACAAATTTTTAGAATAAAATGCCTAGAAGATCACAACGTGTCCAACGAAATCAAAATAATACATCAAATGAAGATGATGAAGGTTTAAATGATGATGATGAAGGTTTAAATGATGATGTTAATAAGTGTGTTCGTTATTTTATATACCGCTCTGGTTCCAATGAGCCTATTAAAAAAAGCGAACTGAAGAAAAATGTTTTAACAAATGTTGGCAGGAATTTTGATGCTATCGTTAAGAAAGCTGGCAACATCCTGGATGAAGTAAATTACATTTTCATTCAAAATGCAATCCAATAATCTTTCTTTTAGGTATACGGCTTTAAACTACTTGCCTGTGATGATAGTGGATATATAACAGTACAAAATTTAGATATTGATGATAATAAAGTTAACGATGATGAGGTCCCAGGCGATATTAAAAAAGTGTTAGTAATGTTGGTTCTCGCTAATGTTTTTATGTCAACAAATCCAGTTAATGAAGGTATTTAATTTATATACATTGCATTAACAGTATTGTCTACCGATGATGTGATTAAGTTAGAATGTAGTAAAGTATTTTGCATTTGAACTGCAAGAATAGAACAATAATTTCTAGTCAAAGATGCAGCTATTACACATTAGGGGATTGTATATAGTATCTTTCGTTATGCTTTCTTAATTTAACAATTTCAAATTGAAAATAATGTTATAAACACAACATTTTACAACATTTGGCTAAGGTGGATTGAAAGAGTAGGACTCGTTCTTTGTCCTCCAAAATTGCCGAAACCTCACGTCAAAGTGCTCCTTGCGCACGCCACCTCGTGGTAAGCAGTCCAAGAACTGCTCGAGGGTTGACTTGGAGGACAGCACCTGGTTTATGTCGCTGCTTTCTAAACGGCAGGCATGTATTTCTTGGCATCAATACTATGAGGAAGCTATTTTAGCATTATTTTTTTTTTATCGTTTTTATAGGTGTTAACTAAATTAAGTTAATTTAGTTAATACTTATGCAATACTTGTACAAGATGATTAAAGATTACAACTTGCATAAGCGTTCAAAAAGTCATGCGTTATGCAATTTTAACACCCAGCAAAGAAATTATACGTCTTTGACCTGTCGTTCCTAGACTCAAAATATCTATCTTAGCTTTTCTGCCCCCAGCAACCACCGTGGTTTCATACGTAATTTATTAAATAAACACATTTTAGCGTCCATGTGCACGTTCCTGAACACTCTTGGTGTTGACGTAGATTACGATAAGGGTATCTTTGGCAAAGTTAAAGATTTTATAAATATAACAATGGTTAAGCAAAATTATATTGTTCTGCACACCGATCCTGTATCGAAAGAAATTACATACACATGGGGAGCACGAGCAGAACGGACAATTTCTAAGCACAAGATACTTAATTTTGTATCAAAGGTAGTGTAAGCTTATAAATAATATAGCACAACTCATAAAAACAGCTACATTTCAGGTATATGGCGGTAAACAACCTTCTTCGTGGGAATCTCGATATAAAGATGCAAATCAACAGTTTGATGGTACCAAGAAGTAGAGTAATGCGTGTGCAATTTCGTATCCGCATCTGAGTATTTAAATACTACACCCTTCAATATACATTATTATCATGATATAGTATTCTGCTTGTGCTCTTAGCCATCGTACATAAGTTTGTATATTTTATAAATAAATAGTAAATCAAATTAGATAATTGTGTATATATCGCTTTAAACAGCAATACAAAATAAGCACGTGTATCTGGAATATCTGAGTTTTCAATTATCCAACTCATTTCCTGCGATAATTGGAATTCAATTCTAAAGCTAACTAATGCGATACACTCTTAAATTGTCTCTAAATAAGTATTTGAATAAAAATCAAAAAGATAAATGAGGAAAGCAGACAAAGCTTGTGCGTAGATTATATTTCTATATATGAACACTTGAGTCTTAAGAGTTACGCTTATCTCATTAATCATTCGTTTAATACTAGACCACTCCGGTAAATATCTTAAATGCAAGAACGCCTTTTAATGTAAAATAAGAAGGGCAAGTAGTTACGAAATGTTTAATATTTCATAAACATCAAAATCAGATATAACTCAACCCTGAGCAAATGGAGAACCGCTGTTGGTCGGTAAGAAGAAATCGCCAGTATTTGAAAAGTCCACGTTTTCTCCTAACCGATTTTGGGGATTTCGGGTGCACAGGCCCAAACGGAAACTGATCCAACTTGAACATCGGCGAGATACGAAGTTGTTGCTTAGAATGCCTTCAGTGAAAAGCAATGCGGCACGATTGTGACTGCAGGGAACTAGAAATTATCACATATTTAAAAACGTTTTTAAAGCATAAATAAAGGTTATTAAACAATACAACAAGTCGAGTTTGTAATGCTTCGTTAATTTTGAGAAAAAATCAGCATTTAATGCCGACATTCTAAGAGAATAAATGAAACTTCTTCAAAGTTCCACAAACATCCCTCATTTAGACCGTTCAGTTATACCATAGCTTTTAACAGTACAAATTTGATAAATCATTATATCAAACGAACCTCGTGAAAATATTTGTAAGTTCAGTACAACTACACATTAAAATTAGTTGTATTATTCTTTCACCTCTACTTGATCAATTTAGCTGTACTAAAAGAAATGATATGTAACATTTGTCGTATATGTGTGGTCTTGAGCAATGCATATACATCTAAATAGTATTCTAGTTAGTTTAGTTTCTTCAAACTTACCAACAGAGCATCCTGGTTGGCTAGCAGTTCCACCATTAGGCCAGAAATTAACATGTCCAAGAGATGTGCTGATACCTAAACCAATAAGACCAGTATCGGTAAGTATTGTATCTACCCTTTCCGCATCAGTTTGCCAAAGACTGTTATTGTTTGAAGCAGAAATAGCCGGTCCGGCAGGATCTAAACCAGTAATTCTACCGAGAATTTTCCCATATTGCCGTTGTAGATGTTTGCCTAACTTATAAAAAAAATTGGTATAAGCTTTTAATACAGTCCTTCAAAACTTCACCTGTAAATCCCGAGAGATGAGCGCCAAGGGAATGGCCAATAAAATGAAAATTGCTAGTTGGAATCCCTCTAGCATTTGACAAAGTGCTGACAAATTTAGCTATAAATGATCCCATAGCATCAAGTCTATCTGTGGCTGTAGAATAAAGTAACTTGGAATGTCTTGACCAGTCTATGGCAATAACATTAGCTCCGAGTTGTACATAATTGCTTCTAGCACCCGCATACCAGAAAGAGTTAATATCATCCGTCCATCCGTGAAGCAAAATTTTCACTGGTGCACTGTTAAGTATATTGTTGCCAAAATTATTGGTACTAATTTTTTCACCCGATGTTCGGCTGTTCCATAAAAAGTACTGAATATCTCCTTCACTAACTTGACTGTAAGCTGTTGCACAAAAAGGAATGTCGTTAAAATATTTTGTGAAATGATAATATAAATTCATTGATATTGTTTATAGAAAACTTACCTCCAGCTACACAAATTGCGAAAATAATAGCGAGCTTCATTTCGAAAAATATTGAAGGTAAGTACATATTTTTATTTCTTTTTATACTGTTATTGTAATTTCTTATCTAATCCATCTGCGACTTTTTGAGAATGATATAAAATAGTGATTATTACTCTGTGCTGATAGGAAAACACGTTTTTGTATAAACAGGAAGTGGGAATTTTCTATATATTGCAGAAAAGACATTGATAAACGCGTCTCTTTTTTAATATAAAACAGTATCTATGTAATTCTTAGCCTTACTCTGGGTAGAAGAGCATACATTGATTTTGGGTTTTGTATTAGTTGTTTATCCATTTACCTTCCTAGCTTTCATTCTCTCCTTATGTCTACACGGTATCTTTCAATTCTACATTAAATCTACGTTGTTTGGTTTTTCTGGTTTCTCAGTAATACTCGCCTATCTTAATTGTACTGGCTATGAAAACGTTTCTCCTTTTGTTTCTTGCAATCTGACGCAACTCTGTTGCCCAATAACTTCCCCTGTATCAACAAAAAGTATGTGAACTATCTTACCAATTTCTGTGGCTTTTTTACTAATTTGTGCAATGATTATTTTAATTCTTCCTAAAATCACTGGTCATTTTTCATATATTCTAGTTATTTTTGGCAATCTTGGATCAATCTTCTCTTTCGTTACTCTATTGGCTGGGTCGAGCAGTTTTGCTTACATGGTCCATAAAGATATTTTAGCGATCAACGAGCACATTTTCGTTCTGTTAATTTTTTTTTTGTGGAAAATGTACTAACTATTTCTTTACCACACACAAATACAAATATGTAAATTTTTTTTGGAAACATATTATACAGGCTGTTCTAATCTTGTGGAGTTATAGAATTGTTCCTATTTACCTATTAGGGCAGAAATTAACATGTTCAGGAGACCTATTGATAACCAAACCAGAAAGATCAGGACCGGTAAGAATTGCCCGCATCAGTTGCAGTGTCCGCATCAATTTGCAAAAGACGGTTGTTGTTGTTAATAGAATATTGCAACCAACCAGAATTTCTTATACTTTACTATACTATACTATCATTTGAAGTATGGAGGCGAACCTCTCAAATGCCAAATATCTCATAGATCTCCTGCTAATCTACACAGTGGATGTCTTGTTGTATAGAAAAGAAATCATGAATACTAAGTTTATTTGCAGTTTTGTTATTACCGTTCGTAGCACTTGCCTTCTGTAATTTAGCCAATCTACATACCAAAATCTGGGCCATATGATCTGCAATTCGAAAACATTTATCGTCCATGCATAATCTGGAATGTTGGACACTGTATAATCAATTGCAGTGTTGAAATATGATTATTTTTATTTGTAAATACCCTTGTTGGTTCAGTAATCTTATTTTGCAAATTAAACCATTCAAATATGTCTCTGACAAATACCCTTTCTCTTTTGAATTACTTAACAAATCGACATCTCCAAGGAAAACAATAAACTGACAAGTCTCACTCGCAGAGTTCAAAATGCTCAGCAAGTATTGTTTAAGAATTTTAAAATCGCCGTTTGGTTGTCTGTAGTCTGTAACAAGTCACATGCGCTGACCATTCACCCTAAATGAGACAGTGCAACTCTCAATATCACATTCTATAGTTAAATCTTGGTCGCAGTTTAATTTATTCATATCTATATCAATGCTTTCGAAAATGAGAATCATTTTCAGCCCACCATCTACAATTATATTTGTTATGTTTTATGCATTGATCGATATATTGAAAGAGTATACATTGACAAATTCTGAAAACTTATTAACTTTATTTAATCCAATCAATTAGTCTAAGACAAGCCGCATATTGTGCACAGCGCGGGAAACCTGAACCTTTGCTGCAGAACTATGTCGTCTGGACGTGTTAAAATATTATTTTCTATAAATCTGATTCAAATTTAGAGATATAAAGTTCTTGTGCGGTAGACACACAAAAAAATCTATTTAAAAAGATTACGTTTAAGTTTTTGAATTCGACAAGGTTTGATGTTTACTTTAGAAAACGTTTTAAAACCATATCTACACTACAGACAAGTATGCAAGGTAATCTCGTAAAAATTTACAATACAATGTAATTGACTGTCAGATATTTTAAAGGAAATTGATTCTATCTAAATTAAAAGAGATTAAGAACAAAGTTATAAATCACTAAATCTGTCAGAAGTAGACGTACCACATCCATATTATATTTTTAGATAAGAAAACTAAAAACGTAATGCAGAGAAGTTCCATTTAAAATAATAATACTAATACTTGGAGAAAAAAAAAACTTGCCTACCATAATCACAAGTCTTAATATTCTTATTGTTATGTCTTATTTTAAATAAAACTCCTGAATAAGGAAAATAAATAAGTGAAAAATATGGCTTGAGCACAATTATAAATACTTTTATTCCTTGAAGTTACTAAGAAATAGCAACTTAGTTATTTGATCAAACGAACCTTAAAATTGAATTGGGAATTCAAAAATGTTACAATACATAGGGTGTATTTTATCAAACGAACCTTAAAATTGAATTGGGAATTCAAAAATGTAACAATACATAGGGTGTTCTATTTAAAATATCAAAGTTGACAGTAGTTTCCGGCATAACCGGAAGTATCAGATTGTTAAAAATATTTTAATTCGATAATATATGTCGGGTTTAGTGTACTATCAAGTTTTCAGAATTTTCCAATGTATACTCCCTCTTACAAACTTTTATAAGTTCGTCAAAACCTGGATTTAACGAAAAAGCCGGATTTAAGATCTAGAAAGAATGAGAAAGAATTCCTAAACGTTACGGAAACGCATGGCAAGACCAAAAAGTTTCAGAAAAAATCAATGGACAGCCTTCAAACCAGGAGACATAACGGGCTACTAAATGTGTGAAAACGAATTGTGATCTATAGAATTAAGCGCATTTTTAAAATTCTTGTAAATCACGTCGACTTGTCCTTACTTACCACGAGCAAAGCCGTATTGATAAGCAGAAATAAATGATCCAGTGCTCTCATACAAGGTAAAAAACACGATATTCTCAAATACTTTTAGATTAGATAAAATATTTATTGGTCTGCGGTTGTCGATCTATGTTTTAATGCCTATTGTGTGTACGGGACAGACTTTTGCATACTGCCACCTAGCAGCAAACACTGACGTCTTTTAAGCTTTAGGCTATATGTACTCTTTTTTTCTATAAATACCTACCAAAATGGTCGTTTGCTATAACTCCATCTCCATCGTCTCTACAGCTACTTTATAAGTCCATATTAAAATATTAAGAAAACTCTTGAGTTATGTGGAATATGCGGTTAAATCATAAGTCTTGAGTCAGGTAGACTAATGGACGAATGTAATTGCTGGCATTTTGTAAAATAAAATTTTCCAGTCAAATTGTATTCTTTACCCATTGATTTTCCCTATACGACTTATAAAATTACCAATTTTGTACCATGCCTACAATATACACATCACAGGCTAGGCTATACCACCTAACGTCCCTACTGAAGCATTCTTTTCTTTGTGAGATAGCTATTAAATCAGTTTTTGTCGACAACCGGTATATATGTCTATACTTTGCTAAACACATTTTAATCACGATTAATTATTGTTAATTAACATAACTACGAAGACAAAATTCGATTCCTATAAGGCTGTTTTATTACTTAAAGCAGAATATGACAAAAAATAGGTGGGCTAAAAACGAACCTACGAGCTATAAAAATGTTAACTTAACTAAACTATCTACAGTTTACATTAAACATTTAACTTTTATGTTGAATAAATTTAAAAATTCACTTTTAGAAAATAATCACCTATCGCTGTAAACTGACAGCCATCACCCATAAAAGATTTATTATTATCCTTACAGTTATCCACAGTAAAATTTACATAAGAATCGCATAGCACCGCCTCAAAGATATTGTGTCCAATACTTTCAATGAAATATAAAAGTACAATGTTATGACTGCACTCGCCTAAAATATAACATTCATTACCTTTTTTACACTCATAAGCACGTTTTACTTTCTGATGGTTCGCATTTGCCCTGAAATATTCCTCCGTCTGGATAAAAATCCATGTGACCGATAGATGAGAGTATTCCAAGTACACCGGCGTTGGTATGCAGAACGTCTACAAAAAGTGCATTTTCTGCGCTCAAACGTTTTGTTTTGGACACGTAGTTATATAATGGACCAGCAGGATCCAATCCAGATATCCTACCAACTTTTATCGCTTGATTGCTGTAAATATACTTTCCTGCAATATTATTGTGATTAGTTTTAATTTTATAAAGACACATGAATATTATTAGGACGCCAAAACAACTAAAAAATACATTTGAAGTTTCATTGTATTATTCTTTTAGGGAAACTACGGCATATCATTTGTTAATTCGCCGTGCAATTACTTTCTTGATTTGTCCCCCATTGTAACCATTATTTTTAAAGCCTTCAGTACCCTTTCAATTTATTTATTTTCGTTGATACCCCATAATTCATGGGAAATCTACGTAAAAGTGGAAAAATCTACCTCACTCTACTAATGTGAGAACAGTGCTAGACAATGTTTCAATTGTTAATTGTTAGTTTGTTAGGTAGCGACCGCCAGTGTAGTGTTTTGGGCATTATAGCTGTAGAAATAACTATTAACATTAATCTCTTTTGTTTTCATAGTTCGCACTGGCTTTTGGTTTGGTTGGATATTGATGATTTTGGTAATCAGTAAGTTCGCCATTTTTCATGCGCTTCACGAAATTGGCAGAGACGAGACAAATTCATGTTTATTCGTCTCATGAAAGTGGGTTCGTGTTACCTGCTTGTTTCCCAGAGAGTCGACAAAGCACGAGTCTGTCTAGTCTCTGCTAATTTCGTGAAGCGGACGGAAAGTGAAGAACTTTAGTAATCAGTCATTGTCACTAATGAAAAAAGTCTCATCATACAAATGTGGAAATGTTATTTTCTGCTATTATCTTTCAATAAAAGGTTGTTCAAAATGGCAATAGCTTTTATACCTTAAGCTGATATATACATACATTCTGCACATATGGACCACCACGGATATCCAGTAGGAAATTGCATTCAAAAACCCTGTGACCTGTGACATTGAATGTTGAAACTACTTTTCAACATATGAACGATATCTAAAAATAACAAAAATTACATATTTTACCGGAGAATCCTGCGATATGAGCTCCAAGAGAATGTCCGATAATATGTACATCTTCCATAGGTACACCGAAAGTTTTGGTTATAGTAATAATAAATCCTCCAATCAAAAACCCTATATCTTGAGCCATTAAAATCGCTTTCATGTATCCACTAAAAGCATATCGTGCCCAATCTACAGCGATGACGTTGTAATTCATCGCAACGTACGCTTTTGCAACTGATTTGTACCAAGCTAAAGCACTACTTCCAGCCAAACCATGACACAAAACCTTTATCGGTCTGTACGGAACTATATCCGCATCCAATACATTGAAGGGTTTGATTTCTATAAAATCATTAGTTTCATTTTCGTAAAATAAAAAACGAATCGGAAGCTCTGATGGAACAGCAGATACTATAAATATTAAAGAAATATGTAATTACTACGTAATTTTCAGAGATATTCATACGCACCAAAATTAAGCAACAGCAACACTATCAAATTGGGAATAATCATTATAAAAGTGTGTAAAAATAACTTCTAATGATTAAAAGATCATTTATTAGCTCTTTACGCATATAGACATTATAACGCAAGATAAGCTATAAAATTCCTGAAACAAACAATCCATATTAAATATGTATAATATTAATTCCAATTCACTTTCGTCTAGCACACGTAATTTGAGGAAAATGTTATTTTGCAGTATGTGTGCCTGATCGATTTATTTTATTCTCTCAAAGAAAAAAGTTTGTGTGATGTATGTACAGTGGCGGCCATATAAATAGCACAGGTAAACTGATATGGATGAATTGATAAATTTGTAAATGTTAACAAATGATTTATTTAACTTAGCTTAACAAAAATGTAGTAGATGGCATGCAGTTTATAATAAACACACAATTGTTTTTAACTTCAAGATAAACAAATTAAAAAAATAAATATATTATTTTTTAAGCGGGCATAGAAATAGCACACTTAATAACAATAACGAAATACTGTATTATTTATTCTTTTTAATTCTTTTTTGCTTTTACGTTTAATATTTTGTTGGAAACCCTTTACAAGCCAACAAGCACATTTTCTCGGCACACTTTCAACTAATTTTTGACATCTCTCTACAGGAATGTTATGCCAGGCTTCTTCAATAGTATTCCATAATTCGTCTAATGTCGCTGGAGATTTAGACTTTATAACAACCTCAACATCCCCCCATAGATTTTCTATGGGATTTAAATCAGGGCTTAGTCCAGGCCATTCCAACACTCGAATCTGTTTCTCCTTTAGCCACTATTTTAGGGTCCTCCCCGTATGTTTGGGATTATTGTCGTGCATTAAACTCCAGGTCGCTGGAAGAAATTCATTAGCATATGGTTCTATTGCGTTTTCTAAAATGTTGCGATAAACATACTGATCCATTTTTCCTGCAATTCTAAACATAGGTCCTACACCACGCCATGACATAGAAGCCCATACCATTATGCTTCCTCCACCGCGTTTCAATGTTTTTATAGTGTCCCTAGGGTTGAATTTCTGATTGATGGGGCGTCGCACATACATTTTTCCGTCAGACCCAAGTCGGTTGTATTTGCTCTCATCTGTCCAAAGTGCAGATTTCCAGAAAGAAAGCGGCTTTTCTTTGCGCATTTTCGCAAACTGTAATCTTCTTTGACGGTTTTTATGTGACACGAGTGGCTTTCGTACTGCAATACACCCATGTAAGTTAAATTCCTTCAGCCGACGTCATATTGTTCTTCTCGATATATCAATATCAATTTGTTTATTAAATTCGGTTTTTATTTGTGTAGCTGTGCGAAAAGGATCTTCTTGACTTAATCGACGAATAAGGTTGTTGTACGAGGCTTAATCTTCCGTTTCTTGTTTTCTAAAGTTTTTTCCGTCTGAATATGCTTATCGCATTTTGTATTAATTTACGTTATTATTATATTAATTAATAATTTAATGTTCGTAATATTTCTGAAATGATTGATATGCCCTTCTCTTTCATGGTGCAAATTAACTCTCTTTTCTCTGGTGTGCAATGTTTTCCCCGTCCCATTATACTAACACCTAAATTTTTGTTATTAATAACACCTTAATTTTAAAAGTGGTAAGTACACCACTTTTTTGGTACAAAATAACTCGAACCGTAACATTATAATAAGATTCCACTACAGAACCGACAAGTGTGCTATTTATGTGCCTGCTAGAAAAGTGAAACATTTTTTTTTTTCATTGAATGTCGAATTATTGTTCTGGAATACGTATCTAGGGGAAGTACACGCAACCTTCTCAAGGACTCTCGCGCTAGTTTAATAAAAATTTAAACGGGAACAGCTTGAGCGGTTAATTCAAGTGAAATTTGATGCCTGTACTATTTATGTGGCCGCCACTGTATATGTGTTGGACTTTAGAGGTATTTTTGTTTTGATGATACTAGTTCTTCGGTGATTATGAACCTGGATGTATTCAATTTAAAAAGTGTTAATCGGGAAAACATAATCTCGTAAGAATTGTACTGATTAAGAATATCCATGAAGTTCAAAAAATCACCTTTCTTCTACATATCCTACCCTCAGTACTCTCAGGCAGTTCTGCGGACACTGCAACTCTTACACGTTAACAATAAAGATCGCTTCGTTTTCTGAAGACAGTTCTAACCACTGTCCCCATAGCTAATATTTGCAAACTACTTAAAGCACTATTAGCAATGCTGAAAGTACTTTTCAACAATTCTGCAAAATTTCAATTTTCCAAGTTAAACACCTTCACAGTTACAGAAGTTCACATACACTCGTTAATTTTCAAAACCAAATTTTTGAAATATGGTTACAAATAGCGACTTTATAATTGAATTAAGAATTGAAAAATA
Source organism: Oryctes borbonicus (assembly GCA_902654985.2). Taxonomy (NCBI): domain Eukaryota; kingdom Metazoa; phylum Arthropoda; class Insecta; order Coleoptera; family Scarabaeidae; genus Oryctes; species Oryctes borbonicus. The sequence continues at coordinate 4,823,315 of LR736876.1, forward strand.
CGATAATATATAAGCTGTTCCATTCAAAATAACAAAGTTGATAACTATTTCCGGCATAACTGTCAGTGTCAGACTATTAAAAATATTTTAGTTCCTTAGCACATTTCGGCCTTAGTGTACATGGCAAGTTTTTAGAATTTTCTAATGTATAATCTTTCATATATCGGTCGATGCAGTTCCTGGTGAGACAGTCCGTATGTATACAGAATATTGAAGAAAGTTGACATGAATTAAAGAGGGGCATCCAATACCTAATAATATACAGAATATTCCTTTTAAAAAATTAATAATAACCCTGTTTCTTTTTGTTATGCAGCACTTATCTTTGAATATTTGTTACTTAAAAACTCTTGCTTTAAATTGCTCAGGGAAAAAATTATATTTCACCCACGCCCTAAGCGGACACGCTGTATGTATGCTTACGAGATTCGTTTTCGAAAAAATAAAGATAACTACAATTCAATAATTTGTTAATAGACAAAGTTAATTTCAAAATATTTGTGTAGATGTGCGGAAGACTGCCATTGATTAAATAATCTTTACTCCTTACGAGTACTTTTACCATTATAATTAGTTGTATCTTCCATAAGCAATTTTTTGCTCCCATAAGATTTCGCCACACGCATATTGAACAATCAACAATGCAATATCCTAATAAACATAAGTATGTACGGTCAGAGAAGTTAATTTCTGAATTAAGCAAAGTGAGGTGACTAAGTAAGAAGATTCCCCATTACATAGTGATATCTTCTCCCTTACTCGCCTCACCTTGCTTCATTCGGAAATTAAATTACTTGACCCTGTACAAACGCTAGCAATTTGTTTAGTGCTACAAAGTAGTTCAATTGCATCATAATGTAGAAGCAGCGAAAATAAATTCATGCTGACAATGGATGTCGTTGTCTGAACCGATTTTCAATTATTATGTTGAAAATGATCTATGTATACATATTCAGTTATTTAATGCTGTATACATGCTGCATATTAGCATTTTTTGATAACGGTAAGAAATTTTATGTTACGTATAACTGATTTATCGATCTTTAACTAAAACATTTAGAAATTAATTTGGAATGCCGCGGAAAATCCTACAAGAACGTTACCTTAACAGCTTATTTTCCAAGTTATGACGAAGACTATGAAGACGGACTCCTAGATATGAAAGGAGTACCATTGCGAACGTTGCAGGTGCGTTATGTTCGATATTAATTATAATAGATAGTACATTACCCACAAATTTCTTGACAATATTCTGTAAAATTATGTACAAGAAACATACGTAAAATATTGTTAAAAAATAATGACAAGTATACATCAAAACGAACATTATGCAATATACGAAACTAGTGCGGAAAAATACTGAATGTGAGATGTGATGCTAGCCAAATAGTGAAAACAAATCATTCGGGATGCCTACCTACTACTGCTATTCCAACTATTTCTGGATGAAATTCCTTGTTTTTCTGTTGTAGGATTTTCTAGATGATCGCAATCAATACGTCACATTAGCAATGGATAAAAAGTTGAGAATACCTTACGGCAGCCCGATATGTATTCCTGAGTTAAACCAACACTTTGGACACAGAATCAGAATTCAAGTTAGAGACACGAGCAGCGAGTTGACAGGAACCGGATATTCGAGAGCTGATATTTGCGTTCGTTCAGAAACTGACAGTTATGATAAAAATTTTAATAAACACGTCACCTTAGTATTCGAGGCTGTCAAAGGCGTTTAGAGAAATCAATGTTATTGAATAAAATTATACATAAAGTTATTTACTTGTATAAACTATTATATTTATTACCTATGTATATATTCTAGCATGTTCATGCAAAATTACCAACACAGTGTCTTTATTAACAATATGCGGTGATTTTGTATGGTGACATTAACTAAGAAATAACTAAACAAACGCAATTTTAAGTAATCATAATATCAAGGCATATTCAAGTTCAAGTAATATCAAATTCATTTTAATGTTCTAATCGGTAAACTTGATAACATTGATTCTGTAATTTAGAATAGCTTTGTTGTTTGGTCTTATTAACTAATGCACACTATGTTAAGAATTAAATGGCTTCGTACATGTATAATAAGTTGCCTACCGTATTCAAGGTACGGAATTGTAGGTCGGGTAACTAATTTATTGTACACGTTCGAAACTGGTCTTTTCTCATTTAACTCTTAACATAACACTTATATAAAGCGCTTATTATTGTTTAGTAACAATACACATCATTTTTTGTTTTCAGATCCTATATTTAGAGCAGTTAAGGAGGCGTTATGTGCATATTGTGATTTTAAACTTTTCATCTATGTGCATTTAGTATATATGCTCATTGTGGATTCGCATCTGTACTCACATACATCTTTTAAAGTTTTGGTACTTGGTCATGATACCAAAAATTAATTCTAAATAAATATGCATTAATGGACGAAGACCGACGAATTTGAAGGTATCCGATAAAGAATGTAACCGCTGTATCGATTGCGACAAACCAGACCCTTGGGAACCACCGCGCTTCAAAGTTACGAAAAAGAATGTTCTTATTTCAACTTTGGGATTCTCTGACGTTGGAACAGTTAGAATTATAGAGAATTGCTATTTTGTTCGTTTTAAAACGATCGTTATGAACTTTCCAACGCACCCATGTTTGATCTTCCAGTTCGTTTAGTTACTGAGATAGAAAAAAGTTGCAAAAATTTCCCATACTGATGAAATCATTGAAGGAGAAATGCAATGGCAATCTACGAATTTCCGAAACATTTGATCAACTACCACACTAGCTGCCATCGTGGCAGTGTGCCCGGTGCTTTAGTTTTTAATGTCAAAAATAGGAATACAAAATAAAATACGCTCCCACAAATATCACATAATAAAAAGGTTGACTTCATGGCTTGGTGACGCCACAAAAGGGCTGACTAAACCCGCCTGCGGGTTTTTCATCATGAAATTACAAAACATGCAAACCTAAATTCAAATTGAAGGCGATCTTATAAGCTATTAATATGAAATATTCCAACTTTGCTTGGTTCTACTTCGAAATCGAATATACCAAACATAGCAACGAATACTTTCCAGTTCCAAAGTAGTCTATATTTCTATAATATTAAATAAAAGCAAAACAAAATGCGATTTATTCCAAATTTTAATTTAAAAGTGATTAAATTGTACCAAAAATGTTCGCGCTGCGTTATGAATTTTTGTGTTCCACGTGGTAAAGAGCAACAAGTAGTTTTTAGTAGTTTTTTTCTTTTCAAAGCTCATTTTCCCAGACCTAACGGCTTTTACTTAAGTTGGCACCACTGGCAGGTAATTTCCCGAACAACGAAACACAATTACTTTTAAGGCCGTTTTACCCACCACAAAATTCTGAGCAGTATTTATTTTTGTAGCAATACCTTTTAATTTGTTAAATGAAATTATAATTATCTAAGATGTAGGTACTAGGCAACTCTAGCGCGCAACACGCTAAATACACAGGTAGTAAAATCTAGTACATTTAAAACTAAAGGTTGGTATGAACGCTTTCTTTTTGCTGGCAATATTGCCTGTCAGTATCTACTGCGGCAATGTTGTTTGATTTTTGTATGTGGGACCATAAAATGTTCAAGTTTAATTTTTCTAACGATGAACCTGATGCTTCAGCTAATACTAGTTGCTTAGGTAAATTTGTTTGAAAATATGCCAATTTTTTTATACCATAATTTTAGGTAGAAAAGTTATTTCAGATGCAAAAGAAATAAATCCAAATGAAGTGGATTTTATAGAGATAAACGAGTCTAATTACAACCATTTGAAATGTCCAACTGGTGTGATTATTAAATATTTAGCAAGCGATTGCATTGTTAATAATATGAAACAAAATCATCATGATACGATCATTTCGGCTATAACAAATCATTCAGATTTAGAAGCAGGAGTGTATGAAGGCTTGTAATTAACATATTACTACAAGTGTTCGATTAAATTTGGCATTGAACTATTCCATAGAACTATTAATATACATCTAAAGTAAATACCCAAATTATTTGACAAAATCTTTTAAAGTAATGTTTGATCTCAAATAGTCTATTTTGAAGATAACTTATAACATAGTTTTATTCAAAAATCATCTTCAATGCTAAATTTAATTAGACGCTTGATATTTATATTATTTTGCAATGGTTTTTAGGTGGCCTTAAAATATGGGAATGTACTCAAGATTTGATTAACTTTATGTGCAATGAAGGTATTAATTTAAAGAACAAAACTGTTTTAGACCTGGGATGTGGTATTGGAATTGTTGGTATATTTTCTTTATTAGAAGGTGCATATGTATATTTTCAGGATTACGTAAGTTATTTATAACTTTTATAATTAAGTTTAGATATTTTATATACGTTTAGAACGTATATACATATGCAGGAATTATATAAATGGTCGTGAATTACACCATATATTAGAGTATACGTTTAGTACCTTTTCGTACCCTTTTCCATCATGTTTTGAGGATTGCTAGCTCGATTAGAATAACAAAGCTTACTAGCCAAGCTAAATTAGGCGGTAGAAAGAAATCAATCTATTTTTTTTAGAATCCAGAAGTAATTTTGTCAGCAACTATTCCAAATGTTTTCTTAAATGTTGGAAATGTTGAAGATAGTATGAAAACATCAAAGTTTTATTCTGGAGATTGGCAGTCTTTTTTAGTTCTTATGAAAAATGATAATATTAAATTCGATTTCATACTAACTTCGGAAACAATTTACAACATTGATAATTACAACAAACTATATGCGATATTTACAAACTGCTTAAAAGAAAATGGAGTTATGTAAGTTTATAAAGCTTAAGCACTGTAAGTTTTCTGTTGACTTTCAATCTTCCAGTTACATAGCCGCAAAGACGCACTATTTCGGTGTCGGCGGTGGACTGCGATCATTTGAAGAACTTTTGTCATCATTAGATGAATTCAAGTATAAAACAAGTTGGATATGTTCAAGTGGGATAAATAGAGAAATAATAAAGTTAACTAGGAAGCAAAAAAGTGGGTGTAATTAATTTATTGTGGGAGTTATATAATAAAACGTTTAATTAAAAATTGATTGCTCTTTATCTTTGACCAAACCTTTGTTTCTAACCGTATTCTTTTATTTTGTTAAGGTGATAATATTGTATACGTCCATCCATCTTCAGCTTTATAAATAAGTTTATTATCAACTTCCATATCTTTATCAAACTGCAATCTTTCTTGCAGTTGGCCTTTTTTACTTTGAAAAAATTCAATTCTTGATGGTTTTAAAATAAATACAAACCTATGAATCAAAGGAAGATCGATACTGTTCACATATTGCTTTCAATTTACTTACACGTTACAAGGCACATTAGAATTTGTAGGATATTTGTCTTTGATGTTGTTTAAACATTTTAGAAGAGCTTGCCTATTCACAAAACTGCTTTGAAATTTACCGCATGCTGTCAATATTTTATTGTTATATGGCAAGTTATTACTATAAGCCTTACTAACTTCAGATAATTTTGCAATCCCTTCTATTCTAACCTAAAGTACAAGCTTGTAGATTATTTCGTAACATATATTCTATGGAGTTCTATCATGCGCAATTAATATGAACATTTTCCATTATGTATGCACTCCTGAGTCTAAGAAATGGGCAGAAAACATCAAGACTTAATTAATTGAACAGGATAACACTGGAAAGATTTATATCAAGGTACGAGAGTGTAGCAAGAGCTCTGAGAGAAAATCTTTATTGGGTAAGGCATTGGTATTTATTACTTCTCCACATAGCCACCAGCGTAGATGAAATCATGTGAAGACGACTTGTTGAACTCTGTTCTGAAATGTCGGCCTCCCAGAAGAGATGAAAACTTGATGCAAGATCGGACTTTTGGGACCATCACGGCGTGTTGCTAATTGAGTCCCTCATCTGTAGAGTAAACTGTGAATACTACTAGTAATTTTTATCTTTTCGGACCGTTGAAGAAGCAACTAGGAGGTCGGTATTTCACTTACATTTATTCCAGGATCTTGACATTCATTTCATCTATGCCGATTTTGATTGGTTAGTGTACTGATGGAATAAATGCTTCAACAACCATAGTGACTATGTGAAGAAGTAATATGTGCCAGTGCCTTACTACGTTGTGTATCTCTTTGATTTCGCGAATAAAAGTTTTCTCTTAGAGATATTGTTATTTTACTTTTTAAAGAACCCTTGTATATTTATATGTAATAGATAAAAAGGAAACATACAACTCTATTATGAGGCCAATTAAATGTTGTTGCGGCATGTGGATTATTTTTCTGGAATTGTACGAGTAGATTGCTTTAAAATACTATACATGGTGGTGTATGTTTACCAAATCCGTACAAGCTTGGCTACTATCTGTTACTGGGAATATAAAACCATCTCTTGAAAATTCTAGGCAAGTAGTTACTCTACAAGAAGGTATGCACGTTCTGCAACAATCAATAGTAAATATTTCAATAACATCTTTGCACAACATACTTCGAAACTGTTGTTAAGTACATACAATCCCCATTACATATTTGATTAGCAGTTTTATACCAGTTTGCAAATATATTACAAGGATCTTTGTTTATCACAATATTCTTCAAGAATAAGTTTCTTTGAATCCTATTTAACGTTTTCACTGAAAATATTAGTTTGCACAGGTTAACGGAGTCCCATAATTTCCATCTGAACATACTCAATAACCGTGTTTTACAATAATAAAAAGTAAGGATGACATGTCCTGCTATTTATTGACATATCCACGTGCCCAATACACATACGTATATAAGAACCAGTGTATGTATAGTTGCTACGCAATGTATAGCATTGTCATATGTCACATTACAAATGCGTTCCCCAACATATTTATCCGATTTGTTCGCATTTTATCAATATAAAATGCTAACAAATTTCCTACGATTGGTGCCCATGTGATTACGGCTATTGATTTTGATCAGATCTACTGGAATAGAGAAGTTGCAGGGATTTTATTTGCTTAATTACGTAATAACTAGGAATAAAGACATTCAGACATCAATTAATTCGAATAATCTTTTTTTTGATGATTCATATTTAAAATTAAAAAATGCTTCGCTCTGGAAGTGTAGCATTCAACTATAGCGCCCGAGCCGCTTCCGACCGGTGGGTATATATAAATAAACGTTTTAATTGACATATAAAAATACATATATTATCTTTTCAATATTACAATATGATTTCTAATTTTGCAATTCTATATTGTCGGCTACTAGTATTCCTGACCAAAATTTTGTTCCTAGGTCGTGATGAAAACAATGCAGGTAGAGATGCCATAGCAACATACCCCACAGCCGCGTTTTTACCAACAGAAAATGAGAAATCTCCTTTGGTTACCCAACCAATAATTTCTCTTGAGCAGGATTGTTTAATTTCAGATTGTACATCTGGTATCCATAAATTTTCTATTTTTCTTTTGTATTCCTCGATATAGTTAACTTTTGGTGTATAGGCCTAAAAATTACTTTCATAAGCATATTCTGATTATTATAGAAACAAAAGCCGACATCTTACCTTGCCCGATAATCTACAACGTTTACGATAGCGACTTAATTTTTTTAATAACAACTTATGGGAACGTCGCAATTTGTTTCGTTCATTTTGGTTTTCGTCGATTCTTTTAACCTCCTTTACATCAGCTCCTCTTTGTAAGTCTTCTTGTTTTGGTAAGCAAATAATCGAGTAACGTTTCGGACTCCCTTTTTTTTCTAATAATAATCTGATCGGAACAATGTAAGGTACTTGGAAATTTACATCTAATTTCGCCGGTTGAGTATTTTTACTCAGGGTATTCTATAATTGCAACAATTACTACAGAAACTACTTACTGATATATTCATAGGAGCGAAGTATTGAACTTTGCCAAATTATGACAAACCCTGTATAAGTTTTTTCTGCCTCATGTGCTATTTGTTACCAATATAAGCTATTTTTAGTAATACAACTTAAATCATACCTGGATCATCTGCAGCAATTTTTTATCTCTCAAAACGTAGAAACGTTTCGCGCTAGCAGGAAAACAGTTCCAATCTTTTAGTAACACCTTCCATTTACATTCAAATGGAGACGCTATTGAAAATTTGCTATAGTTCACTCTTTTATTTGGTGGTAGGCTAAAATATCTTTGTCGATATAAGTCTGTGTATCTTGCATCTTCAATTTCTCCTGATTCGGTATCCGGTTTCAAAGCAGACGGTAACCCCATTTCAAAAAGTATTGATTCTGCTTCTCTAAGTCCACCAGCTCTTGCTCCCCACATAATTAATGTTAACCACGTAGGTTGCGCCCAACCTGAAGGGATTATAATATCCCAACCACTACAAAATCCTTTACCACATATTCATTATATATAAAACATTAATAACTGTGATAGATGAATATAAATTCAATTCAGTACCAGTAATTTAATAATTAGCTAATTAGTAAAATAAACCTTTACCTGGTATATCAACCAAAGTGATTTTATCAATTTTATATTAGAAAATAATATCGATGGCTATGTATAGTTACCTGTATTCCCAGTTCTATTTCCAGGCCTCTGAACTATTAAGTAGGGTACTAGCATTGGTGGTATGTCTAAATCAGTACCAGGAACCAATAGCTTACGACGATTCTCGCAAAAATGTGAATTGGAAATTTTATTCTCTTTAACAAACTTTCGTATGGAATAACTCGATATTGGGCTCTGACTTAAGCACTCAGGCAATGCTTCAATTACATTTAAAGAAGGCACCTGTGAATTATTTATTAGTGCTTTGTTTCGTTTTTTAGGCATATTATATCTTGGATCATTCGCTATTAAACTAATAATGATGTGCGGCGATATTTCACTAACTGATGAAATATTTTCAAGAGACTTCCAATATTCAATTTGATTAGTAAATATATTTTGTAAGTTTTCATTAACATAAGATTTATACCAATCTCCGATATCTTCATTTTGCAAATTTGCAGGTATTAAACTTCTTTGTAGAACTGCATGAGATAAAGGTCCTGTTAATCTAAATCGATTTAACTCATATCGTAAATCATATAACGATACGTTATCTTCACTATTTCTATAACAATTTCTAGAAGTAGAAGTTTCCAAGTGTAGATTAAATGAATTTATTAAAAGATTTAACACTGAATTAAAAAATGCAGCATGTGTCCACAACCATAAAGTACGAGTTAAACTATCATTTATTGGCATCCATTGAAAACTGATAACTCCTATCGGGATACCATTTGTAAATAAAGTTAATTTACCTTCTCTTCTACCGCTAATAAATGCCTTAGCTCCAATTCCCATATTAACATTCTTATCACATATCTTACTGAATTGATCAATTATATGACCTTCTTGAGCTATAATTTCCATACAACCTATATAAGAGATATCTTCAAGTAGGCAATGTTTTGCTGAAGCTCTATAACATGCACGAAAAGCTTTATCACAAGGAGAATATGGTAGCTTGTATCCCCATTTCTCAATCATATGAAACCTCTTTGCGTGCCAAATATGCGTTTCAAGCCATTTACATCTTCTTTGACGCCTTGTATATTCTGCAACTAGATTTTGTGGCCTTCTGCGGTACTTTCTTGAAGGTTTCTTCTGTTTTACTCCCAACCCAGATTTCTTAAGTTGATTTATATGAATTTCTCTAAGACGTCGAGGTAAACGTTTAGCATTATGAGACATTACTCGTCGTCTCATATGAGTTGGTAATTTTTGGAAAGCCAGTTTTGTTACTTTCGAAGAAGCAAGTGATTGCTTTAAATTTTGTATTTCTTTGCATCTTGCTGCAGTAAAACGTAGTAGTCGAATACTAGCAGGTAGCTCTTGATTACCACCAAGTAAATGATCGTACTGTACAGTCTCACTCATTGTAATTACTTATTATATACTGAGTATACTAACGAAACTAATTACAAAATACAGTAAACATAATTCTAACCTAAAATAATTACCTATATAATTTGGCCAAATGAAATTTCCCTAAACTTATGTTCGAAATATTCCTATAGGTTGCCTTGTAACAGTGAAATTCATAATACATCCTTGTCTTAAGTGTTAGTAGGTTTAGAAATGAGGGCATCGACTCAACGTGTCAATATATATATATATATATAAAGTTATAAAGCTAAACTTGAACCTCTTATGACCAGCTACCGACAACGAGCATATTGCAGGAACTGTGCAACTGAAAAGGTTAATTTACACGAAACGGCAATTTGAGCAAGGATTTATATAAGCGAATGATTTGGGCAACATCTCCCAACAATTAGTACCTAGATAGCGACCTTTTGTACTTTTTGGCAAATATTTCCATTTAAACTATCACGTGATAGTTTTAGGATTTACCACAGAGTTGGGGAAAATGTCAAAGATACGCAACTATGGTTACTAGGCGTCTGGATTTCCCCGGATCTATTGTTTTGCATTATATCATTCATTAATTCTTTAACTTCATCTATGGTCATATCTGGAAGCGCTTTCACTATGTCAGCTGTTATTTTGTTGTGGCCGGGTACTTTTCCTAATTAAAGTTTTTCAATTGCTTCTCTTACCTCACCCTTACTTATTTCCTCTTTTCGAGTATTTGCTATTTCTATGTTGGAGTATGGAATTTCCATAATGTTTTCCAGAAATTATGTCTTTTCCATCCCATAGTTCTTCTCTAGTAAATTTTAATTTAAAATAAACAACAGTTCTGTTTTGAATACATAGCGTAGGAAGGGAGCTCTTTATTTTGTTGCTTTTTTACGTTTAAAGTTGATTTGTTTACGCGATAATAAAGTAGAGCAGTCAAGAATCATATTTTCATCCATAATACATCAAAACATGAATGGTTCTTAAATGGATCCAGCATTTTATATCAAAAGCGATACTTATAGACACGAAAGAGAATACCATGATTCACAACACGCGATAGCAGAGGTCGAGCAGATCCAACGTAAGCTTTTATTTATTCCTTTATTCTTACAAGATATGGTTACATGTAAAATGATTTTTATTTTCGTATTTTTTAGCGTATGCGGAACAATATGTTCTAACGATATAAATGGCGATATGAAATTCATCACAACTTTTCTAAAACACAAAAATATTAACTTGGCAAATTATTATAGTTGTTATGAGATAAAAGGTATTAATATTAAGTCGTATTTGTTATATTGATATGTATATGTTACGTATTCTTACAGGCACTGTAAATGCATTGAAAAGCTTCTACAGTCATGGTATACGAATTTTAATTACTCGAAATTCAAAGATGAATAGGTTTGATTATTTCTTTCATAAGTTTGCATTCGTTACAAGTTTTGATTGCTATAATTGGCATATAGTCTTAAGGCAGGCGAGTATTTTTTTTATTTTGATACCGTATAATGCAATGTTCAATTCAATTCAAATATACTATATGTCAAAATTCACTTAAAACTAAAGCTGTTCCGCGTTTGGACCGTACCAAGGTTAAACGAAAACTCGATGTTTCACCCACAATCATATGGGGCTTCTTCAGGAAAAGAGGAAGGTGGTAGGAAACAGTTAGCACGGAAACTCAACGTGTAAACCACGCCAGAGGCGAAACTAACTGAGCGGGAAGCAATTGATCACAGTAACTCAGTATGTGAACCATGGGCGACACCTTTCTTTCTCCTGAAGAAGCCCCATATAATTGTGGGCGAAACGTCTAGTTTTCGTTTAACTATGACACGGTTCGAACACAGAACACGTTTAGTTTTAACTGATTCTGGCCGTGGAAGCCTACGTTATTACGTCAATTACGTCACTATTTGATATTAATGATTAATTTTTCAAACCCTTCGACAAAAAGATACATTCATGCTAGCTAGTGGGCGATCGGTTAACGAACACAATCCGTTCCAAGACTATGTTCGTTACTGGAATTCTTCAGTAACTGATCATATTTAACATAGATTTTTATGCGAAATCGATTAATTCGTTCTAAATGTGCAAATATACACTTTTAACAGAGATTAGTTTTCTGTTCCTACTTATATACATGTTTCAGAAAGTGAACGATATTAGATTTAGAAGTCAGCAGTATGGATTATTAATAACCCGAAATGAAACAGAATTTGCGATCGTGAAGCAAACACTAAAGATTATGAATCTAAGGCTTGATTCAAATATTTTTCTAGCGTTAAAATCAGAAGATACTTATTATTTGTATGAATTTTATAATCCCGGACCCCGCAGTGGTGGCGAACTGCGTTTGTGTAATAGCATAAATTATACTCAAGATCATCTGACAACAAATGGATTAACTACTTATGAAATGCGTAAGGATTTAAGTTCACTGCATTTAAAAGTTGCATTCGTGGTAAGCATACCTCTGTAAATATGTATACAAGTATATACCGTATAGGCAATGATAGGACGAGACATCTTAAAGAATTCAGTCCACATTGATCCCATTGAGCATAAATCTGCTATAGTTTACTTAATGCACTGTCGTCAAATGTATCACCTAGAAGTTTGTATGATCATTGCGGAACTCCACATATCCCATATACAACTTATGGCTGCTTATGGGTTATGAACTTATTATGTACTTAATTTTAAAAATTATATACATATACTAATGTACTTCTTTTTTTCACAAGGTAACTAAAAAAAATGTGTCAATGCCACTTGAATATTTACAAGATGTGAGAACAAAGCACTATGACGGAACGAACAAAGTGAATTTCGGCATTTTCAAACACATGGTTGATATTCATCGGTACCAGTAAGTATATATGTATGTGCACCCATTATGTTCAATAAATGCATTGAATTGCTGATTGACCCACAAATACTTGGGTTACAAAAATAAATTGGCGAACTTTTTTTATGAAATTTGTTAATACAAGCGCCTCTCTTTATTCCAGTATTTTTCTTTCACTTTTGCTGTTTATATCATTTATGTACTTGGTTCGGCGCATTTGTTACTTATGTAATATTTCATAAAAATTATTGCAAGGAAAAACGGATCCTTGAAGTATAGTATTTAGGGTGACAAAAATATGCTTATTGGGTATATGAACGAAAACTAACGAAGATTAATTTTGTGTTAAATATGTAACTATAAGTAAATACCACTACCATTATTGGTTGCATAACTAATTTCCAAGTTTTAAGCACCGTTGTTCAAAATATCTGGAATTTCCGGCATGTATAAGGCTGCGAGGGAATGGTTTGTTTGGTCTTGGGATTTTCTTTCTATATGACCCATAACAGGGTCTGATAACAATTAAAACATATTTAATATATCTGTGTTCTCCTCTACCTTGGACGTTTTTCTAGAATTAAATAATCTTAAATGTTTGCAGACATTGTGGCTAGCTTCTAGAACATCTCCCAAAAGTTGACCTATTGGTAAAGCAGTGACTTATATCGCTACCATACGGAGAGTGGCACTCATTTTGTACCAACTATATCAATCTATGCACAAACTACTTTTTCTAAACAATATTTGTGAAATTCTTCAATGTCAATCTAATGTCTGCTTAACAATACATTATGAATATTGGAAAATCTTTCTATTGTTTCCAAAACTAGTTAAGTTATTTCAGCGACTTGGGATAGTAGTGAACTGTGAGCGTCATCCTTCGAGATGTTGCATTTGCTGTTATCTTGATTCCTTCGGTAGCTGATCGTTTACCACGTTTTATTAAACTCTTTTCCGCAGCGCAACATAATTTTTTTTGCGCTTGTCTCTCAAAAAAAGAGTCTGCTTCCTTGCTTTTGTTCTTTTAGATCTCCAAGGAACAACTTTCTTGGTCTTTCTCGTTTTGGAGTAGTATTCGACACAGATGTAGATGGGGAAACTTAGTTAAGCATCGAAGATAATTTTAAGTCGTCTTGAAGCCATCGATAGATTTTTTTTCATAAATCTATCATTGATTCTTCTGCTAGATTTCCACCTCGCAATGAATTTAGATGCAAACACCTTCATTACATTTTTTCATCTAGTTCTCTCTTTTTCTTGTAGAAGTAAAAAAGTTTTCTCGTTGTATGGTGTCAACAACTCTCTATAAAAACCTCGATTAATTAAGTGGGACAGCTAAAATTTTAATATTGTTATTTTAAAGGACCACACAAATTTTTAATCAAACCATTAGGTAGGTACTAGGCAGAACTTTTTTTATAACGTTCCATAATTTAACAATAGCGATAAATCTAAGTAAAGAATTTTATCATAATTGCTGTGTGGCGACATCTCAAACCCTTGTCGCGAGTAATCTGTATATATTCTGAATTAAATTTTAATTATTTATGTTTGATGATGTATGTTTGTAGATGGAGTTTGGTTGTAACACCGGCATGGTTTAGTTCTACACGACTTGGAATTGATATAGGGCTGGCTAACGTATTAACGCGAAATATTGCAGACATCTCGGGGTCCTCTGGTTTAATGACTGCCGGTAGAGTAGAAGCATTTGATTTTGGCGTTGGAACACATTACTTTAGGTGCTTATCTTTTCAGTAACACATACTAAATATAAATTTTTTCCTCACGTCATGCCAGAAATAGCAAATTTTAAACATTACTGCACATTCTGCTGAATACGTTCCATGTTTATCAACCGAATTTCAAAATTCGAGTATTATTTGTATTCGCGTATACGGAGTAGTTTATTGCTACATTTACTTTTACAAACAACCCCTTCTTCTTCATTTTGAAATTTTTTAAACAATACAATACGTGATAAATATTGTATTGTTCGGTTACGCCTCTTTAGCGAATGAACAACACAATTACATTCCATTCAGATATCTTTATCTTTACAGAACCAGCTTTATGTTTCGATCACCAGTTATATACGAGAAAAACTTGAAAAAGTCCTTTATTGTGAAACCATTTTCACATGGAACATGGATATGTGCAGCACTTTGTACTATGATTTTATGTATAACGGCGAAATTTATATTGCAACTGGAAAGACAAATGCTTAAAAGATACAAAGAATATTCGTGGTGTACAATCATTATGTTCATGATATCTTTGATGAGTCAACAAGGTAAAAAAAATCATTTACTGTAATCAACGTGTGGATATCCTCAATATGTATTATAGGAATAAATGTGCCTCATAGCAGCACAGCTGGTCACATCGTTGTATTATCCTCGCTTATTTTTACATTTCTGTTGTACAACTACTACACATCGAGCATTGTTTCTTCAGCTCTCACCAGTAAGAAAGCAACGTTTCAATCATTAGGAGAGTTAGTCAACAGCAATTTGGATATCGGTATCGAACGGATT
The DNA here is from genome assembly GCA_902654985.2 of Oryctes borbonicus. Taxonomy (NCBI): domain Eukaryota; kingdom Metazoa; phylum Arthropoda; class Insecta; order Coleoptera; family Scarabaeidae; genus Oryctes; species Oryctes borbonicus. Next base: position 4,838,623 of record LR736876.1, read on the forward strand.
GCTTACGCACGTATTTTAAACGTAAGTTATACAAAACTAATCCCAAACTTCAATATTTGTAACTTCATATTTATAATTGTCACGAAACTTTCTAACGTAATGGAGCCTGCCAGTATGTTTAGAGTAACACTGAACAAAATTATTGTGTTTCCATTTGTTCACAGGCTAGTAGTAACCCATTGATGTTTTATTTGAATAATCGAGCGCAATCAAATGATAGCCGCGTAAGCTTTTGTCTTCCGTTGGAGGGAGTTCAAAGGATCAGAAAAGGAAACTTTGCTTATCTTGCAGAATCTGTAACCACCTATAATAATATCGAGGAACATTTTTCTAACGAAGAAATTTGTGAATTGACGGAAATAAATGCGGCACAACCTACTTTAACTTACATTGTTGGTAAAAAACGTGGTCAATACAATGAGCTTTTTTCAGTTAGGTAAGTAAATGAGCTACAATTCCTGGTCAAAACAATTAAGTAGGCATAAATAAGGTAAAAATTATACTAAGAATTGTGCCATTAAAATATCTTTATATTTTTGGACGCCTCCCTTCAGTTCATGTCAATTTTTTGTAATATCTTTAGTTTAATTTTTGAGATAACCGGATTTTTTTGTAAAAAAAAATTATCTCAATTGTCAGTAAATAACTGCACATACCAATGTATGTACAATGCGGTTTCACACCAGCCGCCGCTGTTAATAGAAGCATTGGAGCTGCATATGTTTAAAGTGATTCTTATACATTATTTCTAATATATATCTTTAAAGAAGTAAAAGTCTATAGTACTTCGTTGCAACACTCCGCATATTAAAAGATTAATGTGATGTCATATTTAATAAACTAGAGGACCTACTTCAGGCACAGGAAGATATTTAAAGAACGTCGGGATTTTGCAAAATCTTAAAAATTAAGCTAGATATGTTAGAGCAAGTTAATATGAAATGAAGAGAAGCATTCAAAAGCACTAATGTACAGAATGTTTAATTTAACCAACTTGTGTCGTAATTGAATATAATTTTGGTAAAACTTGCCACTGAGTAGAAATTTATAAAAATTAATGCTAATTAAATAAAAACCTGATGTATATTGGTATTTAATACTAGGAAATGTACAGTTACAGGAAAATAGTCCAATATGGATTGTTGAAAAGAGAACAGATAATGTTTTCAAATATAAAGCCACATTGCTTTAATGCTATTCAGTTCGTGCAGGTGGGGCTTGAACAAGCGGTGTCTGCATTGATACTACTAGCGATAGGCTATGGAATTACAGCGGTCATTTTCCTGATAGAAATAGTTACTTACACAACCATTGTACGTCGGCAAAATTGGGACCGGAACATACCATAGCTTCCAAAACACTAAAAGGTGGCGTACTGCGTAATAATCCAATTCCGGTTAATTTCAGCAGCATAGGACTGGACCTATGTATTTCGAACTGTCCTAAATTCACGGGCCGGTATGGTCAGCTTATTATAATAGATAGAGCATCAGTTTCAATTTAGCAAAATTATTAGTTTAATGAGGCCAAACTATTGGCTTAAGAGAAGCCTGCTTGACGTTTAACAAGATTACTAACGGTAATCAAAATTATATATGCGCGTGGATTGGGAATAAGCCGAACAATTATCCAGCAAGACTGTTCAACTATTAGATCATTTGATTTGATGATGAAGGCTGCCCGGTGCTTTGTCGAACACTTGCCACAAAATAAGATCTTTTGGATTTATGTCTCATTGGCCACATTTTCTTACCTACTAGTGGACGCAGAACATAGCGTGTAAATAGGAACGGCGAGGGGCTTCGATGGAATATCGAGCGCAGTAGAATTACCTTCAGGGACGGAGATGTGCAGAGAGGCGCACATTTAATTTTCTATTTAAAGATCTGATCACCAAACTATTGAAATTCTTTAACCTCATTCAAGCTGAACGCTCATCACAAGGGTTACTCTGCACTTTTTTCTTCTAGTAAGTGTAGCAATTTTTATTACACGTAACACATATACAGCATTGGCGCATCACCGCAATTAAAAAATCTAGTATATGGAGTAATAAGTTTATATTTGAAAAATTCATTAGAAAACTACAACAGTTTCTTGTAATTAAATATATGAAATAAAACGTTAACAATAATTTATTTTATATCTATTATTAATCTATTAAAAACGCCCATCAAACAGTTAAGGCTCCATATATTCATAAACCCATCCCTTATCTCCTTTGTGTGTTAGTTTGTCCAACACTTCTTCCGGCGATGGTTTTCTGTATCTCACTCTTTCTTTTTTCTGTTTAATTTGCCAAAATTCCACCACCGATGGTGTAAGAACGTACCACCCGCTGAAAAAAATAAGTATGAACTTTAGCTCAGTTCACTTTATTATTGCCAAATTATACAAATTTTGAGGCCGGGAAATGGTAGCAGATTGGAATAGTTTTCTTTTCTCTCTTTCCCTTTCCTCCAACACGTAACAACTCGTTAAACGTTCGGTCTGCGAGGAGCAATGCATATTTATTTGCGATTCAAAAGATCGCTTATTGAAAAGTTCATCAGAAATAGAATCCGGTAGTTGATCTACGTGACCCTCGACTCTTACCTACGGAATAGGAATTAAATTTTTTTATAATTACGCAGTTGCGTTTAATAAAGGTTTTTTTTTTTTACTCGGGATCTATTAATAAGCTACATAAAAATTTTACTTTGCAAATAACTCCCATCAAATATAATCATTTTGTTAATTATCTGTTAACTCTTAATTGTTTAACTAACTAACCACAATACTTACTTCCAGCCAAATGGTGCCTAATAAATAACATTGAATGAATTTATGAAGGACATTGCTGCACAATACAAACTTTTAGTAGAAAAGGATATCTGATATTTGAGGAATTGGAGTAAAGCTAATTAGAGGAATATATCAAACATTTTCTTGAGTTATTCTAATTTATTTTTAACACTTGATCAGTTTTGCGTTTCTGTCGTTCATTTATAAATTATATCTCACCGTCCTTAAGAAAGGTGCCCAGAAGAAACACATTGCTGCCAGAGGATTTTGCTTCTATAAAAAAAATATCAATTATAATTTTTTTTGTAAAAGTATTTTGCAACATTACAAGTTCTTCCCCCTTTCTTGAAGTATGGTACGTGAAGAACTTAAACCCTTTTTCGTTGAACGAGTCGCATAACATATATCTTAGAGATGGGATGCCAGTTCTGAAATGCGAAGCAAAACAGAAATTACGTATAATTCACGTTTAAAAATAACGAGCGTTCAATTAAGTTTAAGGTTGAACATCAATATAAACACATGTCATATAATTCCTTTATTTCTTTAAAGAAATTTTATAGCTTAGTGAATATATTTTTTCATTTGAACAATCCTAAATTAATAATGATAGCAAGGACTGTGGGGCATTATGGCAAATATTAAAGTAGAGTAAGATGCAATTAGATTATGACCCCCATATTCGACTTTTCAAAACAATGGTTATTGTGCCGTTTAAGAATGTATAGGGAACAGCTACTTACCGTGTAGCTGTGGCCAGACACACGATTGATGGATTGACGACTTCTGCAGACTCCCTAGCTTCTTGATACCATATCTTGAATATACTAAATGGGTCTTTGCAAGGCATGTCTTCTAATGTGTACTTTTTTTCCTCGAGAAATAAATCTTTCAGTTCTATAAACATGTAAATAAATTTTGCTGATAGGCTTAGGCCCAGAAATTACAATTTACCTGCCAAATCGCTAAATCTTGCTCTGCTTTTCATAAATCGACTGAACTTAAATAACGGGTTTCTATAAAACATTGTGTAAAGTGAGGATGCAACGCGCAGAATGACAATGACAGCTACAAATTAATACAGTTCTGTGGAGATTTTGTTTTTTGATCATTCTTTGATGTAACGAGAGTAGATATTAAATTATGGCATTGCCCTGGCGATATTTTTGCGTTGTGTTTACTGCAATTATCCCCATAAAGAATTTTAAAATGACGTTAAGTAGAAAACAAGTTAAGCTATCGCCACGATTGCTGCTTTATTATGGCTAACAATAACATTCCAGGACCACGACACCTTTGCGCTAAATTATGTCTGTTGTAAAGATTTTTTATGTTTCATTGTCATTAATAAGCATTATTATATTTTTTTCTAAAATCAACAAGATCTTGTCTACGAAATTTTTACTTTCATAAAATGCTCTCAACAACTGTCTTAAATCATGGCATGAATATGTTATGTTAACCGATGATATAACTATCATGCCTACGTCAATGTTATTAACAGTCTCCTATGTAAGTGCTGAGTCAATCATATATCTGCTAGTACCAATGTGTGAACGTCGGGTTTTTATTTTGTTTCTGTTGCGAAAAAAGTAAAATAAATTTCCCTAGCGCACTGTGCTAGGCAGTCTTGGAGTATCGAGTTCGAACCCCGAGCTCGTCACTCTCAGTATAATGTTTTCCATAGCTTCCCTTGCTCCAAATTTGGCAAATGCTGAGCATAAACATCTTAAGACGCTCTACATGTACAGGCATAATAATAACCAATGGCCGGCCAAAAGCTATTGGGGGATGTAAAAGCATGGATTATTATATGTTTTTTTATTTTTAATTAACACATCTATATGCGTCTACAACCAACAACTTAAGTAAGTATATTTTGTATTTCTTTAAAACCTCGTCACGAAATTCGTATAAAATATGATTTTTATAATTCCATATTTCCAAATCTATTAAGGGCATAACCTTTGGTAAACCCAATTATCCTCCCCTACACAACAATACTTATTATCCACAACTTCTCCTTCTCTCAATCGTCTGAATTTAATTCTGTCGTGTATCCGGTCTGTTTGACCTTGCCAAAATTCTATCGATCTCGGTAATATTTTATACCCGCCCCTTAAACAATATATAATGAATACAGGTATTCAGATATTCACATTATCTTACCACTGTTCAGGTCTAGGTACGTTTCCTTCAGAATACTGTTTCTTCAATTCAACCTCTTTTTGCCATAAAATATGTCTTCCTTCGATAGGTTTGCTCTGATCACTGGAAAGTGCTCCAATTTGGCTTTGATATGGTCTCGATTTAAAATATTCATCAGCATGCGAAAATGGCAATTTTTCCGCAACACCTTCTATTCTTATCTTAAAGTTTTACATTTGATACATGTATCTACACATAAATAAAAAATATTTATACTTACAGATCTGGAAAACTGCGGCCAGTAGAAAGTAAGCGCTACATTAGGATTCTCTTCCTATAAAATGTATAAAGTAATCTATAATAATTATCGTAAAGTTTCGAATTTGGTTGATGTTAAAAACTACTTTTGTTGACAAATTTTACACTTTTACACGTATCGAATTAAACCGGAATTGACCAGTGTAACCACAGAATATCCGGATTTTTAGGTGCCTGTGTTAAGCGACAAAATTGTTATCAGTGGCTTTTATTTATGCGCTTCTTTCAGTAGCATCCTAAACCAAAAATAGTTAATTTATTATTCTCCATTTACGTACATTTTAATTATGGCTAAGGCTGTATGCATGTTGTAATTATCTAATATCGTAATATGTATACTGACTAGCATTGGCTTATTTATACTAAGTTATGCAACAAATCCTTGATATAATTCTATAAGCCTTTCTAATCCAGGCGTATTTCGCAATATTTTCATTGTTTCATATTAATTGTTGTAATTACCATTATTCTGTTAATCACAGTAATCCTTTCTAAATGTGATGCCTAACATCTGTATTTTCGCAAGTAAATATAAGTCATTTAACGCATTTGATCAGAAAAAAATATTTGAAATTACTAAGTATAATAGAATATATATAATATATATATAATAGAAAGAATAATTAAGTGTAGTAGTAGTCATTAATTGTATTATGCAGCGTGTTTCGTTAACTTACAGCTCTCTACCAAGTCATACGCAAGATGATTAATGCCCAAGATTTTTTAATGAAACGAATAACGGACGACCTCAGAAAATGTTTTGATAGTAGGTTTTATTAGTCATATGTAACAATTGTTAGAAAAGCCAAGAAACAATGGGAATCAAATCAAATGTGTCTTTTGATAGGTTACTTATGTAGGTACATCTTACGGCTTCTACATTCGTATTATCAGATATCAATATGCATTTAATAATATCCATGTGAATGTCGAATGACGTCATATTATTGCATGTGGCCAGAAACTTAGTAATTTCATACATACGTGTGCAGACACCTTAAGTGGACGTCGACAAAGAAGTTGAATAGAAGCATTTATCTACAAGTGAAGCTAACATATGACCAAAATGTTTACATCAAACCGATTAAGAATAGGAGTAAAATAGGATGAACTTTGTCGTTTCTATTTGTAGCTAGCAACTTCAGTTTTCGTCTGGTGATTTGAACGCACAAAGATGATAAAAATGTGCAATATGTGAAAAGCTACATATAAAAGAGCGGTTTACTTTTTATTTGTTAGATTACTCTATACAATGTTATTTATCGGTTCTCTCGTTTTATATTGCTCGCAATCTCCAGATGAATCGGATTCTAACAAGTCAACATTCTATTTTGCTTACTTCAAACATTTATAATTTTTTCCTCAACATCGACAACTCTTCATTTTTAAGAAAACACATGAATACTTCCTGAAATAAGTACTTTAACCGCGTGGTCTTGTCGTCTGTGATATAAATTTGGCATTAAATCGACGGAGGAACTACAAGATGAACTAACACACAGCAATTTCCATTCAAAGTAAGAAAATTTAAGTTTGCTCACGTATTATATAGAATGCGCGAACACAAAAATATGTACAGACTGACAATTTGGTTCTCCGTACACTTTTAACACCCTGTGTGCGGATTTTTAAGTTAAAGATGTGTTGATTACTAATAGTTTATAATAGATATGAGATCAGTGACGGTTGGTGGTGACGCAAACGGTAGTTGAATTATAAAGCTTCGATTTCCTCGTGTGTTTCCGTCGCTTAGTACAACGTATACGATATGCAACGGAAATACACGCGGGATCCGAGTAGTTGCAATGCATCTCCGCAACCACAGTAGACCAGCCGTAGCTGTATAAAATGATAGTTACGATTAATCACTTCTTAAAGTTGATAATATGAGAGTTATTACAATTTTCTGGTGGTAATTTGTGTATTATTCAAAGCGTTTTCTCCGTTGCTGCTTTTAAGAACATTTAATTGCACTCAGAATGGTGAATGTTTGTGGCCAATGAAGAATCTGGTTGAGTCAAGTATTAAAATTACATGTATTTAATGCATAAGTACTATGAAGATACAGTTTAATACAAAGCATAAAAACCAAAATTTCAAATATTTTTTTATTTAAACTAACTATGCCCTGTACTTATGAACCAATAAACATATTAGAGCGCCATATATGTTATATTGAAATAAAGTGTAGCAGCTATTTTCATATTGCAAATAAAAGTAGTTTCTAAAAATATGCAATAACAAACAATTAAATTATATGTTGTTTATATTTTAAGGTACTTACTATTTCTTGTCCTTTCCTGCTGGTGTAATGTGTGAAAAATTTGAACCCGGTAGGATCATATCCTTTACATAGAACAAATCTTGCAGAAGGTATACCTTCTCTTAAAAATACAGACGTGAAATACGCGTTGTACAAATTAGAGGTACCTGTATTTACTTAGTTGAAGTTGCCAAACATGCTGCATTAGGTTCCATAATGGAAGGATTATTAACTGCCTCTTGAAACCATTGGTCAAATAAATGGAATGGCTCTTTGACACCGATATTTTCCTCTAAGAATAAATTGTTTCTATCATTATAAGATACTCTAAAACCTGAAATTAAAAAATATTATTACATTATAGCTACTGTCACTAAAACGTTACCAGTAATTTCTGACATGTTCTGTTGAAATAATTAATCGATCGTTAAACTAATAAATGCACCTTGTATGCTAGTTGTACGAAGCGGCAAAGCGGTTGACAGTACTTTTTTACCAGTAATTAGTAGTTGATTACAGCTACTGATAGCTTTAAAACACTTCATCTTTGATCTATTTCCTTCACGTTATCTTGCACTTTAATATAGGCAACCAAATTTGCATTGACGACATATTAACGTCATCAAAAGTAGTAAAACCACAGAACTAAACCTATAAAATGAGAGTCCGCCGATGGTTCCGATCATAGAAGTGCATATAAAGAAGATAGGAGCTTATGCAGCTAACTTCGTATTACGTACTACGTTACATATGACATTTTGTATGATACTTGCGCGTGTGAATATTCTGGATCTCATTTAGCTATGAATTAAAAATAATTAAAGATCAATATATTTATTATCTTATTTATACGAAACATGGATAAAGAAACATTAACGGAAGACACATATGGCGACTTTATAAAAGTTTATATTGCTGTTGTAGTTATTTTCATTACTCTTGGTGAGAATAACCATTACTTTTCATTACATATGGTAATTACTTTTAAAATTGTATTTTTATTTTAGTATTATTTTTAATATACAGAAGTCGAAGAACCAGCAGACGGTGTATTTTATTAACCGGTCTGTGTAATTCTGGAAAAACTGTGCTGTATGCTAGATTAGTTCATGGACGATCAATAGAAACTTTCACTTCCATGAAAGAAAATGCGGGTGAATATGTTATTAATGGGGTAAGTAGTTTTACAATAAGCTAAAAAATACATACGTGTGTAATGCTAAATATCTCATTGCTAATTTTATATAAATTATTTATTTTTAAGTATACAAAAAATATTTTGTTTTATTTGCAAATTTTTAGAGTTCCCTTAAAATAATAGACATACCAGGACATGAAAGAGTACGAGATAAATTTTTTGATAAGTACAAAGTTGAAGCAAAAGCAATTGTGTACGTAGTTGATTCTACCTTGATACAAGAGGAAATATGTGATATTGCAGAATATCTTTACAACATATTATCCTCCCCAGATATCAGAAATAATAACATAAACATTCTTATTCTATGTAATAAGCAAGATATACCTTCATCTAAAAATTGTGACGATGTTAAGTCGTTACTTGAAAAAGAAATGTAAGTATTAAGGTATAACATTCACATAGTCTAATGAATATATTACGCAAATTTTAGGACTACACTACAGATTACTAAATCCAGCCAATTAGAATCAGTGGATCCTAAAACTAAAAAATCTGCTGTGTTGGTGAAAGGAGATAAGTTTAATTTCAATCTTTTGTCATCAGTTAAAGTTGATTTTATTAATTGCAATGCTGTAGGTACTGAAAATGAGACTTCTAATTTGGATGGATTAGAGAAATGGTTGTCAAAGATTGCATAAATTATTATATTTAAAAATTAATTTTAATAAAATACTATGTTAAAAGTAAGTATAGTTTACTAAACTTGCCTAATTTTTTTGTAACACGCAATTCATCCCAATAAATGAAAAAAATTTGCATGAAGCCGTTGAGGTGTAAAGCGCGTGAACAAACTCCTCTAAATGGAAAGAAAAACTTGCAGCAGTTTACCGAATATCAACGCAAGTCAATTCACTCACAAACTTATGATAAAGGTCTAGTAATCTGTTAGTTGGTTAGTTTTATTATTAGTTTATATTTATTTCTTTTGTAGTCCCCCTTTTCCCTGTCAAAACCACAGACAAATCAATTTTGCCCTGTTATGGGATGCTTCATTAATTACGACTAATATATCGCTATTGCTCCAGTAAATTTGAAGCAGTCTCGTATAATATTTTTCCAAAAGATTTCGTTCAGCTATACTATAAATGGAATTGGCATTTATGAATATACTTTAAGTATCCTAGTAACATATCATAATGAGTTTAGCAAGTATATTCATGGTTGTTGAACAGTCTTGATCGACATAAATTGCAGTAAAAAATAGATATTATCCACATTCCTTTGTGGCATCTCGTAGTCTACAATTGAACATATGTTTACAAAGAGCGTACAATCGCCCGTGATCAATAATGCTCTTCAGTTCACACAACTCATAATGTTATTCATACTCTAAGAAAAACGGTGGTCCCAAATTTGACCCTTGCGGGACCCCGGAAGTTGCCACATTACATTAGTATTAGACGCAAAGCGTCTATTCGATAAGTTTGATTGTAAAGAATTCAACAGTCCAAAACTCAATTCAAGGATATCCAATTTTTGCCTAATCTGGGCAATCAAAAGCTTTCTCAAAATCAGTGCTACCAACTTCACGTAGCAAAACACCCAATAGGCGGCAAATTCAAAAATTAAAATGTGCTACATTAGATACATTTATTTTTGTGTTGGGCAAGATAGAGGATATGACGAGGAAACCGGTAAGCAACACGATCATGCGAAGGGGCATGATACGAATATACTAGTGTATCTAGATACACTAGTTGCTGCTAAAATTTAGCCGCTTTCCCTGCGTTGTCCATCACTGATTTATTACATTTTTATGAAACCAATAAAAATTGTTTGTGCTAATCCTATATTAATTAATCTAAATATGAATAACAATTTTATTAATTTGGTAAGAAGAGGCAATTAGAAATAACAGACCTGTACAATTGGAAACAGTGCCTGATAGCTTGACATTGTTCTTACTTAATGAGATATTTTATCATTTATTTGGGATGCAAAATATGTTTGTTATTGGCTAATGTTATAGTAAATACATGTTGTAAATATTTTATATTATTTGTATTATAGAAATCTATACTGTGTTTATAAAAGATATCAGAGATGGCGCGAGGGAGAGTGACAGTTGTCGCTGACAAGAGATGTATCAGCACGAGTAAATAGAAATAAAGATATTATATCAGTTTCTCAGAACATCCTGTTTTATTGAAGTAAATATTACAAATTTAAAAGCAATCACAACAGCTAACGAAACTCGACTGTGGCTGTGACTGAATTCCTTAATTTCCTCTTTTTTTCTCACAAAAAAATAGAGGTCCTACACTACTAATGGCAACACTGATACAATCGATAATCACAACTTGTCACAGCTAACTCTGCTTCCTCACTACTCATGGTAGTAAACATGACAACACTTTTTGCCCCCGAACTAAATGCACTACGTGATGGTATAGCCAATAAGAGCCCCACGAACATTTTCCCATTTAACATTCTCCCACTAGTTGGTACAAACACAAACATATGTGGCAATTATGATATTCTTGTTGGCAACACTGGGCAACTGTCAAAAGTTGCCTAACCTGTAAACAATCATATTAGCAATAACATTTAATTTCTTATTCTCAGTGCTTCCCTTGATATTAAACTAGCTACTAAACAGTGGCAATTTAAAATGGCAGATGACGAAGATCCAAAAGAATATCGCTGGGAAACCGGCTATGAAAAGACTTGGTAATTTAATGTATTACAAAATTAAAATAAGTATTTGGAATATAATATTGTAGGGAGGCTATTAAAGAAGATGATGAAGGGTTTTTGGAGGCATCTGTTGCAGACATTATACAGAGGGCAAAAAGGAAACGCCAGCAGAACAAAAAAGGCAATTCAAAACTTGGAATGATGAGACACTTGTACATAGTGCTAGATTGTTCGGATTCCATGTCTGCTCAAGATTTGAAACCAACAAGACTATTATGTACCATCAAAGTATATTCCACATTTAAATTTTGTTCTGAAAAATATAAAAATAATTAGCTTTTAGAGAATTTTGTTGAGGAATTTTTTGATCAAAATCCAATAAGTCAAATGGGAATAATAATAATGCACAATAAAAGAGCAGAAAAAATATGTGATTTAGGTGGCAATTTTCGCAAGTATACTAAAGCAATAAATGGTCTTGCCAAAACTTTGTTAGTTGGTGAACCTTCGTTACAAAATGGATTGGAGCTCGCTTTGAAGTCATTAAAGCTATTACCTTCACATGCAAGTCGTGAAATTTTAGTTGTATTAGGTAGTTTAACAACATGTGATCCAAGTGATATAAACAAAACTATTAATGTAAGTGAATTATTGTTATAATTCATGTATGGCATCATAGTAAAGATGAGTGAGAGCAATCTATTGCATCCACTGTCAAAGTTTGAATGCACTGAGATCTAACACAGCAATATACAGGATGATCCATTTAAAAAGAAAACTGTGCTTGTAGCCTATACAGCTAGCATGTGTATGTCTGAATAATCTAAAGTTATGCTAGATTTATCTCTGAATAATTTTTATTTAAAAGCTTTTTCTCTAAATTGCTCAGAAAAGGAATTTTCTTCCATTCACTTATTAAGTTGTATATGTTTACTAATTTTTGCAGCATTTAAAAAATGAAGGCGTACGATGTTCTGTAATCGGTCTTGCAGCCGAAGTCCATGTTTGTCGCCAACTTGCTAATCAAACAGGCGGTGTCTATAATGTAATTCTAGATGATAGTCATCTTAAAGATTTGTTGTATCAACAAGTTGATCCACCCCCAGCGGCAGTTTGTTTAGAATCGAGTCTTATAAAAATGGGATTTCCTCACCAAATGATAGTAGAAGGAACGGAGGAACCACTTACGATGTGCATGTGGTAAGTGATTATTTCTAGCAACAAAATTAGATTAATAAATTTTTATAGTCATGTAGATAGCCCCGATGAAGGCAGTAAATTAACAACAGGGGGTTATTACTGTCCCCAGTGCTACAGCAAGTATTGTGAGCTGCCCGTTGAATGTAGATCTTGTGGGCTGACATTAGTTTCGGCACCGCATTTGGCAAGATCGTATCACCACTTATTCCCAGCAGCAAATTACAAAGAAATCGAATTTAGCAATCAGTGTGCTAATTGTTTTGCATGTCAAAAAGGCTTCTTGGATACAGATAAACAAGTACGTTATGTATTATATATATTGATATGTATTAACAGGAATTCCTTTTCTAGATATATTTGTGCACCAACTGTCAGCAATATTTTTGTTTGGATTGTGATATTTTTGTACACGATATATTGCATACGTGTCCTGGATGTGCCACTAATCCAACAACATTTCAGACATTTCAATCACAATTGCAGCAATAAAACTAGATATCTACTTTTTATTACAATGTAATAGCTATCTCTTTATTTGTATTTTTTACAATAATAAAGTTAATTAAGTAAAGTATTTTGTAACTGCTCTTTCAACAATCCAGTACAAGTTGCCGGTACTAGGACAAACTCTTGAAGCTGGAAGAGTTTGATCCTTGTCGATTAACACTCTCTGTAATAAGAATATAACGTAAGCGATACAGTGACTAGAAAGATTACTAAAAACTTCAGAAACGTTCTTATCTAGCCGTGTTACAAAGTTATCGTAAACTTTTAAAACTGCTGTTGTTTTCTTAAAAAGCCATTCTGACAATTTTTTCAAAGTTCAGTCTGTCTATCTTGTGGTATGTATATAACTTTACCTGGTCCCCATATGTTCTGTATTTTATATTCTCATTACGTATTTGTTTATTGATAATATTAATAATTTAAATGATTCGACATTGCATGTATGTTCTTATTATTCATAATAACATATGTTACAAATGCATTTATTGATACATAAAGAAGTATTGTTACCTTAGCTATTTCTGCCTTTTCTTCACCTGTTGCAACAAATACACAATTTCTAGCATTATTAATAACTGGAAATGTTAATGTAATTCGACAAGGTGGTGGTTTGGGGGAATCTTCTATTGGAGCTACCCATACATCTTTCTCATCTAACAATTTATGTCCAGGAAACAATGAGCAAACGTGACCATCAGGTCCCATTCCTAATAATAACAAATCAAAATCAGGAAGGGAACCTTTTTGAAAATATTGCTCCATCTGTTGTATATATTCAGCAGCTGCTTCAGGTGCTATTTTTTGAAATTTAAATTAATACTGTGGTACTTGATTTTGGAAGTTTTTTACCATTTATGCCAGACTTAATTTTAATAAATTGTTTCTCATCAAGTTTGTCTCTCATTAGCTTTCCCCTCTTGACTGTTCCGTATGTGGAATCTTTACTATCTTCTGATACAACCCTCTCATCACAAAAGAATATCCTCCACTTACTTAAGTCTTCTTGCATTGATAATACAGAATTTGTAAAATATGTTAATGCAGAGCCACCTTAAAAAGGGAAATGTTATGTATATATAATTCGTTCATTTTTGTTATTACCTGATATTCCAATTTTAAAGACATCATTTGCTTGAATGGCTGCCTTACTAACACGTTCTAAAATACTTTTCAAATTAGATTCTACTTCATTAACTCCATTTGCCATTATAACAGTCATCTTTTGACTTCTTTGACCGGTTACTCAACGATAACGAGCGAACACAGTTTCATATCTTAGTTTGTGGATTTGGTCACGAATTGGATAATTTAAAAATTTTAGTATCCTATCATTCGAAGCTTACATTCTAACTCTGCTGCTTATTGAGCTGCCTATAGTAATCAAAATTAGATTTTTAAATAGAAGGGATTCTATCGATTTCGACAAAAAACATCCTCAGGCCAGAGCCCAAAAGACTTCAGTAACCTCTGGCCTGAGGATGATACTTTTTGTCGAAATCGATGGTTATTTATAAAATAAATCATTTTTTATTAAAAATACATTTTGTATTATTCCATCCTATTTAAGTAGGTTTCATTATTTCTTTATTTTTGCGATTGTGTAAACAATTTTTTCTTTTAATAATTCTCTAAAATACGCTTTAAACCGAATCACTGTGTAATTTAAAGAATACCTCATCGAAGTTCATATCCGCCAGATGCGGATATGAAAAATATAATGGAAACAACCCCATTCAAATATCTTTTAAGACCACTTTATTATAAATTTCGAGGATTTAGGATTCCAAAATATTCTACAGAAAGAAAATGAAAACGTAACGACGCTTGCTTTAGCAGTACTTAAATCAATACAATTTGAATTTACGAACTCAACGGAAAATTTCTTATAAATTCTTTTGTATGTAAAGAAAAATAGAACTACAATGCAATAACAGGATTCTTTATTAGTGAAGTAATAGACATTAGTTTGTTATATATTTTTATATAAATTATAAAATGCAAAATAAATTATAAATATCGTGTTAAAACGTTTAATCTTTAATCTATTAGCAGTGTTTCTTAATTTCCTTGATCCTCCCATCCAAATTCATCACAGTACCATTAATTTCATTAAGATTATTTGCAAAACTTTCTTGAACACCTTGCAGCAGATTTTTATTGTTTTCGACGTTAGAAGAGATTTCAGATTGTAACAGTTCTATTTGCGTTAACGTTGTTGCAAAATCCGTTGCTGAAATACACATCCATTTAATTAATATTTGCAGTACAAAGAGAGCTACTATTACACACCTTTTTCATGAAGTGCTTTCAACGCAGTTAATCTCTCTACAGTTTCCGGAATAATCTTAGATACATATTCGTTAGCTTTCATTAATTCATAAAGCTCCTGTATCTGTAACATGAATATATTTTTAAAATAAGCAAATATGCTTATATATAAAAATATTTTATGGGTTATTCCAGTGGCGGTTGGGGGTGACGTAATTAGGAATAATTAACGCCGATTGATGTGACAAAATGACTTTGAATTTAACACGCTTTGTCTCTTCTCTACTATACATCTAAAAGCACCTACTTTTACAATCAATTTGTAACTTATTAACCGTTACCCACCCACCCCTAACGAGGTTTATTAGGGAGTATGTAAAGGAGGACCGAACACTGTGGTACTCGATATACAATTAAAATGCGAAGGCCAACTAGAACATTGTTAACGCACTCGCACTGTAGACGTTAAAAATCTGGGTTTTTCGACTTGCGTATGGGAAATTCAATGTGTCGGACAAGAAATACGATGGCTATGATGCGCCCATGTATTAGAAAAAGATGAAGCAAGCGCCTACACCCGTACAAACTAAAACGCCTAAATCGCTTCTTTTGCTTATTCACTGCGCTCATCTTAAAGACGAATGCAAGCACCTGGCATATGTGTTTTTACCTTCTCATCACCTTCGACATCTTGAGATACATTCTTCTTACTTTCGCCTACAGCTTCTAATTTCTGGGTTAAAGCAGTTAGACGACCTTCTATATGATCCAGCTGAGCAGAGTCAAGCATACTGGCAGTTGCACTTAAATGATGAGCTGCCTCAAGTAAGCTACCTACAATGGCATTGTATGTTACAACATGTCGGGCAAAGATACGGCGACTTTAACCTTTGGAAGTAATTGTGGACAAGCGAGATAATTTCTCATTTGAAGCACCTAAAACAATTTCGAGACGATGCACACGACGTTCTAATTCTGCTAACCGATTTATCTGGTTCATATGAGCTTGCTCTGGTCTGTATTTTAGTTGGAATGTTATTCCGCTTTCATCGCCTCCTTCGGATTCTGGTAATTCAGATGTCTGTGCTTTAAACCTCTCTAATTGTGAAAATAATTTTCTGAAAATAAAATAAGCTTGTGTTAGTTATAATTATAGACCATGTTCGCCTTAGAAAAAGTATAGCCATTGTGGGGAAATAGCGTAGTGTTAGAACTTTTGAAAATTTACTTTAGAGACTTTTATATTAATGTTTTAATATAAGTGTATGGGCGAATTATTATTATAATTACATTTAAAATTATTGTTATTTGACTCTTGTCAAATTACTACAGTATAAATGTTTAGTTTACAGGAAAATTCTGTGTAAGCTAGTTGTATAAACAATGAAGTGGTGATTCAAATCAAGGACATGATAAAATCCAAAATACATTGCTATAAATAATATTAGCTGTAAAGATTTACAAGCATTTAAATAATATATTGCAATATTTATTTCTTAATTTATTATTCATTTTCAATTAATTTATTAGTCCATTACAGGTAGTTTGTATAATTATAACTTACTTAACTTGGGCACCTTGTGGATCAGTAATGCTGGATACAACATCTGCACCAAGAGAATCTTCTAGTTTTAAGTCAGCTAATTTTTTAAGAGCTTGTTCTACTTGTTCGGCAGTAACCAAACAGTTAACATCTTTTTCGTCCTTTTGCAACTGAATTTTCTTAACCTCATCAAGCAATTCGGACATTTCACATTGCAAGCGTTGATACTTTTGTAAAACAGTTTCGTTTTCCCCTTGTCCTACTAACTCATAAGTATATCCAGTACATAGATTCCTAGATATTTTATCTGAAAAATCTACTTTATTCGCACTAAGCGTCTTGTCTTTATATTTATTGTATGCATCTGCAGGAGATAAATCCGTTTTTTCAATTGCATCGCTTTCTTCTTCATAAAAATCGGAAGTTTGTTCGGATTCTGGCAGATCGGTAGTTTCGTATGTATCAGGTTCGTCATGAGCCTAGAAAAATTCATAGTAGCATTCATTCAATTGGACCTATTATATACTTACAATGCCTGGTAAATCAGCATATTTGGGATCAGCCATTTTCTCCAATAATTTCAATATATTTCTGCAAAATGATCAAAAAGGTATTTAAGATCTATAACATACAAATACATGTAATACGGCTGTTTTACTGTCAAATTAAATGATCAATGATGTCGGTACAATAGATTGCTGTAATTATTCTTTTAAGGAATAGAGATTTCGATTAATAGATAAAAACAGATCTACAGTAAGTTTGCCTATTATTGAATAATTCAATAATAATAAATTTGTAAATTACTCGAAAATCGCATGGTAGTATGTATTACATGTAAGTATATCTTTTTGCAAGCAGTGACCTCTATGTACGTATACAGTCACTGTTCAGTTGATTGTAGTTATAATACTTCATACTAGATGACGCACGGCGGGTGAATTAATTTTAATATCTTTACATTTGCCGACGCTATTTATTCCAATTAAATTTTTAAATATTTTAATGCGAATAAACTTGATAACTATGTTAAATGTTCACGTTAGATAGTAACAATCATAATATTAGTATTAATTAATTTATTTATATGATTTCTTATATAGCACGAAGCAGGAGTGGGGATATTTATTTAATTTATTACATAATATGATCAACAAAGTAGTATGGTTTTTAGTAAATATTTAGCTGCCGCAAGAAACGAATTTAAAAACATTCACAACATTCAACAATAAAGTCTAAACCAGTTGACGTTGAAATTTGAATAATGTAGTTGACAGAGTACCTAATTAGCATTATCTCTGTATTGTTTAATATCTTATCAGCTCAGGTATTTTATTTGTGTTACGTTGATATTTCTTTTGAGCTACAGTATTTCATTTTAATTTGAGATAATGTGATTCACGTTTTATCTGCAATGGTGATTAATATACCTTTTCCCATATCGTGAGGGCTATAGCCAAAATGGGAACAATTTGGAAAGTTCTAACTAGAAAAAAAGTGTTCGATAATGAAGCCGTTCAGGATTCAAAACTAAAAAGAGTATTAAGTACCTTCGATTTAACTGCTTTAGGTGTTGGAAGTACTTTAGGTGTTGGAGTGTATGTGATCGTTGGTCATGTTGCGCGAGATACTGCAGGTCCGTCCGTAGTGCTATCCTTTCTAATTGCAGCTATAGCTTCGGTTTTTGCTGGTGAGTGATCTTATTTCCCTCTAATTAAATGCAGAACTCAAATATTCAATAATCCGATTTCTCCAAAATGAATTAAAAAATAGTATTCTTACTGTAGGAAGAATTTCGTAGAATTATTGATTCCCAATGTCAGATTTAATTTCCATAAATTAATTTTCGCGTAAACATTATCACCTGTTTTGGTTTTCAATAATATATTCGCAGCTTTAGCATAAATGTTCCGTTAACATTCCATTTTAGGAAGTCCTAACTGCAATTATAAAATCGCAAAAATGTCACGTTGAATGATATTTGTTATTAAATATTTCTGCTTAAAATTATACATGGCAAAAGTCGAAAATGTTCTATAAATCATATAAATTATTTTAGATAAAAGCAATAAAACCTTTTATATCGTTGCATGTTATCGGTATATGAAGCAGGGAAAGCAGGGAAGTAGAAAATTCTGAAAGTAATTGTTTTATCAGCGCTTTAACTGAGAAAGTTAAATATCCTATTTAGTTAGACCAGACATGGACTAGACTATGACAATAAGGCTAAAAGTCTGTTGTTTATCAAACTAGTCTAATTTTGTTATAACTTCGATGGATAGCATACAACTAAATGCAATTATGTCAAAATGGTTCGATTTGACTTTTCTTTGCTGCCAAAGTCATTTGGCTTGAGCCACGTCGAATGTTTGGTATGGGCAACAGACCTTCAATTAAATTGTTTATCTAACAATTTTTAGGACTTTGGAGGTATTTCAAAGAAAAAACCACTTTGGTATAATTTTGTGCACACCGAGGAAAAGAATTTGTTGATTCAAGAAAGCCTGCATTGAGTAAAAGAAACAATGTTTTTCAATACGAGCAAAGAAATATTATTTTCTTAACTTAAAGAAGCATTAGACACTAATATCGACAAAACGTGGTATTTGAAAGAACAAAATTAATATGATCGAACCAAAGAAACATTAATTTAATTATTTCACTTAAAATTAAAGAAACTTTAATTTTTTAATGAAAAAAACGTCACATTCTTAATCAAAGAAAAAGCTATGCGAAGAGAGAGAACGCTAACGAGTGGACATATTTCTGTTTACCCGGCGTCATCAACGCGGTTGCGGGCGTATTTCTACCCACGTAGTTGTTGCCTCTCGGCCTATATCACTTTCCTTCAAGAACTATAAGACCTAGTGCTAAGAGATACAAGCGGCTGCCCTCCAGAGGAGATACACTTGGCTCATCGTTTTTAAAGAAGAATGCAACCAAGGGACACATTTCCTTGACTTAAAGAAATCATTTTTTGTTGTCAAACTTATTTATTCTACGACAAGGAAATATTTCAAAAAATACCATTTTATTTTGAAGCGAATGATAACTTCATATTTATTTATATCAAAAAAATATTGCTTTCACTTAATGAAATAACGCCAAAAAAATATATATACCTTTCATTCAAACAATCCTTTTTTTCTGCGAATAACGTGACGGATGCGATTATTTTTTATCGAACATTTGGAAAATGCTGTAGCATCATAGAGTTCATTATTTCATTGGAATTGTTTGAATCAAAATCGATAAAAGTACGCTTGTATGTTGCAATCATTTGTCAAATATGTATTACCCGATGTATTATCATTATTGTCCTGATTAGAGCAACGTAAGTTTGATTTACAGACTTCAGCTTTGCTTCGGTTCGCAAATTAAGATTCTCGACATACTTAGGGGAAATTGGCCTAAAATGATACACTTTGCATTACATTATTTATAATTCGTTTAAAACATGCGATAGAGCCCTTGCATATAGCCGAGGATATACTTTAATCTTTGCTAAGTAATAATTGATATCATAAAACAATCGTTTTGGAATTCAAAGTGGTGTTTTAAACAAAATCTCCAAACCTGTGTCATTTTAGGCACACTTTAATGTAGAATGACATAACGATTTGGAAAACGATTAGCCAGAAAAAGAAGCTAAGTAAATAAAATTCACGGACAAGTGCATTTTATAAAGAAATAGTTCTTAAAGATTTAGATAAGTACGCATAGAAATTAAATTCATCTTTAGAAAAGTTCGTAACGTAACGTATCCTTTAAAAATGTTAAAAATATTATAGACTCTCCAAGCAAAGCGATTCTTACCCACAATTCTTATAGAAGATTGGGAAATGTTTGTTCACAAATAACATTTTTTATTTTTGGTGAAACATTAGTGCACTCTGCGTGCGTCCACTTCTTGAGTTCTCAAGCGCAATCACAGATCATCAGGTTTCTTTTAGGAATAGAGGTTGTTGTAATGATGGTGCGTCAACCTTGCCCTACGTAGAAGAAAATGGATCTTACATCTTGTCTCCTCCAGCTCCTTTTGACATCAACCATTTAGTAACTTTCTCGATCTAAAATAAGGCGTTTTTCTTCAACCATAGCTGTAAGTTTTTCCAAATTCGACGTTGAAGTTAATACTGCAGTGTCCTGTGGTTTTCGTTCGTGACGCTTGTAGTACGTTGATGCTTTAGGAATAAGACTAATGCTTTCTACAGAAATAAAGGGTCGACGTTTTCGTTATATAGAGCTTTTTTTCGCAGATTCCAAAAATGACATTCGGAATTACGTATCACGTCAGGTTTTTTACACAAATCGCAAACATATCTTAAAGTAAAATTTAGTTAGTTTTTATGTAAGACGAAGAAATTGAATTTTGTCGTTTTATGTAAAATTTTATTTTTTTTTTTATAGCAGAATTCACAGGAAAACTAAGAAATATTAGAGTGACGATGAAGTGATATCAGGCTCATTAAATTAATTAAAGTAAAAGTCAAGTGTTTATAAGCGTTTGTAGCGATGATACAAATAGATAAACACGAACACATATTTCAAAGCAATTATACCTAATATTTACCACCGATCTTTCCTTGAAGCTTCCTCTTTTTGGATTTTTTTCTAACAGTTGGCCATTCCATTTCCTTATTACCTTTTTCCCATCGCTTTATTATCCTGACCGAAGTGTTCTCCATGCTTTTCCGTAAAATTGTCAAGAAAGTAGTTAAGGTGAATTTTGACGCTCATGTTATAACCAAGTAGTTTATAAGATTTCAACATTTC
Organism: Oryctes borbonicus; assembly: GCA_902654985.2. Taxonomy (NCBI): domain Eukaryota; kingdom Metazoa; phylum Arthropoda; class Insecta; order Coleoptera; family Scarabaeidae; genus Oryctes; species Oryctes borbonicus. Next base: position 4,860,268 of record LR736876.1, read on the forward strand.
GTTGACTAAAATGGTGTAGTTATCAGCTCCCATGTCTCCTAAAAAGTTCTCACATTTCTGAATGTAGTCTCAATGCTCGTAACTCGTACTTGCTCCTCCTCCCTCAGACCGATACTTACCTACGGGGCACGGGCTTGGTCCACGATAGTGGAATACCAATTGAGGAACCTGAAGATACTGCAGAATAAAATGATGAGGCGCGCCATGGTTCGTTCGCAATGAAGAGATGCACAACAGACTTGTAGATTCCGGTTATTAGAATTGCCAGCCTAATAACTTGGTGACAATTAGAACCAGCGAAATCCACGTCATGTTATTACGTATGCGCACTTTCTGACAGTGGCAGGAGCTGTTGCATATATAAGAACGCTGACCCAACCTTAGAATTATATTAATTATAATAATATGTATAATTAGTAGGATTTATTTGAGAGTTGGTATTCACTAGTGTACATTGAATATTTTGCTGTGTCCAGTTTTTACATTTTATTAGATTTCTTCTTTTTAATGACTCTCCCACGTATATAAAAAGTACCGAATACTTCATCGGTAATTGATAGTATGGCGAGTTCTCGGCGAGTAACGAATACTGAGTAACGAGTAGTAGCAGTATTTACGTCTCTAGCTACGGTTGTATGTATGTATGTACCTTTAAAGGATTGCCTTGTGCTCAAAGACTGTCCGATTAGCTACCGTTTCAAAATAGACACTTTCAAATTCCGTCTTCTTTAGATTAATAATAGTAATAATGTTTATTAATACACAAATATGAACATAAAATAGAGTCTTAATACTTATTCAGGATGGTTATACTTATTAGTTGTATCTTTCAATTCTGATATAGCGGTAGATATCACCTCAATTGATGAATTGATAACACATCTTTACATTATGGGCACTCGAAATAATAATTTAATATTGTATCAATTCCACTTTCGGAATTCACAAAATAAATGCGTTATATTACCAATCAAAACGGTTCGACTTGCATATCTACATAATGAAGTTTTTGCTGCAATTAATCACACGTATAAATGTATTCCTTTTTATTTATGTGCCTGAAATTTAATTATTCCGCTAACAAATACATTTATGAACTTGCCGAGTTGCCCCTATAAACAACACGGACTATAGACGTGAATATCAATACTTTATCGTGAAGTACTGAATTAAGTGGATTCTAATCAAACGATTAGTGAATTCTTTCCGTTAAATTGTTACTGTAGAGGATTGACTAATTATTAATTGTGTTCAATACAGATATATGTAGATCAAATATTTGCTATTACAGTTTTATTATAGAAAATAGTTTAAACGGAGAAACTCACGTAATCGAGGTTACTGTCTATATGTTTTTCTCTGAACCGTTTGGAAAATCTTATTTGGAAAAATGTTGCGATTTCCTACTATAGTTCGCATTTTGTATTCAGACTTAGGTACGGAATAATATTTTGGGGAGCCTCTTCTTGTAGCACAAGAATATTCATACATACTTCAAAAGATGGCAGTGAGAAACATAATGGGACTAGTAGGCGTACTTCCTTCAGAGAATTTGTTAAAGATCTAGGCATTTTAACCCTCACTTCTGTGTATATTTTTGAAATACTCGTCTTTGTTAAGTGTAATGTGAACACTTTTATAACGCATGGCTTATTCATCTAACAACACCCCAATATATGGGCATAAAGATGTATAATGCTTGGTCTAATGATATTAAAGTTATGAATAATGTTTCAGCTTTTAAGAACGGACTGAAGGCTTTTTTCTTAGATAACGTGTTTTACACCTTAGAGGAATATTTTAAGATTTCAAAATTTTAACAAACAGTAATAACTAATAAGTAATAAGTAGGCGTTAGAGCTGCTTATTACTAGCAAATTTCAACGAACAATTTATGTAGAGAATAGCAAAAGATGTCCTTGTAGTGCATATTATACTTATGTAGGGTTGGAAAAAATCATCTCAAGTATCATGTTATATACTCACGATTTTATTATGTTCACTATATTAGAAATTTATAAAATTCTACATTCCAACAAGTTACTCGAATTTTGAAAGTAGTAAATTTAGAAAATGTTGAATTTATATATGTACACGAAATTTTACATATTTTTCCAAAAAATGTTGGTATTATTTTCGAGCTTTTGGGAAATATTAGGAAAAACTTTTTGTTTTTTATTTTTTTACCAATTTGCCAATTTTCAACACTTCAGTAGATCTTTATCCTTTTTCTTTTTGGAATTATTTTTTTAAGGAAACTGCTATAAAATGTTTTTGCTATAAACAGAACATATCAGAAAATGCCTAGAAACAATAACCAAAAAATAATGCTAAGATAGCTTAGCTTCCTCATGGTATTGATGGAATAATTCACGGCAAACGCAATAAAAATAGAGAGAAAAAAATACACTAACACACGGACATGTTTCTGCCTACCCGGCGTCATCAGTGTGGTTTCGAGAGTATTTTTCATATCTCGCAGAGAGGAAGCTAAGCTATCTTAGCATTATTTTTTGGTTTTTGATATGATTTTTTTTGTACAAACACTAAATTTTTTTAGTTAAAAAAGAAGAAACGGTGATGAAACTAATTTTTCTTACAAAGTAATCAGATACATACGGATGGAATTATACAGAAATGTGTAAAGTACCTCAAATTCGGTAGTTAAAAATGCCACGTAATTGTCTGCGTGTATATCACAGTCGGGGACAGACGGGGCATTCGGACACCTTTGGATTACCAAAGGTGTCCGGATGCCGACCCTTTGCTTATAATTTTTTTTAAGTACTGTTAACCCATATAAAGACGTAATATGTATAATTTTAAATTTTTCTTTTTTTAATACGGAAGAGTGAACTGCCATAATTTTCCTTTCCACGATCCGAGAAACCGACCCTGTATATTTGGTGTATAGCATCTGCTAATATGAAGTATTTCAATAATTGTGGATGGTGCATGTTTAATTGCAGCCAGTATAATAATATTCTTTGGGGGAAATTAATCGCAGCTGTTCAGCAGTTCTTTCTTGCTACGTTTAATTAGGTTAACAGAGAACTTACTATCTAACCAAGTCCAGATCTTCCTTCTAGTGGAAGCCTTTGTGATTCCACATACGGGCTCTGTATAATGCATCTTTTAGAATCCTCCTTGGCCAGTTCATCGGCCATTATATTGCCTTTAATATCCTTATGTATCGGTAAACAGATCAAACGTAACTTGCCTTGTGCCAGTCTTTTGAGGGACTGTTTACTATGTTTTATTAGTTTCAATTTAGTAGTAGCATTCATAGCCTTGATAGCCGTCATTATGTCTATTTTTCTCCTCGTGCAGTCTCCCTTTGCGACAACTTCAGCACAGTAAGCGTTTGAATTTCTAAAAAAATTCGGTATTTCGACATATTTCGATTTACGGAACACGTCATATTTCATTTATTATTTATATTTACGCTTTTGTTTCTGATAACTGCTTATCGTTGTTTATTAAATTCTTTCAATACGAGGATAAACGTCCCAAATTAGAGTGAAGCAAATAATTGTTTTATCTGCTTATTAGTAAGTCCAAACTGGTTACTTGAAATTGTAACAGGAAATGTAACTCTAAAACAAACTAAGATAATTCGGGTGTCTTTTTACATATTTGTACAAAGTTGGTGATATAAGGGGCAGCAGAATAGATACCCACATTTGGTTCTGGCTGTGATAGCGAAAGAATTGTTTCTTTGTTTAAATTTGAATGTTTTCAGTATTGTTTATATTTATAACTGATTTTAAAATAAGTAGAAAACAAATTTCTTTCTGAATAATCAGATCTTTTGAAACAGGATTCTTTAATGCAAAAAATCCACTTATAACAGGTAAAAAGGTAAATCAAAGACTCGACTTAAATTTGCCTACTTATTTTAAAATATTACTGTTCTTAGCGCGTTCTGTGGAATATTTCCCTTTTCCATATGAATAAAAAGAATATTTAAAGAATTGGCCGTTGCCAATTCTTTAACTTAAAAATTATTAATAGAACCATATCTATATGATAATGTTACAAGCTGCAAGGTTATTGATTGTTATTTAATTACCGAAATGTGAATTTTGTAATTTAATATTGTTTCTTGGCTATTCTATTGCAACTTTAACCGTGGTCATTAGATCGTGGAAATTTGTGTTACGCATTTATTGTAATATAATCTTTTTAATGATCAAAAAGTACCTAAAATTGCGTTTTTAAACACTGAATTATTGAATATCTGAATAAGTTTTTTAAAACAAAATCAATGTCTGTTATATTAATGCGCGTGTATATTAAGAAACGATTACTCGGACGGCTGATAAGCTAGGAAGAGTTGCGCCAGGCTGGTTTTAACAAGTTTTGCCCAAACAGTAGCGATGATAGTGAGTATAAATTTGTTGTGTTTTGATCGTCGTATTGTTTAGAGATTTAACAGCAAAAAGACACTACAAAGCAAAAGCAACAGTGTAATAAATTTTTACGATGCAGGCTTGTTCGAGAAAATAATCACAAAGAAAGAATTAATCTGTAAAATTTCGTCCTTGCAAGTAGATAGAGTTCAACTATTCTTAAGAACCATAACTACACGATAACGTTACTACCTCTATTATCTTATTATTAAGTAGTATCTATAATAAGAGGCGTGTTAAGACAAAGTGCAAGCATAGCAGCGTAGTGTGTACCCGGAGGTTGTAAGATGTTCAAAGCATGTATTCCTGCAGTAACAAACAGATTTTTTTTCTATAATCGGTAAAAGTATTCTGCTTTGCAAAACCAATATCCTGTAATATCTGTTGCTTCGAAAAAATCTAATTGTAGGTTATTTTCGGCTTGGAAATTGCGTTAAAGAAGATGCTGCTTAAAATGAAAAGTTGCGGATTGTATTCATTTATAAATTACATTAATTTATAAATGAACACAAATTTTTATAAATTTCTATCAAACGCGACTACATACTATTTGTGAACTCTCGTATTTTATGTTATTGAAAGTCGTATTGCTTAGAACAATTCTATAGAGATAACCATCAGTTGGTGATTAAACTGCAGATATTTCTATTCTATTAGTAACAATCTATCATTGTTTTAATTTCACTTGTCACATTACATCCTGTTGCAGTTTTCAAATTTGCTTTCCAATCCTCATATTTAAACATAGTGCTTACGGGATTGCAATTACACTTGCTCATTTTACTTGTATTTGCATGTATATACATACTTCATGTAACTCTAGATAACAATCCCATTAACCGGTGCACAGTATCACAGTTCGATGACTTGCGTTTAATAGAAAAATTGTTGGAAGGTTTCAGAAGGCAGTTAATTACAAAATGGAAAATACCATTGAGACTAGTGCAAGAGCAAAGCACGTCTATATATGTTACATTTATACGAAAATATGCATATATATATGACCGCAAAGCAGTAACATATGTGTGTCGGTAATATACAGGATGAGACGGAAGTATTATAGTACTACGGGAAACTTGTTAATAATGTTGTATAATTTTTATTTTACTAAGCTAACTGTACGTCACTGACACGCACTAGCTTGTGTTCATGGTGAATATACAGTGTCCATAGATGGTCCTAAGCATTCTTTGTATTTCCCAGATTTTGTAGAAAAAAAAATCATTTTTTATGCGTAGTTTTGCTTATTATAAAAAAGTTTTTATGATAATCAGAATATTGATTAATTAATTCTTCAGAGTGTTTAAAAATTTAAAAATTCCGAAAATTATGTCAGGAGTAATGCGTTACGTTAAATCTGATTATGCTTTGGTTTGCATAATAAAAACCATATATTGTAGTATTTAATATATTTGCTTGTTCAATACACCGCTTCTCTGAAATATTTTATAGATACGTGCTTAGTGCAAGTAGCATTTAAAAGAGAAGATAAGCCGATTATGATTATTGATTGTATGGTGACATTCATTTGATAGTCTTCGATAAATTCCAATTTATATTATATATGACGTGACTATTTTTTGCAATGAATACATTCAATATTTTGACGTGCAACGTTATATAAGATAATTTGTCTCATATATTGCCCATAAACTACTATATTATCTCGATTATTGTTGATTAAGAGACGATTAATGTCGCAGGGAGTTTATTTTTGATTTTGTGAAGGATTATACTATTAGCTAATACATCACGCAGATATAAAGAGGCATCATTATATTTCTTTTTCTTTTTAAGGGCTTTGCTATGCGGAATTTGGGGCTCGAACACCGAGGGCTGGATCAGCCTACATCTACAGCTACACGTGCATTGGAGAATTTGTAGCGTTTGTGATCGGATGGAATCTTATACTGGAATATGTTATAGGTAATAACTACTTTGTGAATATTCTCTTGTGTCTAATTATATTTTTTTTTTACCTGATTATTTTTTAAATCTTCGTTTATAACAAGAAAAGATGCCTGATTTAATCATTATAATAATCAAGAATTAAGGCAGATTGTCAAATTTCAAAATAATATTTCACGTATACAGTAAGTTAAGAATGACATTTTTGTGAAATCAACGAAATAGAATCCAATATGATCCTTTTAAATAGCTTAACTGTCGAAACAATTCTTTTTACCTGCAGCGAATTCAAATTAAAATTGTTTGAAAGAAATGAGTAACCACACATTTGCGGTTACAACACATCAGGAAAATTATCAACAGTAAGTTGGTGTTTCAAAGATAAAAATCGACGTTGTTTTTCTAATAGCGCTTTGTTATTCTATACTTACAACCGTCATTTTTTTAACCTCTCTGTAGCTCCGTCATAAAATTTTTCTTTCAAAATTATAGATCAACCAACTGATCTTTTATATGCGAAAAATATTTTCTAAGGGTCTTAACGAAGCCAACAATGATTTCTATATAGTGAAAGCATATATCTGAAGTAAGCCAATACTTGACATAAGAATACACTTTAATATTTTCGGTGTTGAATTAATGAAAATAATTTTACAATTTTTTACGCATGCAAGATGGCGTTATTTGTCAAAAATAGTTTGCGCCTGGGCTGAAAGATATTTTTGAAAATTTCAGCAACGTTGGGCTCTCATATGTTGTTTTACAGTCGTTTGTGCCAGTCGATGTTAAAATTTCTGTAAAAATGAAAAGAGTCGAATATCTAGCCGTCATTAAATTCTTGCATTTGAAAGGTAATGCACACACTCAAATTAATGTTAAGGTGGACTTTGTACCTACATATTCCACGGTGAAATTTTGGGCTGCTGCATGTAAACGTCATACCAATTTGGTTGACGATGAACGTGCGAGACAGCTAAAAATTACAACCACTATCAATAACATCGGAAAAGTTTACCAAATGGAGCTAGACGATCGTCGAATTAAGGTTAGAGAGATAGCAAATGCTATGGGCATCTGGAGAAAACGTGTTGTCATATGTTGACTGAAGGTTTGGACAAAAGCTAACTGTGCGTTGAGTGCCGCGCTTGCTTATTCGGGACCAAAAACGCTTTCAAATGAACATTTCCAAAGCCCTGTTGAGCAATTCAAGCGAAACAAATCGGAGTTTTTGCGTCGATGAATAACTGTAGATGAAGCTTCGATGCACCAGTACAGTGCTGACGCCAAAGTGCAGTCAAAAATGGGCTTTGAAAAACGTGACAGCAACTTTCCTATTCCTCCTATTTCTATCCAATCAAAAACAGTTTATTAAAGATGCCATTAAAAAGCTGAAAACTTATCAGATGATGTATGAATTTAAAAACCCTTAGCCTCTACAAGACCGGTTTAGGGCTTTGCATGTCATCAGCTTCAAAACGAGCAAATATGTACACACTAATTTATTTAAAGAATATTATCTTAAGTGGTAGTAAGTGGTTTAACAATTACATCTTGGTGTTGGAGATTATCACACACATCATAAACGTACCGAAAACCTTTTGATAATACGAGAGGAAGTAAAAATGATAAGAAAATACTTTTACATAGAGTGTTTTATGTAGTACCTAATACATAACATACTATGTGGATGGATTAAAGCATAATACACATTTGAAACCTAAATGGTATATTATTTATAATTTTTGTTGTAAACAAAAAAAAATACCTACTTGACCTATTTTCTCGGCACTATTTATCCAATACTGGCGTAGTTAGGTAAACGTATGCCGCGTTGTCATTAATTGTGTTAAATAAAGTCATTATCTGGAGTGTTTGCGTTGTTTTTTACCTGTTCTAGTTTCCATATTTCTAGCATTTTTTAATGAATAGGTATTGTATTGTACAAAACTGCCGCCGGCATACAAAAACTAATTGAAGAGTCTAGTTACTACCGTATACTTTACACGAAAGATCATTATCTGGCGCTAAAAAAAAAATACAACCAGATAAACGTAAAATTATAGGAATTTATATAATAAATAAAGTAAAAGTTTGGTGTTTGTATATTGCTTGAAAATTATAACAATGGTTAAAAAACCGATGAAATTAATTAATTAAGAAAATATCTCGGAAAAGATAATTTGAAGTATTATATATTCTAGGATGACGCAAATTATTTAAAAATATATATATATATATATATATTTTTAATATTAATAATTTACCCCAAATTAGGCGATGGATTTACAAAAAAAAAAAATGACTAAAAGGAGAAAAACAAGGAAATAATATAGAAGAAGAATGGGGAAAATTCAAAGATAAATTATTAAATACACACTTGATATGTTTTTTTGGTTCTTTAAGCAAAATAAGTTGCGGAAATTTTGGGAAAAGTATCGAAAGAAATAGGAAATAATTAATATATAACCATATAAGAGAAAAAGATATGTTGGTTAGGACATCTTATTAGAATGGATAGTAAAAGACAACCAAAAAAGATATCAGAAAACAAAATAATGGGAAAAGAATAAAAGAGGAAAGCCATGCAAAACTTGAAATGGAATAATTTGCTGAAAGGGGAAGGCGTGGAAGGAAGCTAAACAAATACCAAAAGACGGCAAGGAGTGGAAAACGTTTACCAAAAACGAGAACCGGGAAACAAGAAACCAACACACATTAGAGAGAAACTTATAAGATGATGAAAGAATGGTGCAATCTTCCATTTCATCGATTTTACGGGTTTTATTTACCAAGCACTATTGCTATCATACTAAGCTCTAATTAAACTAAATAAAAACTTGTTGTTTGGCATTTTTATGACTCACTGTTTTCGAATTTATGTTCTAATCATTCAATAAATAGATAATTTAAGGGTATTCCCTCATAACTTGTTAATATCAAATTGTGAACTTTTAGAATGATTTGAAAGTATTATTTTGATGCACTATCCTGTCGGCATTGTACACTAACGTGCTAGAGTTAGTAGTGCAGAGTAAATCAGTAAAGGTTGTTGGAAATTTCGCATTTTATACGTGCTACAAATCGAATCTACTTCTCCTAAAACAATTATTTCCGATTCATCACAGGGATTCGGTCGGTGAAGTTGATATTTAGCAGTTAAATAAATCTAGTTTATATCAGTTGACTAGACCATATCAGATATATTTTGTGATTATGATAAAACTTTTTTCCGTATGCACTTAGAAATAAGCCACCCACACAAATACTAAATAAATTAATTCAAAATTAGTTATAGAAATATCTGAGAGATTTGTTTAAAGATTAAAGTTCTTTAAAAATGACATCATAAATTGCAATTACGACACGCAGGATCTCTACATGTAATACATGTGAATATGCACATAACCAAATTTAGGTTCGAATAAACGTGATTCAAACACAGGTTTTACGTAGCAAATCAAATTTGTGTTGATTTTATGATATACGCCATAAAGATAAAAAATAGAGAAATTGTGAAATCAGTGTTTTTTTAATAGTTTAAAGTTAACAAAAAGCTCTTTACTTGATACAAAATAATCTTTTTTTTTTAATGTTTTGATTGTCCATATGTAATTTCATAATAATCTAAAACTTTTTACGGTGAATCTTTAAAGATGCTCTTGCTTGCTTTCTATTGATACAACCCCGCATTCATATCACGGCAAATTACATGTAATTGAATATTTAAATAGGTTTATTTTGGTAATAAGTCCTTTATTTCAGTTACAGTTGTGTTAAGGCACCTATTTTTCCCTTGGCCAGATTTCTATGATCGGCAGTGTACGTGATAATTTATACGATAAAAAACCGATATACGTATTGTTATTAGGTATTCTGTAAATATCGGATGTAATTGTAGTAAAGTCACGTGATCGTCTATGATTGAACATATTTGAACTAAAGTGAATAGAACCAAACGTTAATTAGCTTTGGGAAAGTTATAAAGATACGTGTGTGTGCTTTGGAGTGATAATAGCCACTTCCTATCAATAATAAAGTTTACGTAGTAGGAAGAACAGATTCTGGTGGTATATGACGGAAATGTTTTGAAAAGGTCGTAGATAGTGCTTCATGAGGATTTTCCAAAATTTTTTTGAAGAAAAGAAATTAATCTTAACTTTGCTTGGGACTATCTTTTGCAACGGCTTAAAATTGTATGGCCTATATTTCCATAAACAGTCGTCTGTTTGTTTGAGTAAAGATTCTAAAATGTAGACGACATAATTTCGGAGCATAGATTGGAAATCACTGTCATTGTTCCACGAAAAGGTACATATGACACACTTCTGTAGGTACATACGTCCTTAAATATAACGTTCTGGAGCTTATGTATCGAAGGAAATATAAGTAACCTATTTTCGTCAATATTATTCTTACAACGAAGTATAAATTTATGTTATCTGTGGCCAAAATTTTTCTTGAACATTTTGAATCCAATGCCAAACCAATAGAAAAACTAATACTAGTTTTTAATCTCTTTAATGGATCCTGTATATGACTTTTTAAACGTTATCTAGCAAAAGTAATTTTCATTATTCTTAAATCAATATTATTATCTTATTTATCAGGTTGGGTAAGGTTGTGACATACGTGGAATTGAAGTACGTTGCAAGTGTAATTTTTCCGGTAGATTAAAGCGTTTCACACGCGGCGTAAGAAACCCACAATAAATTGATCAATTTTTTAATGATCATGAATATTCATTTAGTTTCATTAATAGTTGAACAGATGAATTACTAAATAGAAAATTGGCTATGTTAACATTACAATCATCCTAAATTTCTGAAGTCTACCCTTACTTTACTTTAAAAGCACTAAATAAAATTCGTAAGTAGTTTTTAATGGAAAATCGTGGCCACATCGTGGCGAAAATAGAGCATGTTCCTATTCAATTCAAATAATTCTACCATAAATTGTTCAAGAAATCGCGCCGATTTGTTCGCGGCGTCTAAAATAGGCTTAAAATAAAGGGAAACATTGATTTTTCTTCTCTTTATACTATTTGTTTAAATCTTTTAATTATTACTAATGTAGTAATATACTATTTCGTAACCTACAATAAAAAGATTGGTAATTGCCGGACATAATTGTTCACGATTCTTCTTTCAGGTTCCGCAAGTGTAGCCAAAGGACTGAGTGTATACATAGACACGCTTGCGAATGATACGTTAAAAAATGCCTTCGCGGATATTGCTCCTATTAACGTTCAATATATGGCCACATATTTCGACTTCTTCTCGTTTGGTATTGCAATTCTATTGGCGGGTAGGACAGATTTCTTCAAATGATTTGACTTTTTATATCTATGTTTAATTTCAGTTGGATTAGCGTTTGGCATGAAGAAAAGCAGTATTATGAACAGTGTCTTTACCGCGGCAAATATTTTGGTTGTCCTTTTTGTAATAATTGCGGGATCTATAAACGGTAGGTATGTCTAGATATAATGTAATACAGATTTAAATATGACCGTTAAATTAAATATAGTTGTTAAGCTATCGACTAATCTAAGGATTTAAGGTGTATGTCAGGAACTGCAACTACTGATATCGATAAGCACCGGTGAGAACAACTCACCTAAAACAATCTAACATCTTTGTTGCGTCTGATTACTCATTTGGGTTTAGACTTACAATTAGTCAAAAAATATGTTCGGTATTTGAAGAGCGTTCGAGTTTGGGCCGTGGTCGTATGAAAGAAGAAAATAATTCTGTTATTCAAAGAAAATATGCTTTAAGCACTTATAGGTGCTATAAGATAGATGTAGGTAACTTTCGGACGCTGACGGGATGTGCAGGTAGTAGACGAGGCATCCGTCTTCTGTTCTAAGGGCTGAGGTTTATTTGTTAATTATTACGTATTTCACTAGCAGTTTATCCTGGTTGGGTACAATTGTATCCCAGATATTAACTTTACAGAATATTTTTTAAGATATACCTTTTATTTAATTTCCCCTGAGCTATCTTCCCAATATAGGGGAAAGGACAATTTTCTTTAGTGTCCCAGACCTTAATTTCCCTTTTTTTTTACCAGTAATAATTATATTTAATTTACATCTATATATAAATTTTAGCTGACCCGAAGAATTGGAGGGTCGAACCGAATAATGCGGATGATGCTGTTGGTGAAGGAGGTTTTTTTCCTTTTGGCGTATCAGGTATGATTAAGGGCGCCGCAACATGTTTTTACGCCTTTATTGGCTTTGATACTATCGCAACAACTGGAGAAGAAGTCAAGAATCCTAGACAAGCTATTCCCATTGCGATAGTAGTTTCATTGTTAATTTGCTTTATATGCTATTTTACTACTGCTACAGTGGTTACTATGATGGTCCCTTTTTATGCTCAGGTAAGTTTAGCAAATTTGTGGGTTGTTGTTGTTTGTGCTGTTTACTGGAATGCATTTTCATACATTGCATATTCGTTTTTGGTAAAGGTTATTATTTGTTTTATCTGCTGCATTTACACTAGTTAGAGTGCAAAAATGATAGTTGGTATATAGCGAAATAAAAAAAATAAATAAATACGTAACTGGAATTAAAGAAAGTGAATTCGTTTATTTTTGTTAAGTTATAAACAAAAGAAATCGAAAGTTAGATTAAAGATTAGTAAAAACAAACAAAAAATACCACCACCAAGTTCAATGCACTTGTTTGCTCTTTTATTGATCTTATGAATTGCGGGAGATTATTTTTTATCGCATCCCGCATTCATAATGTGGTTGAGTAAACCTTCTCTTATGGCATGTACTAATGGCTTTTTCCACTCTCAAAAAAAAAAAAGTCGATTGTGTTAAGACTCGAAACATCGTCGGCCAATTTACGGAACCTCCTCTACCGATCCATCGCCCAGAAATGTAATTGTTTAAAAAACGTGTGAAGTAGTGAGGAGCTCCATTATATTGAAAATTTAATCTTACCAATATTTAGAGAAACATCCTCTAAAATTTCTGCTAAATGTTCTTCCAGGACTTTTCTCCGATAAGACATACAGCCAACGCAAATAGACCTTTTAACTGATCATTAACTATGCCATTTATGGTAAATCGATAATGACAGCAGGTACTGTGAGAAGACTGAATTCGGTCTTCAGCAGATGAAGAGGATCGACGCAGCTGTCCGCGAATTAATCAATTAACCTTGTGGTGCGGAGCATACCGTTACTTTTGTGTTGGTTGCCATGTTAAATCGATGTTAAAAGTTCTGTACAAACCCTTACGCTAGGGGTTTTTCTCTAATTATCGGTTCCTATTGAGATAATTATCTATATCATGATGATTGAATCGAGCTTCGTCACCGAACACTTTGTTTATTATAAAAATAATTTGCGCGAATATTTCTAGCCAAACATCGAGATAATTCTCATTCAAGACCCGTACAGACTTCACCCTTTTCACATATAACACGGTCCCTTTTCCTATTTGTTTGATCAACATTTTCATTGATTTTTCAACCAGTACGCTTGAAGTAAATTTCAATATTTGCTAGTTTAAACTTTAAAACATTCCTAAAAACTAACCTGACGCAACTGCTTGTCGAACAAATACAACAATTAAATAAAAATTAAATTGTAATATGAGGTATTGTGGTTTTAGGACATTAATGCTCCACTTCCGCATGCCTTTGCGGAAGTTGGTTGGGTATGGGCCAAATGGATTGTAGCTATCGGAGGAATTTTTGGACTTCTCGCTAGGTAATGTAGTTTATCATTTTTACTCGAATATTATTTTTGTAACATGTTAATTTTAGTTTATTCGGAGCAATGTTTCCATTGCCAAGGATTCTGTACGCTATGGCATCTGATGGTTTAATCTTTCGATTTCTTGGGATTGTTAGTGATAGGTTCGCATCGCCAGTAATTGGTACACTCTTAGCCGGTATACTGACTGGTAAGTTTGTAAAGCGCTTGGTACAACGTACTAATTGACTCTTTTAGGGTTAATGTCAGCTCTTTTTGACCTAGCACAATTAGTGAATATGATGTCTATTGGTACCTTATTAGCGTATACCATAGTAGCAGCTTGTGTCTTACTATTGCGGTAAGGATTTGATCGACTCATCTTTTGGTGTCACCGCATTGTGTTGATTTTGTTGCATGTGTATTTGTTTTTGTTTGTTGCAACCTATGATAGATTTGAAGCTGACGAAGAAGTGGAATATAGTTTATTGACGGTTATTGAATCAGAATCTGATATTGAGTAAGTTGACGCTTAACGTTTTGAGATGTGAGCTTTTATCCTTGTTATTTTGTTGTTTCTGTTTCTTAATATGCACATTTATGCACATTTACTTTTCCAACATTGATCAAAATATTCGTTTATAATTTAAAGCATATGTACGTTATTTTTTAGATACACAGATTCCCCTAGATTTAATTCAGATGATGAAGATGGCAAAGTTAATGAAGCAGATGTTAGTAAATCAAATAAAGTTAAGCAACAAGGTGTTTTAAAAAATATATTTGGTTATAATCAAATACGACCCACTAAATCAACGGAAAAATTGGCAGCTATATACGTAATAATCTATTGTAATGAAAAATGTTATGAAATATTATTTGTATCAATTTATTATACTCGTACTATTTCAGCAATTTTAGCACTTATCCTTGGGCTATTTTTCTTTTATATTTTTGATGATTTGATTGCCGGTGAAATTTATGCTATTGTTTTAACTGCTGTCGTGGTATTCTTTATGGTTGCAATTCTACTGTTGTTAGCTTTGCAGCCAACTACAACAAGAAAATTATCTTTTAAGGTACGCATTTCTCCTTTTTTATTGCAAGAATCAATTGCAGAAGAGCAATAATTGTTTTCAGGTACCATTGGTTCCTTTCATCCCAGCATTAAGTATTTTAATAAATGTGTATTTAATGTTAATGTTAGACGCTCAAACTTGGATAAGGTTTGGAGTTTGGATGCTTATTGGTAAGTTATAAATACACGTATAAATTGGTATAAGTTAAAATGCCTTATGCATGCTGTAAATAACAATGCACGTTTGCACATTTTAACATTTTTCCACACAGGCGTGCCAATGTATATATTCTTGCGGCTTTGTTGTCAATCTAAACAATCCACAATGGTGAGCAAGAGCGTCTTAAATGGTGATGTTTCCTCTAACGGTAATCTAATCCCTCCTAATTCAAATGTATCTAATGGTAATGTGGATAAAGGATATAAAGTTGATCAACCTACAGCTCCGCTCGAAGAGTATTCAGAGGATAGCGGTTTCGAAAGCAATATTGCTGCAAGCCCAGATTTAAATCCCGCTGACGAAGTTTCACCAGAAATTAGGCCGCGGAAATCCTTGTCTAATAGCGAAGATATAGTATTATCCGTTCTAGACAATGTTATTAAAAACGAAGAAACAATGCAAACAACTTCGGCGCAATTACCTGACAGGAAACAATCTGTAGATACGGTTTCAAATGCTTCATGCCTTCCCGTGGAAGAAAAAGTGGTGGCGTTAGTACATCGTGAAAATGAAATAAGTGAACCTACCACTCCTTTGTCTAGCTTTTCGGTTCCTCCTATGATTCCGGCTATAGCGAATGTAACTAATGATAACAACAAAAAGGAAAGTACTTTTGAAAATAACGGACAAAATTCGGCGAATGTACAAGAGACAGAAACTAGTACAGAAGTTTCTGATATTTCTCCATTAACTTCAACAGAGGAGGTACTACTGAATAAAGAAATAGATAATAACTTAGAAAAACAAGATATTTCAACTGAGGACACTCTACAAAATGTAGAACAAAACACTGACCTGACCATTAAATATTCAGACTCGAGTTCGGACGAAAGCCGACCCGTAAGCCTAGAGGATCTTAACAGTGAACGCAATGAAAGTGATACAGACGTTATTGAGGAAGTAACACCGGTTATTCCTGTTGCACCCCCTATGGAGAATTTCGAAAATTTCAAACCTGTACCAATACCAAAGGCTAGCCTAGGAAAGAAAGATGACAACAAAGTGGCACAGAATGTAGTTTCGCGACTTAGACCTATTCATAGGCAGAAGTCAGAAGCTATCAACCTGGATCGTAATTCACCAGATAGCGGTATAGACGAACCAGGCGATGGTCATATGACATTTGGTACCGATCAGCACAAGGCATTTAAAAGTAAATTAGAACGAATGTTGAGAAACAATAATCCAAGTCAAAATAAATTGACTAAGCCCGAGAAACATGAAATCGATCTGCCAAAACAGTCGGACACGCTAAAACACAAAATGTCTCAATTACTTGGAGAGATAGTGAAAACTACAGATCAAGTAACTCCACAAAAAAACGACGAAGAAAAGGTAGACGATGAATTTAAAGGCAAATTGGCAAATATGATAGCAGTAAGATCTCTTAGATCGACTACAACTAGACAAAATATTGATAATGAATCAAATCACACACCTAGGGAAGAAGGAGATTCTCAAAGAAATTTAAAGAGATTAAATAATAACGATCAAGAACTACACAAAAATAAAATGAGTGATGCATTAAGTACGATTAGACTGCGAAAGGTAGAGAGCTTCAAAGCGCAATAAAAGGTTATGTCAAACCGGGTATCACATTAATACGTGACTGTATTGTGTTAACAGACAATTGGATGAACCATGTTGATATACTTAAGTTTTATATCGATTTTCGACATGGAATACAGACAATGATGAATTTTCTCTAATCCTGTGCCATTCAGGCAGTTAATTACTGTATTTCCCATTCCTTTACCACCCATACGAAGTACATTACCCATAAAGCCATGTACTCTAAAAAGTAAGGATTGCATTTGTAATGTGTAACAAGTAGTATATTTAGTCACATACGTTTATAACAATTTTTTATCAATTTTTTATAACAATTTTGTATCTGGATGTATCACTCGTTAGAAATTTCACAATTAATTAACGGTGACAAAACAAAGAACAAATATGTGTTCCAATATTTGACAATTATTAAAATATCTGTGACAAGAATTTTAAAATATTTATTTGATTTGAAAGCATTAGATTTTAGAATGTTATAATTCAGACACGTGCACACCTATACGCCATTATGATATTGTAGAAGATATTTCATTTGTTCACTTTTTTCACAACCCGCTTTTAAAGCTTGCCTAGTAATGAGATGCAGGGAAGGGATAGATTTACGTTTATGAATTTTTAATACTCCATTTTCTTTGTTCTTATATGTATACGCATATAAGATGTATATATATTTATGTATATTTTGTCTAGCTTAACATAAATCTATCTAAATCGATACTACGAATGGATGCGTTGTATTATATGTTAAAAAAGATTTAATGGTGGTAATCACATACATGGACGCATCAATTGTAGGACGTTGTTAATTCTATAAAAAATAGTCTTATATTCGCTATTGCTAGAATTGAATACATTATCATTTACGATTTATACCATAACAAAAGCGAATATAAATATTACTCCATATTATTATTTTTGCATACTTTGTACGTAATTAATAACGCACCGCTTTTTTACTTTATCTAACTCTTAGATCTACTTTGCATGTTTTTCAATCAACTCATCGACTTCGAGATATTGATTGGAGATTGCTAAATGATATTTAATCGCAAATGCGTACTCACAATATCGCCTACCTTATTTTTACGGGTAATCACAAAATTCTTTACAGGTTTCTCTATATACGCATTATACGGTCTTCCAAATAGCTTGCGAGAATTTAGTGGTTACGTACGCATTGAGTGATGACTGTGAAAAGAATCACAATGAATCATACTGAACTTAGCATTGTATCTCTTATTTATATTAATATTTAAGAATTTTAATTTATGTAATATATATCTGTCTACTTTATGAATTAAAGATTATATATTTAGAGATTGGTTTTATTTCACTACGAAGCAAAAATGTTAAAATAACAATTGTAGCAAAGGTAAACAACACATAAGTATCGGCACCCTCCGCACCACACAAGTTTAATTTATTATATAGTAATATAATAATTAGTCCGGGACGGCCGTTTCGAGGACACGAATGGTCCTCATCATCAACCGGCGACCGAATGATTAGGACCATTCGTGTCCTCGAAACGGCCGTCCCGGACTAATTATTATACCATTATTACCATACTACGCTACAGTCCTTGCTATCATTATTTAACAATTGTAGCGAATATAATGGTTGAAAGAACAAGTAAACGAAATGTTCAACAATGTGTATCTAACAATTGTTCGCATCTATCATTGACAGGCCATAAGAATATTACACTTGTGCTCGTAGGTGCCTACTCAACTCCTCAAGATAAGATGAACTACGAAAGACCTAACCGTTTTGTTTCAACACGATGAGCTTAGTTCTTATATATAGAACAGTGGGGTGCGTTTCAAAACTTTGACTACATGCATACATACCTGCCTATTTAATTTGGTTTATGGTTCACATTTTTAAATAGGTTGAAAATATGAAATAATGTGGTAGGTACCGTACACTATTGTGTGGTTGTTAAAAAGAGCTAGTGACCATCTACAAAGAATTGAATAGTTGAGTGTACGCTTTCACGACGGTAATCCATAGTAGAAATGTCTTTCGGGTGATGTCGTGTAGTTAATATTTTGCTTGACGTTTCGCTGACCATCCTGTCAGCTTCTTCAAAAGATTTCTAAAGACTGCTGTTGTTGTCTTTTGCTGCTCGTTATATGTCCTATTTCTGTTCCGCTTTGCTGATCGATAACCGTTCTGCTTTGCTGATCCATAACCGTCCCGTTCCGCTGAGTCGCGTCGTTCGTCGTATGACGACTCCGTAGTGCTAACCTCCACGTGTTGCTGATCTTGTATCCATCTTCGCGATTGAGGTTGTCGGTGTTCTTCATTATTTCTATGGATTCGCGTATTATCCTCGGGTAGTAGTGGCTGGTCCTGGCTAATACCTTAACGTCGCTGTAGCTTATGCGGTGGTAAGAAGACCCACACAGACCGGTACCTGCATGCAACATCTCACCACCATCCTCAACAGAAGAGATCCCTCATCGACACTTTATTAAGAAGAGCGGAGAAAATCTGCGACAAACATCACAGGAATAGCGAAATACAACACGTCAAAAACGCCCTGCAGAAAAACGGCTACAGTACAAAAGATATAAGGAAGCCGCGAGAGCAGAGAAAAGACGAAGACCAACAACAACCAGCAGGATACGCGTACCTTCCATACATAGCCGGAGTCACCTACAGGCTAAATAAGACCCTAGCGGAGAAAAACATCACCACACGTTTCAACACGGTGACCAAAATCGACCAGCTACTCCCTCCTAACAAGGACGTGTTACCAAAACTACGAGCAAAAGGCATATACGAACTGAAATGCCAATATGGAAAAAGCTACATCGGTCAAACAGGACGGAGTATTCAGTGCAGAGTAAAAGAGCACGAGAGAGAAGCACGCCTTAGGCATATTGGAAAATCTGCAGTAGCAGAACACCTGCACCAACAAGGAGACTACCGCATAAGCTACAGCGACGTTAAGGTATTAGCCAGGACCAGCCACTACTACCCGAGGATAATACGCGAATCCATAGAAATAATGAAGAATACCAACAACTTCAATCGCGAAGATGGATACAAGATCAGCAACACGTGGAAGTTAGCACTACGGAGTCGTCATACAATGAACGATGCTATTCAGCGGAACGAAACGGTTATGGATCAGCAAAGCTGAACGGTTATGGATTAGCAAAGCGGAACAGAAATAGGATATATAACGAGCAGCAAAAAACAACAACAGCAGTCTTTAGAAATCTTCTGAAGAAGCTGACAGGATGGAGCGAAACGTCAAGCAAAATATTAACTACACGACATCACCCGAAAGACATTTCTACTAAAGAATTGAATCATTTTTTATTGTTGAAACGAAGTTCTCCGCAAAGGACTGGTTACCCCAGTCGACGGTAGTATATCTCAAAGAAGTATTTGTAATCATACAATGAATTTAAGATGCCATTTAGGAGAGTGCTGTTGACAATAAGTTCTGAGATGACTTCTTTGTGACAATGTAATAAGAATATCGTCAATAAAAATTTAAAATTCATAACATTTACATATATTTTGTCATCGGCGTTTTGATATGTTCTGGCAAGAAATTGTATCTGCTTGATTTCCATGAAAAAATCTTATAAATAAATACTTTTAAGTTAAAATTGTTGTAAGAGTTGTCCTGCCTTTATTGGTCAAAACTGCATCAATATCGAAATGCTTGTCAACGTAGGTACAATAATTTGTGTCAACAGTTGAGTACTGCATCGATTATATTACTGAAGCTTGACGAAATCTGATGAAATGCATAAAACATAACGATGGCGACTAACCACGAAAGCCTACATTATTAGGAAGAATAGAACATGGACGGCTAACGTGCGTATAGCTACTCGATATTTTCCCCTAAATAAAAACACCATACTGAAGAAATGGTAAAATACAAACAGCAAAATATTTAGCAAAGTGACCTACGGTTAACAATTTTTTAATTACTTAAGAAAATAACATCTAAACGTGCTTGTTCAAATACATAATGCCTAAAAATACCACAGATGACACGTTGACAGTTCAGGGTTGCCAGATTTTGATGTATTGCCAACTTTTGGCAACCAAATCGCCACTGATGGCGAATTTTTATCGACTTATATACAGAGAAGGGCAAAGTAGGGAAAACGACTAGACAGACTCGTGTTTTGTCGACTCTCGGGAAGCCGGTAGGCAACACCAACCCCTTCTCCTGGGACAATTAAATACGAGTTTATCTAATCGCTGCAAAACCCATACGTTGCCGATCTGTGCTTGTATACACGCTTATAATCGAATATGGGAAGAATAGGACCGATTATCCTCCCAGACAGCCAGGACAGCACTATTATGTGGGCATGTTTTTAAGTCCATTGTAGGAAATGAGCATAATGTACATCTTTGTTTCTGACGTCACCGATCTGAGGGCTTTAGAATGGAATTTAAAAAAAAAACCATCGTTGTTGGTGGTGGAATTGTTTGAACTTTATAAATTCAAAATTTGACAATATAATGATTTTTACAATATTTTTATAACATTCATTAAATGTTGTTAAAACCTGGTTAAAACATTGATTTTTATTTAAAGACCGCTTATCCTAGTAACTAGATTCTAAAGGTTTGTATGCTGAAATTAAAGCTTTTATAATAATTATTCATATGTATTTCTGCTGCATACTACAATGTACATAATATTCACAGGAAATAGACGAGGGAATCGAAGTTAATGCAGCTTCGCAGCCACAGGGTACCGCTGCTAATTATTATTATAATTATTTATTATTTATAAATCTTATAACTTGACAAAATAACTAAAATTCTCAATTTAGGTTTAGATTAATACCGTTACATTTTTATCACCAGGTTGCGATGTTGAATGTGGTTGGTTATCGCTCAACTACTAACACCCAATCATAATGAAAAGACGTAACGCTAATATAATAAAACTTTGGATTTTTAAAAAAATTTAAACACTTTTAATGAACTTTGTATTTTCTGCACTTTATAAAAGTTATGTTTGCGCATACAGGCAATTTTGGGATAAAACTCCTTTTAAGATTATAACTTCTATCAGTGAATAACTTTTTCTCGCAAAGAAGAGAAGAACCTCACGATAATATTTTACATTACTATTAAAATGTAAGAAAATCAAGTGCACTCTTTAGTAAATGCACAAGAGTTTAGTTGTCATTCCCATGCAATACTATGCCAAATTTTCTGTCACTTTGAAATTATTTGTGAAGGTATTCCTTAAAAAATTGCGTTGTACTATAGAAATATGTCATGAAATAATCGCAAAATGGCACCGAAAAAGTCCAAATCCAAATCTTCCAAAAAAGAAGAACCACCAGACGACATTATGGAAAGATTCCATAGTACTAAAGTGTGCAGCATTTTACCTACTAGTTTAGAAAAGAAAAAAGATATTTTTGTTGAGTACAGGCCAAAGTCGCCCTGGGAATGTATGAATTATAACATATCACAAACAGACACGAAAATGGATGCTGGTCCAACAAAAATTCATATTCAACAGACTAACGCCGAGTACGAACCGTACCCAGAAGGATATCATCATGAGGAGGAAGCACCACCGCCACCTCCGAAAAAGAAGAAGAGGCCTTCTCACGGTCGCGGCCCGGTATGGTTATTTCTAGACGAAGAATGGAAAAGGAAAACGGACGCCCAACAGGAAATGTATCAAAGGGAGATGGAAGCACGTATAAAACGTAAAATAAAAGTTATGAGAATGATTAGTAAGTAAATCCTTCTGTTTTTAGAATATTAGTTTATGTAAAACATAGTTTTAGAAAAGAAAGTTAAGAAACAAGGAAAATCCAAAAACAAATAATAGCATTCCACTGATTTGGTCATCTTACGACGCGAAGCGGGCGTCATTGAAAATTATATTAATTGCGTACATCTGAGTCGCGGAACCCGATTTCGTATCCTAAAATTACCAACTCAGTATATGTAATTATGTTTAAATAAACGCAATTTAAAGGATGAACGAGTATTAAAGCATGTATAGGTTTCGCAGACTATCTGGAAAATTTAAATTTCTGGTTTTTCTGTAGTCCGATTTAAATAAACATTTGTTAATGAATATGAGCAATATCACGATGTTGCTAGATGATAATTAGTAACTACCGAATTTAGTCAGTGTAACCAACGTCAGGCTACTTTGCGAAATTTTTTAAACGGGTAATCAGCTACGAATGGTCTAAATTAATAATTTGTATGGCATTTAATTCTTGGGTTGATTTTAAAAGGTTTCCCATCAGAGAGATTGATAATAAATTTGGCTTCTATACAGAGTGTCTCATCGGAAACTGCATCGATCGATATGTTGTATACATTGGAAAATTCTGAAAACTTGGCAGTACATTAAAACCGATTGATTAATATTGAACTAAGATATATTTAATAATCTGATAGTTTCAGCTATACCGGAACTAATTGTAAACTTTGTTATTTTAAATAGAACACCCTATATATTATTACATTTTGAATTCCTTAGTCAATTTTAAGGTTTGTTTGATAAAGCATCTATGTTGCTCAGCAATTACTGAAAATGTTGCTATTTCTTCATAAAAACGAAATGTGACAATATCACCATTTCTTACTGCGCAAAAAAAAAATGTCGAATTCCTAGCTCCCCTGGAAGTTTTGCTCTCTAAATCGCTGTAATGGGAATTATGCCGGTTAGACAGACCATCTGTGCCAGTTAATGCGGTTACTTCGAAACGTCTTACAAAATAACTAATTCCAGAAACAGAAGAACATGGGATGATGATTGCACGTGTAGGACCGGACTGGTTCCAAGAATTATCGCCGAATCAGATGAAGGCAGTGGATAGTCTAGCTGACGCTCTGAAAAAAGATGTAGCGAAAGGTAGTTTAATTCACACCCAAGATTGTTTGGGGAAACTGGGTTTAGTCTTACGTCCACATACCCGACATATCGAAATTGCTCTAAAGCACTGCTGCGAAGACCCTGTAGAATTTATTTTGATATTATACCAACTAACAAAACCAAATAGTAAGTGCTTTTTTTGTGAGTAGATTCGTCTCTGTTAAATTTCTTTCCATACTTCTCAACTAAGGTAGTAAGCCTATGGTTTACTTAATTTTTAAAAGCAGCAAATTTGCTATTCATATTAAAGAATTTATTTCTTAGGAAAGATCTATTCATTAAACGATAGATTACTGCTGTCATCTATTGTACATCTTAGTATGAGGGCTATTCTTCGTGAATTACACATTAGGATTCCTTCACCTCCTAGAGAACCCAAACCACCGCATAAAGAGAAAAAAAAGAAGAAACCGTACATTAAATACAAATCACCTTACCTAGTTCCCTACAATTTTGTGCCAGAACCGCCAAAACATACAGGGATATATAAGAATCGGCACGTCCAATATCCTGAAAGTCCATATTTTTCGTATTTGGATGAGCTGGTAAATGATTTGTATATGATATATTATTATTTCTGGAGTAATTATTACAAATAACTTTGCAAATAAATGTACGTTTCATAGAGAGAAGACATAGCTAAGTGCACGATGGATGAAGCAGGATCAGAAGAGGATGGATTCACGTCTTCAAATCGGCGTGGAAGGCCCGCTCCCTGTAAGCAAGTGGGTGCAATAGTTGAAGGTAAATATTAACCTTTTAACTTCGCAAACATACAAGGTAACCAACATAATGCTAATCGTAGCTTTTAATATAAACACGAGCTACATTAGCATTATTTTAGTTATTGTTTCTAGGTACTTTTTTCGGCATGTATACAAGATTTGGTTTGATACTAAGATGTATTGGCATTTTTTCCAACCTAAATAAGAGTTAAAAACTGCAAACAATTGTCTTCATTTAAAATGTCTGAGAGAAAATGTGGTCCTATAAAGAGCTCACCTATTTCTTTATGTGTGCATTGTTTCCTTTGTATTGTCAAAGATGGTTGATTGTGGGAGTTTATTTGCTCCTTTTCAAAATTTGATTCATCTCCCCAAAGGATCTTTCTTAAAAACAAGGCCTATTAAAGATTTTGAGCAGCCATGAACAGATGTATTGGTGTATCCAAGTTCCGTCTGCAGTTATTAATCGACGCCAAAACTCCATCTTATTTCGTTCGAACTGAAACGTTTGAACTTTCGTTGGTCCAAACACGGTCTTTCGAGTGCTCACAATCTCTGCTGTTTCTCTAACCTTAATTTGACAATCGTCTAGCACTATTGAACTTTTCCGATGTTATCGGTAGTGGTTGCAGCCTTTACTGATCCCGAACGTTCATCGTCAATCAAATTGGTTTGATCATATTTAAATTCAGCAGCCAAAAATTTCCCCGTGGCAAATAATGGCGCAGGGTCACAGTATACAGCGTCTGTCTCGGTTTTAACTTGCGCAAGCGTATTGCTTTTCAAAAGCAAGAATTTAACGACGACTCGATATTATATTTTTTCCTTTTTTACACAACAAAGCTTATGCTCCTCAAGCATGTATCGTTAAAAACCTCAAGCTAGGCGCTACAACAATTTCGCCGTTGAATTATAATTTAAATTTCAGATGAATCGTTGATATCAATATTAGAAAGAGAAATTGATGAAGAATTAAGAACAGCGCAAAGAATATACAATAGTTTACCACATAACGATAAGCCAAGAAAGTTGCTGCGTCCCTCTATTTACAGGCCTTGCACAAAATCTATAGAGCTCTTGAACTATTTAAGAGGATTGGGTCGTCCAGTACAATTCTCAAAGGCTATTGGTGTTGATACAACGTTTTTATCAGATACTGACAATAATAACACTACCGATAACAATACTACTGATATTAATACAATTGACGATAGCACTAGTACCAAATTTGAATATTTGGTTAAAATGGAAGAACAACAGCTCAGATTTATTGTTATTGGTATTACATTGGGAAAACAGGGAGAACCAATACCAATTATAGGCGGGGTGGTACCTACTAATGTAATGAACTGCAAATGCACCAGAGATAAAACAGCTATAACTCTTTATGAAAATAAAAATATAGAAAATCCGAACGCTAAAACTGGAGAATGCCACTGCGAGGACAAAGAAAAGGAGATGGAAGAAGAATGTGAGGTAATTTAATTGTCAATATTTATAGATGTATTTTATTCTAAAGTAACTATTCAGTTTTTAATAATGAGGTTCTCGTATGATACAATACGTTGATTGTTCCTTTTCTTTGATTAAATAGAAAATGTTGAAACAAATTGATAAATGTACCTGTTGGCCGGAACCCGTCGAAGGCGCAAGTTCCTCTACTCTTTCTATCAGCAATATAGGATCATATGTACGACCACCATCAGATTCCGATGAGGATAAAGAGGAGAAGTTGCTTGAAGTTAAATCGCCAAAACGTTATCCGTGTGGTTGTAAAGAAATGGTCGATATCGTACTGGATTGCGCGGAAAGGCAAATAGAATGTCGAGAAGCTTGTGACAAAAAGAAGCAGGAAGCTACTTTCATAGTTACAGATACGAAGTTAGGTGAAGAAGAAGATCCGGTTCCTATTATAGCGGGAGTTAAAGCTCAACCAAAGTGCGATTGCGTTAAAAAATATCAACGAAAGATTGCCAAATTTGAAGAATTAAGGATCAGACAAGAAGTGCAAGATACTCTTAAAAGCTGCAAAAAGAAATTCCTTATTTCCGGAGTTAGCACTGGGCCAAATGGAGAGCCGGTCTACATACTTTCTGGTACCTCCGAGGAAAAACCATGCCCGACATGTGAAGAAATGCTAGAATGGAAGAAAAGAGAGGAAGAACGAATTGCTAATATGCCGGATAGTTCGCAATTCCCTCAAAAGTTTGTCATTAGCGGTGTTCACCATTCTCCCGTGGGTAACGTGTATGTCTTGGCCGGAGTGGCACCCACCAAAGAATGCGACTGTATGAAGCTTTACAATGCTTACATGGAAAGACATGCGCCATGTATGGAATTGTATGACAGATATGTAGCAAAAATGAAAAAGGATGCAGAAGAATATCTATCTGAATTAACAGGAGATGAAAAGGAGGAACACAGTAGTGAAAAGAAATCATCTTCTACCAAGTCGAGTTCTGCACCTGTATTACCCGAGGGCGAATTCTATACGGAGGTAATATTAAGAAAATGAAGTAATTCTCTTTAATTTGTTAATACATTCACATAGTATAATTAAAAAAGAAAAAATTCAATACTTTTCCTTACTTTTAGGAAAAATCTACCTCTCAAACTAACTCCACAGAGATCGATAAAACGGGAGATATCTGTGATTGTGAGGAGAACAATGTTGATGAAGATGATGGGCTCTTTGTACATGTTGAATGTGGGTGTGACGATGAAGATGAAGATGAAGAAGACGAAGAAGACGTGGAGATAAAACGTTTTATAGTGTTGAGTAAAATTCCATGCATTCTTAAAGAACAAAGGGCTATTATAAAGGTACAGTTGCATATTGTGTACATTGTAGTGTAACGGTCCTTGAACTTCCATTTACGTTACCACCAGCCGTTAACTCCCAATTTTTCCTTAACAGAGAGCTGTAGCCTCATTAGCAAAAGATGGATTTCCATTAGCAAAACTACCAGAAGCTCATAGGTTACCTCATTTTAAGCTTTGGATGGCGTTAAGGTGCGGAAAATTCTGGGACCCCGAAGATAGAGGTACATATTTTTCGGCTTGTAAAAATTTGAAGATGTATTTTTTTGGTTATGATTTTCTAGTTAAAATGTATTTCGTAAGTAAGTTTTATTGGCGCCATTTGGATCACTGCAGTACCTACGTTAAAATACCCAAATCAAAGATGTCGAATGACGAAGCAAATAAGTATACTTGGGCTAGCGCTAAATACATTAAACGAGTGGTAGGTATTATAACGAATCGCTTGAATAAAATTGCTATTCTGTTGCTTATTGCAGACTACTAATTTTAACGAACGTCAACTTCGGAAAATGAAACAAGGCATTATTGCGGACGGGCGGGAATTCTTTCCATCAATGTTCGATTATCAACTACCTACGAAACCATTTAGGGACTGCTACTTTGCTTACGTGCCGGGCAAAGAAGAAGCATGTTTCTCAAATCATCCTTGGAAAGTGTTCGAATTTATCGACTACAAGCTTATTCGTAAAAAAAATGCTAAAAAGGAGAATACTAAGTAATTGTTCTTTTACCGTTTGTGTACGCACATGTCACTTATTAAAATTATGGATATTTTTCATTATTATAATTTTTAAAGTATGGACATGGATAAACTTTAGTTCCTCATCTGATGCGTACTACACAATTAAGTATTGTTTTGTTCTGACTAAATTTTAAGAGTTATATTGATGCATTATTATTTATATTTACTTACGTACTTATAAATTGTTTAAAAGAGATAAATGTTTTTCTTCCCATTCTATTTACTGCAATGACGGAATTTGGGTAAACGGCATCCTACATGGCACTAATAATAGCGATTTCTCGTGATATAATTTTTAATGCAATACTATATATATAGTTTATTGAATAATTCCCATCAATGCGTACACTATGGCAGTAGATACATTCAATAAATAGTAAAATATGTAAATTACGTGGCTTTAATCTCTTGTAAGATGGAGGATAGAATTTTCTATTTCAACTTCTGGCGCTTGATAGCCATTCGTCTGTATTGGCATTGTCGTTTTGCTGTGCCATATTCCATAACCAAAGTAAATAAAAAATCCTGCAAATATAAATATGTAGATAAATGACGACTTAATATATAGGAACGCACCAATACTCATCCATATGATGAACCTAATCCACGTCATATAGTCCAACATCGTCATTAAGTAAATATTGATTATAATACTGATAGCAGGTATCCATGGCACAAATGGGACCTGAAGACAAGGCATTGAAAAAGTTATATTTAGATTTAATGCTACTCACAGCGAAATGTAATTTTTCTGAAGATTTAGGCTGGCTTGACATAGATATCAATATTAATGCAATAAAAATGATGCATATAATTATAATACTAAATTGCCATGTTATCTCATGTGTTACTTTTTCACCTAAATTACTTAAAATAGCCGTCAGGAGAAAACATAGTAAACCTGAAAAAAAATATTTACGCATAAGCAATTCGTGAAAAATAGTACCAACAACTCTTACAAAAAAGAACAACTTCCCAAGTTACAATTTCAGTGCTTAATTTAGTAGGTCTTTTCAATTCTTTATTAAATAACTGATGTGCTACTAATTTAAAACTCAATTTTCTATGATCGATTTTCTTGCCGTGAACAGTTTCACTATACCTAAAATATTTACTACAGTTATTTTTGAATGTATCTAATCAGCATATCTACATACCTTAAGATTAATACGCAAGCTGCCACCACTGAATAAGCTAAAAGCGTACCGATAGCCATCATTTTGAAAAGTTGGTTCAGTTCAAAAATACAAGATAAGGTACCTGTTAACTTTCAATTAATTCCTTGGTGCACATGAATGCTTAACTAATTGCACTTACCGGTGAACAAACCAGCCAGCAAGGTGCCAAGGAAAGGAGTTTGAAACTTTGGATGAATTTTACCCATAAATTCGAAGAGGAGGCCGTCTGATGCCATAGCATAAATAATTCGCGGTAGTGGGAACATAGCACCTAACAAACTAAATTTTATTGTAATTAGAATAAAATCCATGTGGTACTAATGTTAACTTAATTCAATTTTTTTAATGATTTTTTTTTAATACGTTAAGAACAGTTTTTTTAAGAAAAAGGATAAGTTAAGATTTCAGTTTCCACTGTGTGATTTATAAGCTATATAATTTGGATACACACCTAGAGAGTAACCCACATAAAGCCCCGATGCTAACTATATACTTAGCAACGGGCCATCCGATAATATTATACACGTGTGGAAAAGGAGCATTCTCATCCTAGAAGAAGATTACAATTTTATATGTTTGGGCCATAAGTAGCATAATTACTTGGTCATAATATGGCAGCATCATAGTCAGTACTGTTGACATTGTAAAATATGCAAGAAAAACTATCAACAAACAAGCGATAACAGCAATGGGTATTGATTTTCGAGGTGACTTTGCTTCTTCACCTAAAAACATTTACCATTAACTTACAATCTTGAAATGGAACATTTGGCCATATAAATGCTCAATTTCAAGATTATAATATATTGTAATGATGCCGTGTTAAAAGTTATCTGATATTTAACTATTTTAATGAGACAAAATACTTGCGTTGATAATAGCAAGTTGTGTATGTATAGTTGCTAGTTAAGTTAACTCGACGTTTAAACACGAAGTATTGTTGGTATTGACGGAGACATGATAATGACACTGTCCTGACAGTAATTTTGCATTGTGTATACCTATTGCAAAAGTTAATAATGGAACAGGCTACCATTATCCACTATATGCAGAATTTTGTCCACTTTGGCAATTTATTCAGAACATTCTGTATAACGGCATTTCATCTCAATACAGTAGTGAGGTGTCCATGCCCTATACTAACTGTCTAGTGCAGCATTCAGTCTTCGTTCAACACTGCGATAACATATAAAAACACTGTAAGTACCTGCAAAACATTGTTTTTTTGAAAATTATAAATATTATAAAACTATTAGGCTAAAGTGCGATATGTTTTTAATAGAAAATATTCTTAATATAGCGTAGAATTTAAAAATTATATGATATACAGGGTGCTCCAATTTATATTCTAATTCTAATTATATATTTAATTGGGCTACATTGTAGATAGTCGTTTTGTGAAGCTAACAAATTCTCTGGGTTATGCATTAATCACTACTATATACGTTTATGTACGTCAAATTTTAATTTCATATTTGTTTGAAGCATAAATAGATTATATTAAACCGTTGACTCGCTCTGTAAATGGCATTGTTGTTGTGATTTTAGGATCGCGCAAGTTGCTAAATTAGGGAGGGCCAAATAATGAACGCAACGTTTTTGAACATTAGTTACGCAATTAGTTTAGTTCATTGTGTTTTGTCTTATTTAAATCTCTAAACCTCTCTATTTTATAACATATTTATTGCTAAGCTAAAGTTAGTATTGCATCAAGTTTTTGTTCAAACATTTTTTTTTTAATATATAGAACTAGATGTTCTATTTAAGAAACTATTTTTATAAATATCACCGAAATAAAACATTTGTGTCTTTTGTTCTCACCCTAGTAATAATAATAATAAAAATAAAAAAAATCGAACGGCAGTAAAACCCATATCGTAAACAAATAACTTTTAACACCTTACACATGAGTGTGGTTATTATTAATTGATTAAGAAATACCTGCTGTAGCAATACAATCAAATCCGATAAATCCGTAAAAGCATGTGGCGGCACCTTTTATTATTCCATTAATTCCGTACGGTGCAAACCCACCATTTCCATATTTTTCTGACGGAACTTGATTCTTAGGAATAAACCAATTCGCTGTATCAACTAAAAATTAATCAATTATTATTTAAATATAATTGTATTGTAATTATACGTGCAAATAACAAATTCTACATTATTTACAGCATGAATTGTAAAATATTCCTGAAACATAATAGTTACATGAGGTAGTCACTTGTAGAACTTAAGAAAATGTGTTCTAATTAGAAATGAAAAAAGATATTGAAGTTAGCACAACTATACGAAACGAGGTGTAATTAAATATAATTAATATGATACGGCTTCCATACTGAAAAATCGATATTTTCTTAATTTTACATGGCTTTTCGGGGGAAGCCTTTAGTATAATTTTGTGTGTTGTTTATTTGTATGCGAGGGAAGCTCGTTACACCAACATGCTGGGGAAAGTACTAGAGCCGTCGATTCCAAAACTCTTCGAGAATAACCACCCGATATTTATTTACAACAGGATAACGTATCTTGCCATCCTGTCCAGGCAGTAGTGCGTTGGTTTGCTCAAACTGGAATAGGAGGGCGTAATAGATTAAAAAAAATGCGGCTAAATACCATTGCGCATCTACAGTCTTCAAGGAATCGGAAGCAACATCCATAGGTTGTATTTTGACCTTTTGGCTCCTATACTAGGTGCTATGAACGCTTCCTTCTTCGATTTGTCATATTTTATATATTCGCAATTTTTTTGCATGGAACACTCTAATAGGATAACCCACCAAAAGCGAAACAAACAGATTATTTTGAAATTGAACATTTATGAAAAAGCCACCGAAGGGGTCAATTTGATTTCAAGGGTGTCATATAAATACGCGTTCTAAATTTAACTTTTCAGGTATATCTTCCTAGCAGGAATAGCTAGCCTTTACCGGTTATCATCTTTTCTAGTAACATAGGATTAAATGCAATAAATATTTTTTTTGAGCTATTCTTCGTCATTGAACTGCGACTCAAGAAAATAAAAATTCCAGTATAAGAAAAAATTTTAAAGCAGCGCATCACTCGATTTCTATTCCCTATTCCTAAGCAACATTCGAACTTAAATTTGTAACGCATATGTGGCCCCCTTGATTTCTCTCAACGTCTTTTAAATAAAATTTTAATTTCATGCATGATTGGCTGGACCATCGTATCGAGTCATCTTCGGGGGCTCGGTAACTTGTGCTTTTAGGAATGGAGATTTGTCTAGACGGCTTCTTTCATGTTATAGACAACGTTAATCTTTAATTAACTTAATTTTGTGACGTCACCAATCAGTAGAAATATTAATCATCAATTAAATTAAGTCGTGATCACTTTGACATCTGTCAATATCAACGTGAAAATTTAAATATCAAGAAAGCTGATGTTATTTGCGTAAATCTAAGAAAAGTTTCTTTAAAATCTGAATACAGTTGTTAACACACGCTAAAATATTTTTGTACTGCTGACTGCCCCGAATGTTATTTTAATTCTAGTTAGTTAAACAAGAATTAACCCTGTTCAGAATGTACATGTATGTAAACAGTAATTAGTTTAATCACGAATTAAATTTTAATTATAGATTAATTTATTTCAGAATTAAAGTATTCTATAAACCAGAGGTTTTCCTCAGAATTTAACGAGGATTCCAAAGATGCCATAATTCCACTAAAGAAAAATATTACCTTGTGTAGCTACGAATTTATGAAACACCTGTCTCAATAGACCTCATGATGAGGAGAAAATCGCTTTGAAAAGTCTTTATTCATAAGGGCACAAGCACTTGTGGACAAAATTTATGTTGTGTTTTTGTTCTGATTTGTATCAGAGTTCGCAATTTCTTTTTTTTTAGAACGCAAGGCGGCACCCTTTTGTTGTTGAACAGTTTGGGCTTTGCTTCTCGTGTTCGTTTGGTAAGGATCCAGCATAGCGTGAAAGTTTTTGGATGCAAGAATGAATATATTAAAGCTTTCTACATGCATTAAACATCAGTAGATATGTGGTGTTAGAGAAGTTATTTATTTTAAAGAATATATTCACCTTGCCAAAATCCGGTTATTATAACAAATAAAACAACGAGTAAATTTACGCTGGTAAATACATTATTGACCATAGACGATTCCTTTGCACCCAAAGCAAGAGCAACTAAAAAACATTTATAATTAGGTACCTTAATCTTAACGACTTTCTTCTTACCAGAAAAAACTATAGTTACTCCTAAGGAAAATAAATCTGGGAACGGCGCTACTGAAGATAAGTTTATTGGCATATGTTGTTGTAAAAATTTTGACATTGCATTGTTTATTAAAGCATCTAAATATGTAAAGAGACCTTTCACAACACTAGCGGAACCTAAAATCAGAAGGAGTAAATATTTTACTTAACATAATGGTTTACTAATTACCAATAATATACTCTAAAATTAAGTTCCATCCGATTAAAAATGCAACTAATTCACCAGCACATACATAACTATAGATATAAGCAGATCCTGCTTTCGGTACCCTAGCACCAAATTCAGCATAACACAATCCTACAAGTAAAATATGCTTGCTTTTGTTTTTTTTTTTAAGTATTGGGTGCATGCTTATTACCTGCGAATATTGATGCTATAGCTGCAATTAAGAAAGAAACCACAACAGCTGGACCGGCGTAATTTTTAGCAACTTCTCCCGCTAGTACGTATACTCCAACCCCCAGGGTGCTTCCCACTCCTAGAGCCGTAAGATCAAGACTAGTCAGTACCCTTGCAAGTTTAGTATCTTCACTCGTCAAAATAATTTTTCTCCTGGTCAAAGCTCGCTGAATTTGTTTCCAAGTATTTGCACTTTCACACATTATTCTTTTTAAATGTTAACTTTTGCAGACGTTTAATTGAAGTGTATTTGTCGATTCAGCAGCCGAAGCAGCTGCACAGTTGCTTAATTACTGTCAGCCACTTCTCGAAATTACCAGTTATCGGCGATTATTTCAATTGTTCCAGGTCCATCCGTCACTGGATTCAATTTATTTCATCAGACGAAGATAATAAAAGTTCGATAGACTTTAGTCGAAAGAAAAAGGTTACGCTATGACGTGCATAATTAGCACCAATAATATAATGTGCGTTGTATTTGGAAGAGACGAATAAAGTTTTAATTTCATGTTTTTAAAGTAGTATTGAAGGCTAAGAAAGCAGTACTTGTATTTGTTAATTAATAATGATAATTCAAATTAAAGGTAGATTAGATTAGCGAAAGACATATTGTAACCTATATGTAGTACCACAGATGAAAAAATAAAACAAACGTATTTTCTTTAAGAACAACATCGGCGTTTTAGCATAAATAGCAAAATTTCGTTTCAGTTTTTTTTATTAAGTGATAATAGCAGATGTTTGTTATACATCAATTTATTTTTTAAGAAAATATAACACTCTTTTATCAAAAATAGTATTAATGAATGCCACAGAATGTTAGACCAATTTGGAACTTCGTCAAGGGAAATGATGTAAACAAACTACAAACTTAGTTAGATCCTGACATTTACGATGGTAAGCTCTTTGATAATTGACTTTGCGTGTAACAGGTAGACACGTATCAATAAAAAATGTTAATTTAATTTCTTTTTCTCCTTACCAAGCTATAGTCGTCAATATTAATTGAGTTGGTATCAATACCACCATCTCCGTAAAAACAAGGACATCAAAGCCATTCGCAAGCATGTACATGTACAACTTTAAACATTTTTCGTTTTTATCTTAAAAGCAATAGCCTGTATATTATTGGGTTTTCAACTTCTCAATCTAAAAATAAAGCAGTATAATGCAGGTTTCTTATATTTGTTTGTACTTGATCAGCATTGAACGCCAACTTTTGTCAAAATTCCCACCAAAAATATAACACTATGTTAATATCGTTTAATATTACAACTAATATAGTTTTTTTCCTGAATACAGTGCGTGCTCGAAATTCGTTTCTTCTGCTTTACTTCAGTGTCAATGCAATGGTTAATAAAAAGTATTCTTCATTTCTGTTAGCGTACCAATCTTTGTGTTATCCTTCGTACATAAATCATACGTATACATATGTATTTATTTTTTTGTGACATTCATACTGTAAGTAGCTGCTTGCGTTCGTGCTCTTAAAAATGGCTGTGTACCAAATTCATGATGTGTTTTATAACTTTAATTGGTAATAAAATGCTTCAAGGTTAATTGCTAATCAGGAAAATATTAAAGAAAAATTTATCCAATATTCAATACTTTTATTTACAATTGTATTACGTCGTATAACTATATATATATATAGGTACATAATCAGGAACACGCAATAAATGCATATACGAGGCATGCAGTTTTGTGGCCTAGTTTCCTTTATATTTCTGACGTCTAAAATTTTCCGTTGTTTGTATATAAAAACATGTTTTTACAAAGATTGTGCATTTTGCTATTAAATAATAACATTTCGTTTTCGAACAAAATTAATTACAATACGCTAATAGGTAGTCCCGGTGATAAAATAAATATTTGCCAATTTCTCAACGTAATGCATGCGAAATGTCCTTTATTACCGAAAGCACCAATTTAAATCATGTCCTTCGTCGGAATTATTCAAAATTCTGATTTGTTGTAGTTGGCATCTACACGCCTGGTATAGAATGTAATACGTATTGCAGTCGATCACAGTAGTTTATTTACAACATTGTTAGGCAATAAAATGGCACAAATATTCGATTTTGTTACGTAATCTTACAATTACTACGTCCTATCTAAACATGATTATTATGCAAAACTTAAAATATAACAATAATTTATTCTTATAATTTAGTCGTAAGTGTTGGTCGATCTATCACCTGTCCCACGCTGGTTTCACTATTATTTTCTTTTTGCTTCTTTCTTTCTTCACTATGCCACAATCCATATGAAAAATAGATGGCTAAACCTAAAACACAATATATTCAAATAATTACCCTTGTGTTAATGTCCGAGAGATATTTTTGGTGGATTTTCATTATTAAATCTTTCAGGGGATCAGTTTGAAAGACAACAATAATGTTTTTATAATATTTCGTATTCGACTGTAGAGGCAGTTAGTTTTTCTCCATAGCGACGAATTTTTAAGTATTTATAAGACACTGCGGCGTTCCAATTTAATTATTTGAAATTGAAAGGAATGAACTGCTAAGAGTAGAGTTTTGAAATGGTTGAAAATAGAGAATGTCAGTACGATACTCTTATTCCACCATTTTGTTGCTGTGTTAAAAAATGAGATTGTTGTGCAGAGGAATATATATAAAGAAAGTACCTACTAAAGTCTTTCAACGTTTTAATAAAACTGGTATCAAAGAGCTGTTAGATTGCTTGATATTCTAATAAAAATAAGAATAACGTCAAAGTTTAGGAATTTACAATAAAATTGGAACAGTTGTTATGTGATAAGGCATATTTCAAGCGAAAATGTATGTAATTACTTTATGCGTTCGGAACAGGATCGGACAGCCAAGCAGCTTTAAGAGCATTTAGTGCGTCCGAATGTATTTAGATACTAAGTATACTTGAAGGAAAGAATATATTAAAACTGGTATGGGTAACCTCGTATACCAACATACCAGGCAATGGAAAGGCAGCCCAAAGCAAAGAGCGGCAATGCACTTTCGCTGACCAATCCTGAGCCTTTCTTTGGGATCCCTTTGCAAATGGCTAAGGCGGAGATTAAGTACGAAAAGCATTGGAGAGAAGACTCAGGAAACGTATATTCCAAGGCATTCCTGGTAGCACTCTTAAAAGAACAGTCGGGGAAATTGCTGGCTATGAGAAAATCCGATGTTAGATTGTGGACTGGCACCGTAACTGGTTACTGTCCACTAAACACCAGCATCTACACCAACTCGTAGCTGAACCAGTATGTAGAGGATGCGGTAGGAAAGAGGAAACTCCTCTACACCCCATAAGTTATTGCGAAGCATACAACAGTATGAGACATATGGGCATAGGGACACGAAAGATAAATTTAAAACTCTTAAACACGGAGCCGAAGAAAATTCCGGACTTGGTTTGGTTGGTTTGAATGGTTGGAAAACAATCATTTCAACAAGCACAATTTCGCCTAAAGAAATTTTGGAAAACTACATTAGATGCTGCGTCATTGTTTTGCGAGAGTCTGCTTGTATGTTTTGATGTATTCACTCCAGTAGAGGTATTTTATGGTCAACTCTATATATTCCTTACTAGAATTTTAATGGCTGTGCTTTTTAATGCAAAAATAAGTATAATGTAGTATTTATTATATAAAAATTGATTTTTAGTGCATGTTTAAGTACATATTCTTGATACATATTTACATGCATATTTTAAGAATTCTTGGTACATAATTACCCTAAGCTTACTTATCGGCATATCGACATATTCATTCTCTTTCAAAGTAATTGATGTTGCTATAATGTTTGCTGTCCTCTAACATTTTAATTCAAATTAATTTGTTTCTATTAAATAAATAAATAAATAAATGTTGTATATTACCTATGGCCAACCAAGCAATCAAACGAATGTATGTGTGCAATTGGGATGTAGACATTAAAATCACATTGATAAAGATACTACTGCATGGTATAAGTGGAACCAATGGAACCTGCAAAAATTTGAGTTCTATATTCTATAAGCTAATTATAAAATAATGGCAAATATTATTATTATTTTTCAAGAATACAAATTAGATACACGTTCGCCAATAACATTACAAAATGTACATAATTTAGACGTTCACTTCCCTTATTTTGATGAATATAGTAAATTTTGGCTTAAAATTTGCAGAAACTCTACCTTAAATGCGAGATCACTTCTTTCTTGAGGCTGACGAGCTATTACAAGTATGGACAACACTAGGATCACCACGAGAAATATGAATATCGCTAGGTGAAATGGATGCTTTAATGATACGAAATATTCAAATTTCATGCAGACTACCACTACTATAGAAAGTGTACCTGTAAGTCAATTGTGAAAATTAAGTGAAAATTTATATAACTAACAATAAGTGAAAATGACCTACAAAATACTGATATGCTCCAATTTGCAATCACGTTTGTAAACTTATCTGCGTACTTATTTCCATTCAAATTGAAAATTGTTTTAAAGATATTAAAAACACCTTTAAGTATGTTTTGCTGTTCGCTTTGTAGTTCCAAATTTGGACAATTGTTTTGATCTTCCGGTCGATATCTACGAAATACAATCATAAAAGCATGTTTAACGATAAGTCGCATAACAAATACCTACCTTAATATCAAAACACATAGAGAAACTATTGTATATGCCACCAAAGTTCCTATAGACAACATTTCAACTAACTGCTTAATATCAAATATCATTGCCATAATTCCTGAAAGAACACATGTCTGTCTGAATAAATGTGTCTATTTAAATATGCTGTATATACCATACCAGCGGCAATTCCAGTAACTGCTGTAGCTACTAATGGAGTTTTGGTCCTTTCGCTTACAAGCGATAGTTTCTTATACAATAATCCATCTGAAGCCATGGAGTACAAAATTCTAGGCAGGGCAAACATATTTCCCACCAAGGTGGAAGTTATTGCGAATATAGCACCAGCAGTGGCTATCCATTTAGCTGTCGGCCAATTAACTTTTTCAAATACGTATGGAAACGGAGCCTTTTCATCCTAAATCAATTATCCAGTATTAATACAAGTTCCTAATAATATCGCATTTAACATACTTGATCATAGTAAGGTAGCATTAGCGTTAATATCGTGGAAACCCCAAAATAAGCCAAAAAGCTAACCAATAAGCATAAAATTATCGCAAGAGGTATAATCTTCTTTGGATTTTTTGCTTCGTCTGCAGTCGTTGCTACAGCATCAAACCCCACAAAGGCGAAGAAACATTGAGCTGCACCCGATAGAACTCCTGCTATGCCAAATGGAAAGAAACCTCCTTCTCCACCATGAGTAATGTTTTTGGGAATGTCTTCCTTAGCAATTTTCCAATAATCCACGTTAACTGAAAAGTAACTTTATTGAACTATGTATACTGTTTTCGCGTATACATAATTCATAAGAAAGGAGAGCCACCGAATTTTGTTGCATACAAAGAAGTAGAAAAACACCTTAATCCATTGAGCAAAGTTGTAAAGTTCATGTTTTAAAAATTTAATCATTAAAGCGGGAATTGTTTCTGTTTTGTTAAGTGCAGCATATACCATATTTCCATATTTTGCATGTTTTCAGTACCTACTATCACATTGTCCCAGAGCTGTCAGATAGCGAAACGCCATCCCATGCTCAACATATGCTACTCAAGTTAAATTGTCACCACCGCAAGCCATGCTTTACGAATAGTTATTTATGCTCCTTCATATTTTTTTAAATAAAATTACACTTACCCACTGTTGAGCCAAATCCTACTATTATGACTACTAAAAGTATATTCGCGGTCGTAAGGACACTATTGAGCATTGATGATTCTTTGGCACCGTTGGACATGACAACTGAAATTGGTTCGAAAAAAAAAATGTAAAATCAACTATGCAAGTTTGGCTAAAATAACTTCCCACATTTCACTGAACTTGTATTAAATCTAATATGCCAAACACTTTACGTTTCTTACCAATTAATACGATCATTATAAGTAACGACAAGAAATCTGGGTACGAAGACAAAAAATCAACGTTGATAGGCATCGCATCTCTCAACGCATTTGCTATTACGTTGTTAGATAAGGCATTAATATAATCACTTAGACCTCGTGCTAGTCCAGCGGTACCTAAAATTTTAAAGGAAAAGAATGTTAAGTGTGTTTAATAGAGTATCATTTGCAAACTATTAAGATCAATAAACCTTGAACGTTCCCCTATAAAGTAAAGGGTAATAAAATAATTACCTATAACATATTCCAAAACTAAATTCCAACCTATGATAAATGCAACAAATTCGCCCATTGTCACGTAACTGTAGATATACGCAGATCCCGCTTTAGGAACTCTACACGCAAATTCTGCATAGCACAAACCTGCAATTATAAAATGTTGCATTAAATGTTTGATGATGAAATAATATATATGAGCAAATAACCTGCTACTGCTGAAGCTATTGCTGCAATTAGGAACGATACACATACGGCAGGACCCGCATGATTCTTGGCAACCGATCCGGCTAAAACATAGGTTCCTAATCCTAAAGTAACGCCCAGTCCAAGGAATGTTAGGTCCCATATTCCCAACACTCTTTTTAATTTCGTGGTTTCATCGGCAGAAAAGTTCTTTTTTCTAGCTAAAGTTTTAAAGCAGTTTTCCATCTAAAAAAAAGCAGAGAACTATTCTAGAGATAGTATGGGTTAAAGAGAGGGCCAGTTGATCGCTTCGCTGCGGATTAAAAAAAAAGAAACCAAAGCGAAATCTTAATCAATATTAGATAAGTTTAGTGAATAATACTCATATTATTTGAAATAATTAAATTACTTAACTCTTATACTTGATATAACGATTCCAAGCTTATATAATGCTGTTGCATTGATGTTAATATGTCATTATTGTTTGTTCATTTGAAGAAACTCTTTACAGTCTATTAATGGCACTTTGCCAAGCTAGCAATGTCAAGGCCAATGCATCGTTACGTTAAATAAACACTTAGAAAATCTCAGATTAATCGCGGTTACTACGTTCTTCCTACAATGTTAGGATAGGTCGCTTGAGAAATATCAAAGACACGTAATCTATAATTTCAGTAAAACCATTTATCACGTATTACATCAAAATAATTGTCGAGTTTGAAAG
The DNA here is from genome assembly GCA_902654985.2 of Oryctes borbonicus. Classification (NCBI taxonomy): domain Eukaryota; kingdom Metazoa; phylum Arthropoda; class Insecta; order Coleoptera; family Scarabaeidae; genus Oryctes; species Oryctes borbonicus. The sequence goes on from LR736876.1 coordinate 4,901,333, forward strand.
GAATTGTTTACTGTAATACTGAACAATCATTATTAACAATTATTCCGAAGTTGATAGTGCTTTTAAGAAGATCGTACATTTACGGCCGGCAGACCGTGGAGTGTCCATCTGAACAAACGACCCTTATCGATACTCGGACTACACCTGCAGTTGTCACATAACACAAAAGTATCGGCCCACTCCGCACCACACAAGTTGATTAATCCGGGGCAGCTGTTTCGAGGATGCGTCGATCCTCATCTTCAACCGAAGACGGAATAATGCGAGAAACAATCCCTACTGTCCAAAAAAATATTATTCACAAGTACTTGCTTTTGTCACCAACACACCCTAAAACTAAGATATGCGAAAATACGGAAAAGTAGACGAGTAATTTAATTAAGTTCGAAGACATGACATAACAAACGTGCAAGAAAAAATGAATAAGGGAACAAATCTTTATTACAAATATGCACACCTCTCTATATTCTCTAAATTCCACACTAAACAATATGTTAACAATACAATGTTTTATATTTCTCCTTACCGCTTATAAGCAGACTCTATGAATAATGAGCCTGGCAATAATTTGTAGAGCAGCACCGTCAAAAGAGTAAGTAACTAAATTAATCCATTCAAGGCTTTTATATATACAATAATTACCTTCTACTTTATAGTGAAACATATAAGATAATGTGGAAAAAGCAGCACTTCCACAGAACATGATGACATTGATGACCAAATGATCGTGAGTCATGTGACCTCATACCGGTTAATTCTGCAAACATCAACAAATATATACATCAAGTATTTAGAAATCGTATGTATTTAACTCATACCGAGTGGTTTATCAAACACGAAACGTTCAATTTAAGCTTGTTCTGGAGAGATATACAGCATCTAATTTTATCCTCCAGTAAGAACGCCAAATTCTTTTTCACGATCCGACAGAGAAACTATCGAATATAAAGAAGCTTAAAATAAATAATTACTTTATTAACAGTACTTATCACCGGACTGAAATTTAATTCAATTTGGAAGAATTCTGGAGGCTCAAATTTTCTACATGTACTTTGGGAATAATTTTTCAAGCGTTTCTACATAAGAAATCCGGAGGTGTGCAATATAGCTTTTCTCGAATGCTTTTCCTCTTCAAGTATACACTATAAACCGTGTTTTATAAAGGGTTGCTTGGGAGCTTAGATACTCTGTTGCTATCAATCGTCACCAGTCAAAGAATTTTCTGGTTATTGCTAAAATAGACGGCCCAACCTTTTCAATTTGATTATTTCATGGAATCCTTGCGAGACTCCAATGAAATTCTAGGATTCTATAGAGCAGACCTTGAGAACTGCAGATGTAGGATAACCCAACGAAAGCGAAGAGAAATTTCATTTCAGATCTCACGTGAAAAGGGGATATTAAAAAGTACATCATTGGGAAGCCTCTTGCCCTTACTTTATTTTTTAATCAGAAATGCTAGATAATAGATGTATGTATTATAAAAATATATCTATTGTCTTTACCGGACAGTCTTGAAATCACCAAACTTGTTCGGATGAAACGGAACGACCTGTTCGTTTAGCTGCACTTGGTCCATCGAAACATTTGAGTTAAATATTTAAATGTTTTGCAATAGGCTATTCTACATTATTAGCGAAGGCAGTTTAATGGGAGACTTTTCAAGAATTGGTATCTCTTTCACTATGGTGAGTATACTGCAGACATCAGCCATCTTTTAGAAACCTACTGTCAACATTTCGTATGTATATGTCTGTTAAACGCAAAATTTTCGAATATGATTCAATAAACTTTCAAGATAATTGAATTCTTTTATTCAATTATTTATCAGAATTAAATTTAGCAACTTGCTAAATTTAATTCTATATCCTATTATTCATATATATGTATATGTGAGATCCTCCTAGTAAGTCGCGAATTTGCGTCAGCCTGTACGTACATACTCTATTCGTTCCACGAATATTTGGAAAATGTGGAATTGTGCACCGCAATGCGGTTACCTGATACGCCCCCGAATTCCGTAGGAAGTATCGTTTTCTCACTGTTTATCATCCTGGATTGGTGGTTAAATAACTTATTCTTATGATTCATTTGCTAATTTTTCGGATCGCATTGACGTAAGAAATAAAATGTGGCAATGTTTGTATGTATATAGCCCCAAGTTCTATGGACTGACGAATCAAAGTTTGAGATTCATAGCCACACATTCGCCCGCCGTCGCGTGTGAGAAATTCTGCTAGATCAGAATATAGTTAAAACAATTAAACGCACTTGGGGTAATATTGTGGTTGTGGAATGGTTTAGAAAAATTGCTCGAAGTAACAGAAAGAAGGACGAAGGATGTGTATTTGGATGTACTTCGAAAACACGGAATTTCAATAGGACTTATAGGCGAGAGGTTCGTTTTCCAACTAGGCAACAACTCCAAACTTACCGTCACAATACTAAAAAGAATGCTTGATACTCAATCGGAAGAAAGAATTCTGATTTTAATGGCATGGCCTCCTCAAAGTTAAAACTCTAACCTTATTACATTGTTATGCAGTACGTGTTTAAAATTGCAACGGTAGTCCGAGACAATCCTGGAATCTAGCATGACAAATCATGCCAGATTCTTTGAACCACGAACCGTGTAACTAGGTATTAAAACTTTACCCGCAAACAAGTAAACTTTGGATTGCCTCATAAAAAGCTTAAAATAATAGAAGATTTGTAACACTATCATTAATATAAAAGACAGTTATTTTGATAAAAACAAAATATAAATTTTGGATCTTTAAGGTGAGAATTGAATCAATCATTATATAGTTCTGCGAATACCACAGCGATCTAATTTGTAATGTAAAAGACTATGGTTAACGCAATCAAAAGCTTCGTGGCGTAAGTAGCTACTAAATAAGTTGACGAACTATTTACGTAAACATTACAAGTGCACACAGGGGTTGTATTAAAAGAAGAAAATAGCATCGGTAGAGGAATATACAATTCACGAAGCTGGTAATCATACAGTCTGAACTCTCTCAGAGGGCGAGTGCTCCACATCCACGAGCGCAAACATGACCGACTAATGCTTCCCTATAAACGGCGAACCTCATACAATAATTATTGTTATTTCATTCACCGTTCACTCAGTAAGTGTTACAGTTTGTGTATTTAAATTTGTTATTAAACATTTAAATAAGTACGATACATAGCTACACTTGCGCAAATATTGAAAAACATGCGGGTTTATTGTGGCAAACATTGCAAGTTTTACGCCACAATTCCGCTCAGCGGAACCTACAACTATTTGTAATGGCATTAGCTGCAATTGTAGAAGTAATTTTTTTTATGTGTAGTTTTCACTTTGTAAGTTTTTTGTAAAGCCGAAGCATCTACGTATTTCATACTCTTACGGGATGGCATTAAATTTATGGATTAGGTAGTGCATAAAGATACTGCAACCTTTTCTGCCAAGACATTCTAAATTTTGTATGTCTGCTAGCACTATAAACAAAGTTACTTGTACAACAGGATACTCCTCATTAAAGAAAGCAATTAAACGTAAACTTATATATGAATATACCAAACAAATCGCTATTGCTTTGTTTTTTGCTTTAAATGTGCACAAGGAAATTTTTCATTACGTACACATGCATGCATTCTTAGAAACGAAGAAGGTATGAAATAAGTAATAATGTTACATCATCAGCTTGGATAATGTATGCATACGTTACGTTTTGTACTGCACGAAGCACCACTTCAATTTGTTATTAGAACTAAATACGCTAGTTTTGGTATTAATAAAGAAAACGAGCAAATAGACAGGCAATATAGGAAAAAACACAGAAAATGGGATGTTTCTAATATACTTTTGTGTTATAAGCAGGGGATACATAAAGTGTTGAATTTAATTATTGTGTTTCTATCTTACACATTGTGATAAGACAATTTTATTTGTTAAAAAAAAGAAAATGCAATCATCAACGATCATCGTGTACATTGAAATTGACACGATTTACTAATTTAAAACGTAATTATATTGTTTCAAATTAAGTTTATTCAATGTATGTTGAGGTTTACTATTCACCTGTAGCAATAGGCTTCATATTGAGGGCGCTATTGTTTATAATTTTTATAAACAATCTACTGTACAACATATCAGATTTTGTGACTGTATACGCCGACGATACATATATCATTGTGACTGACAATGATAGACTCGAACTTCTTGTGAATTGTGGATAATAATGGTAAAATTATGCTATGTGGAATTTCCGTAAATACTAAACAAAATATTTTTAACTGAAAGCACTAGTGGTTATTGCATTTTAATGACGATTTTCTATATTAAACCGATTAACATATGTTCAGAAACTAATTTTACCTGTTTTGAAATTAGGCTATTTCTTCAAATTACTGATGTATGCAGAGGTATTACCTCAACAATGTGCGATTGTTTTATGTATAAAGTATATAGAAATAAGTGAACGCTATTCTGATCAATTAATAAATTCCTAGATGTACACGTATTTACATGTATCTTGAGAAAATGTGAGATTTCACAACACGCGATAACGTAATATTCGCTGGTGTAGCATATAATAGAAAGTATAAGTTAAAAAAGTTGAAGACAGTTTGAAGACTATAACCATAACTTAATTGTTTTAAACAATTAGTAATGGTAGATATGCACACTTAAAGTTACGTAATTACTAGTAATCGGAATACATTTTCTTTAATACTCTTAATGTTGATGTTTGAAAATTTTAAATATTGCAAGAAAAATCACATTGAAGACATGTACACTACCGTTCATATATTTGGGGACGACTAAGAAAAACTCCGAAAAATAAGCAAAATTGAAATATTGACAATTGATTGTGTTTTGTATGAAAGAGTATACATTTCTATATGCATGAACGTAATTTACAACAGTATTCTCTTCTATCCCATCAAATTTATAACGCATTTATATTCTACCGCAGCATCAGGCAAAATTCCTTTTAATCCCTTTTATGGGGTTATAAAAGTAAACTTGAAAATATTGTCGAATATTTCCACAAAGGAATAATGTGAGATTCATAGAACACTTAGTACAACAAACAAAGCAGATACGTCTTGTATTTAAAATAAAATCGATCTTGATAGTAGTTTAGTTTAAATTTAACTATCGTAATAAATGGGTGGTGCTGAAATGGCAGAACGAAAAGAAATTTCCATCGAAACGCGTTCTGCTATTATTACTTTACGTAATGAAGGATAGTCAATGGCAGTTATTTCGAAAAAATTAAAAATATCGAAAAATGGTGTATTTACAACATTAAAACGGGTGGCGGAAACGGTTTTTTTGGCTGATAAGAACGGTCTGGATGCAAAAAAAGGGCAACAGCTGCTGAAGATCAGTTCACGGTTCTTGTTTCAAAAAGAAACAGATTCCTAACGGCTCCGGAAATAACGTTGCAAGTCAATGTTTCACGAAGAAATCCTATTTCGCATTCGACCGTGAAACGAAGATTAATTGCGGCAAGCTTAAAGGGACGAGTAGCTGTCAGAAAACCGCTTTTGAAAGTTCAAAATAAAAGAAAAAGATTGCAGTTGGCACAAGAACACAGACACTGGACATTCGAACAGTGGTGCAACGTGCTGTGGACAGATGAGTCCAAATTTGAAACATTTGGCTCCAAACGGAGGACGTTTGTTAGGCGACAGGTTGGTGAAAGAGTTAGTGAACAGTGTATTTTACCTACAGTGAAGCACGGTGGAGGTAACGTAATAGTTTGGGGTTGTTTTGCGGGAACAGCTGTAGGTGATTTAGTAAGAATACAGGGAATACTTCGTAAAAAGGGCTATCTCAAAATATTACAAGAGAATGCTGTACCAAGTGGGGAACGATTACGAGGTCGAAACTTTACGTTTCAAGAGGATAACGACCGTAAGCATTCTTCTCGTATATGCAGAAACTATCTAGTATTTCTGGAAGAAGAAGATTGATTAAAAAGAATGATTTGGCCACCTCAGTCTCCTGACCTGTCGCCTATCGAGTTAATATGGGATGAACTGGACAGAAGGATTCGCCAAAAAGGAGTGACTAGTTCACAAGATTTACGGAGAAAGCTCCAACAAGCATGGACCGAGATCCCAGCAACATTTTTGAAATCTTTAATTCTAAGAATGCCACGAATATGTACCGCAGTAATTAAGTTAAAGGGTGGACATATAGACGAAAAATCCGTATAGACCTAATTATAATTAGTACAACATTTCTTTTTGGAATATTTTTAGTTTTGTATAGTATACTCAATGTACAGAAGTAAATTAAATTACAAATGACTTTTTGTTTTTATCCGAATTAAAAAAAAACTGTATTTTTTAATCGTCCCCAAATATATGAACGGTAGTGTACATGCGATATTCCGGTGATTGGCAACCAATAGTCCAAGGATCGTTGGTACCTACTACATGAGAAAATATCAATGGTCCGTAGGGACGTGCTTGTAGATGTAAAAAATTGAGAGCTCAACTACTAACCCGATTATACGAGTTGCCTTATTAAATTAGCTTAAAATATCTTTAGAAATGAAATTGTTTTTGTGGCAAATGAGAAGAGTTAAAAATGTACATATGTCGTCCATTATTAATGAATAAATGTGAGAGAATGATGCCGATAGATAGAAATTCTTGTCGAACAACACTTAAACTGGCTATGAGAAATACAAGGTTTTTTTTGTAAAACTGGGAAGGTTCCTTTCTCACAAACTCTGTTGAATATTGAATAGCCACCGGTTTCGAGCTAATCGCCCAGTTGTAATGAGCAATCAATATACATTTTTTATTTATAGGTTTTACATTAAACATTAATTTAATTTATATGGCATACCAGTGCAGTAGTACATCCTCTAAATTAATTTAATGTTTAAAATATTACAATAAGACTCTAAATAAAAAATGAGTTAATAACGCAAGGTTAACGTTTTTATAAATGACTTCATGTGTGGGATCTACTTGTTTTTTTTTTTTGGCTAAACGAAACGAATAGAAAATTAAACAATTTTTAGTTACAGTTATTTTGAATTAAAAAAAAATAAAAAAATAAATTAAAATACGTTTCACATAAATATATTGAAAATATTAAATATCTTGAACAATGGACTTATCGCAATCCCTAACCGATAGCTATATTGAAATTTTAACGAAATTATTCGGGTTTAAGTAATAAGATAAAAACGGATTTACTTAATGGACCTTTTAAGTTTTCCATTGAAATAGCTTCATATTAACTTGAAGCTTTCAATCCGTTATCGAGGAATTTCGAAAATAATTCTTGTTGTCGAAACTGGTTTATTCCATCCCCTTCTTCTTTCAATTTCCATAGTTTACTATTTGAATTAAATCAAATAACACCCTTGGTAACTTTGAAATCTTCTTCTTGTCTACATGCGTAAGAGAAAGATGAAAAACCGCAAATGGGGCAAATTGGAGGCAAGAGGTCGTCGCCTCGTAATAAAATGAAACTAAGTGTATGTAAACAAATGTTAAAATAAAACACTTTCTAACGTGAGTAAATAAATATCGTAACGTAACATTTCTTAATAAATTTTACATAAAAATATTATTCGTATCTATAGATTCGTTGATGCGAAATAAGTGAAAATGTGTGTATCATTAGGTATTATCGTAGTTGTAGGTGAAGGTACATGAAACTACGGCACCCTGTATATGGACATGTACAAACTTCTTGGATCATGCGAATACATTTAAAGCGTTTTTAAAATTGGATAAGATTTTGAAAATATTAAATAATAGCCTGTACCATACAGCTGGGAACTGTTGTCGATCATTGTAATGTTATTCATTGTTATAAAACAATCTTTAAAGATTATAATCACTATTATTAACACCCATGATGTGCGTGTTTCTCAATAATTGCGTTTTATAACTAAATAAATATAATTTTAACTGTGGGTATTATGACAGTATTGAGTTAATAATAATGTTAAAATACATTAATACGCGACAGCTACAAATATTTACTTTCGTATTATAAGAATCTAATAAATTTTGCATACTCTGCAGAAAAGCAATTGCTCTTGTTTACCGAAGATTACATTATGTCTGTAAAATTTGAAATAGGCGCTTCACATAGTGTTTTTCTAAGAATTGTGTTTAAACAGTCCTTACTGCCATACAGAATCCTCAAATTACAAAAGGTTCTTCTAATTAGGCGTGGAACATATTTTTTGAATCGCATTTTAAAGATGTGTCGATATTTTCTGAAAGTTCTCCTGGCCAAATAAAATAAGTCTAAATATAAATAAAGTTACAACCTAATAGAGGAACGGCTAACATAAGCTTACCTTGCGACACTTGCATAAAGGAATTTAGTATTTATTTAATTAATTATGGAGGAACTCTACAAAGGGCGCGATGGTGATTGAATGAGAATGTATTTGAAATAAGTAATAGTCTTGTAGGTATTCATTATCTTTGTTTTCAGAATACAGATAATTTTCGTATCTTTAAATTGAATATATTGAATACTAATTGTAGCAATATTTGATTGCTTCACATTTAGTATTTCATACACTTAATTCGAACTGTTTTCGTTTAAAGATATAAGCTCGTTTTAAATGAAACGCATGCATATCATCCATTTGAAGTATCAAAATAATAATATGTAACTTTGAATTAAGTATTTATAGTTATATGTCAATAATTAGAAACGAGAATGCGATATACATAATAGCGTAAATAAAAAATGTGGGTTCCATCGCGAAACTTTTAAGGGCCCTTCTAAAATACGTAATACCCATCTAGAAATGTTAGCGGATCTATTGAATCGTTTATAAGTCAGAATACAGACATTGGTAGATATTTGTATTTATATTTATTTAAATGTTGCGTCAATCGTTCATGCTAGGAAAGCAACACTTTAATTATTTATACTTATTGAACTACTAAACTACAGAAATTCTTGAAATCTTTATTAGAAGCTTTTGACGAATAAAGCACAATGCAAGGCAAACATGTGAAAATGATTAGACCTTTGCACCATTTAAAAATGATTTTCTTAAACAAGGTCCTTGTAAATTCTATTAACGGTGCGTAATAAAAAAAAGAAAAAGTTGTCAATAAATAAATTCCTTGCGTAAATGTATACAATAAATAAATGTTTTGTTATTAATACACAATACAATACGTAAATTAAGAAATACCTTCGTCGTATGTGCAAATGATGTAGGGATATGTAAATTGGAGAAACTTCAAACCAATCTCATCTATCAGGTGTATAACTTTCTTTAGCAAGCACCGAAGAACTTGTATCACTAAAGCATTTCATCTAATCGATTCACGCAAAGCGACTGCTAATTTTCTACTGGCACACATGTATTCCTTTGAGGAAATATCAGAGCTATTATAGGTTAAAGTGAATGAGTTTAGTGTGACATCACTGGGAAAGGTAAATCCACGTAACTGCCGCTTCGAGAGAAATTACGTATCACACGAAGCATTGCAAAAACAATCGTGCAACATGTTTGTTAGTGTTTGAGTACGTAAGTTATTGGTGTTTTAATGCATTCTTTAAGCAAAGTTGCCGATATTTCTACGGTACTAACTTCTTTTAATCGCGTTATATATTTAATAAGTACAAATACGAAAGTCGAGTACATTGCCGTTTTCATTGAGTATATTATTCGGCAATATTCCAAGACGCCAATTGAAAAGGTCGACAATTTGTACTATTGGAAGCTATTACAGATTATGAAGTAAGCAATTTAATGGAATAGTTTCTACAATACTTGTATGCATTGTTTTTTTTTTATTTATAACATGAAACATGAATTGTAAATGAATTGCGGGGGACTGTACCGTCAATAGGCGAATTTATTATATTTTAGATTCATCTTTTGTTCTTATCTTATTCAACAAATGCACAAACTGTAACATTTTCTGAGATTGATATTTAAAAATAAAGTATTCTCTATTTCAACGCGTCAAATAAACCCAAAAGAGTATTGTTTGGCACATTATTAAGCGATTTTTCACCAATGGCGAAACGTGTTTGGTTAATTTCGTATTTAAAAGCGTTCAATTTATATAAAAAGCAAATACTAAACTTATTAAATATTCAATTTATGCGAAATAATTAGCAGTTTGATTTTGTTTGCATTACTTGTTAACTGACTCGATTTAACTTATTCTAATTTTTACAGTGTAAAGACACACACGCGTAACTTCCCTTTTTTTTTCACAATGAAGTAATGAATAAAAAACAGTTTAACATCTAACGAGGGAAATAGGATATTGCAGCAATTAATGTGTGTCTTCGGCCGTTCAAGAATAAGTAGAGTGGGCAAATTCGGGTGCACACCATCGGCGTAGCTAACAAATGGACTATTGCATGAGAAGGGAGTCAGTATGCAGAGATATATTATCGCTAACGGTGCCGTTTCGGTGTTACACATAAAGAAGTTTTTAAGGTGGATTTTCTAGATTATGAACCGATCTCGATAAAGGATCTCTATGTTACTGAATAAACACGGGAAATTGCCATCTCTAGTCATGTGTATAAAAAATAAAATCGAGAGTGTATATAATTCGATGATTAAAAAAAAACTTACCGTTTTAAGCGTCTTCCGTGACTTGAAAAACTGGAGAAGCGAGATTAACTATTTTTAATATAAGGTGCGTTTCCAAAATTATTTCTGCAAAACGCGTTCGCCGTGAGGAAAATATGTTCTTGTAAAAAGAAAACGATCGCTCTACATCTAGTGATGTTATATTTGCATAATTAAAAAAAAATCTTTGAAACAACTTAACGCATCTGTAGACGAGCCTTCCCAAATTTGTCTAAGTGTGGCAAAATCTTTGTCTAAAACACTTTCAAACTTAATTAAAACACACTCATTTTTTTGCGTCTTCTACCGAACAAAGCTGTGCGTGTACATCTTTCACAATTTGCAGTGCTTCCTCTAACGGCAGTGAAGAATTTTGTAATTTTTCTATTGCTTGCATTACTCCGATGTGATTGCCGTGAATAGTTTGTAAATCACTTTTAACCTGACTATCTTCAATTTTTTTCTGACTTTTTGATAGCTGCACATTCTTTCCGATTGAATAATAGGACCACCTTCTTACTCTCAAAATATTTATGATAGTAAAATGCTGCTTGTAACCATGTTCCCCAACGTCTAAGGATCGGCTGTGGTGGTTCAGGGGTATGAGAACACAGTCTGTGAAATTCGCGAATACGTTTTGGGATTTCAGAAACACTGCTTTTGTACTCGCAAGCATGTTCGTCGAGATACTCTTCGTATACCTACATATGTTTTCCTAAGTTAGTGTTTCTTCGGGCGATTGATTAATAATTTTTACTCTCAATTCTATATTTTTAATGGTAGATAAGGAATTATGTTAAGCTTCGCACAGAGTAGTTTCTGCAATCTCACACGTTCACAACAAAATTCTATAATGGTTCGATTTCTTTCCGGAAGATAAATCAGGCACAAATTGAGACGTCGGTGCACACGTTAATAAACAAATTTTAAATTTATTTGTATAATTTTAGCAAATTAAAAATATTGCATACCGTAGTCATAAGACAATATTACCTTTATTTAACAAAGTGCTGCATTAGATTAGCGCAACTAAATTGAGACAAAGAGGCAAATGGCAATGAAGTGACGTATGACAAAGTAAATACATAATCATAAACTGAACTTTCTGTAAAAAGTGTTATTTAATGTGTCGTTTAAACAAATATGTCTGCATATTCTAGGAATTTATCCAATACCGCATTGTATAACGTACCTCGCATACTGATTTTTTTTTAAAGATAATTATATACAACATATCCACTTATACGTAATTCCTTGCGTTTAAAAACAAATCTTGTATCGTGCGCAATGCTGTGCAGAGATCATCTTTGAATAATTTTTATTAGAAAACTTCTTTAAATTGTTTGGGGAAGGAATTACCCTGCATTCACGGAGACAATTTCACTCGGAACTTCTTATCTACAAATTGTACAATGTATACTTTCTTCAACTGTTTAGATTAATATATCATAAAAATGATAAATACGTTTATCTCAAAACAAACGCATTACAAAAAAACCCAAAGAAAAGATAGTATCTACAAGATGAGAAGTCACTTCTCAGCAACTAATCTCTAGCAAATAACGTTTTCTCTGATTGGTAAACTATTACAAAATTTATAATGAGTGAACTATTCCTGCCTCACACATTAACTTTACGAAGGTCTCGAGTATGTGCTTCAGAAATGCAGTGAAGATTCTTTCTATACCAGTTCCTGCAATTCTGCCGATTTACTGTTCCGCGTACCTCCGGAAGTCTGAACTCAGGTTAATGCTTAATGCACTAATGAACAATATTGATTCTGTGCTATAAGAATACTAAAGCTACGTAGTACATAGAGTGTCATTTCGCTACAATTCTTTGCATATATCATTAATTGCATTACAGGCTAATGTGATTTACAGAATTGCAGAAAGTATGAAAAAAATTAGCCCAGTCACATGTATAAACACAACATTAATGTAAAAGGTACTAAAAATGATTGTATGAAAAAACAAATATAATTTCTTATAACGCACAGGAAGCAACATCTTTTCGTATATCTGCAGTGAACAGTTCACAAAACGATATCTGATTAAAGGAAGGCGAACAGAAATTCCCCGCTTTATTTTAGTTGTTGCTTTACACTAATAGAACAAATTACGTAATTATCGTAAAAAAGTATAAAAGCTACTCTATTTCGTAAACTATTACTCGAACTGTAATGCAATTTTCCCTTGACGTCACGTTTGGATATCAATTAGCATAGAAAGAAGCAAATTATTGCTTTTGAAAGTAACTTCCAGTTGCTTAAGGTAAATACGGTTTTACGAAGAACGAGGCACGCGAAATTACTTATTCAAAATTGTTAAGAATTTAATAATAATGTTGAGTTATGTCTATTGCTACATGTAATTGGAAACAAAATTGCCAATGTGTAGTCCACTTTCCCACTATATGCGATAAATATAATTAATCATTACAGTGCTAGAAAATTCTAATTCTACACTCATTGAATTGAATCAACCACATTGTAGTTAATTCAATTAAAATATATGTTTGAATACGAGCAAATAAATATTATATTGTTTCAAATAAATATCATATTGCTCTAAATAAAATATAGTTGGGTTAACCAACCCCTTACCTCCTATTCCACAACGAAAACTACTGGAGCTTATGCAATCCAATCGAAAATATCTATTTTTGCGAACAGGCATATTTAACGTAAGGAGATCTGTGTTTGAAAGATCTAGTCATCCATGCAAACAATAACTGTCCAGTTGCAGCTGCCCTGTTAACAAAGACGTTAATAGGATAAATAAGCTCCACGAAGATATTAATCGATTCCAAGGAGCCTGCAACGTTTCACTCCACATGTCCTAAGGATGGATTAGTAATAATTAGAAACCTGTCCGTGATCAGCTTGGACAACTGCGAGATTAAAATTGACGCACTAAACAGCAGCCTTTTTGAAGAAAGAATATTTGCGCTACCAAAACTAAACATAAGCCTACCTCACAAATCCGCGCAAAACCCGCTGCGAATATCTCTCATGGACCAAAACGACCAATAAATTATTGCCCCAAGTAAATTTTCATTAATAAAACCAATTTAGTTACTTCAGCCATATCGGTGTTTCAGTGTAAATAATAGTTTGTTGCACAGCTTTAGTTTGCTGCACAAGTAAATAGTTAAGACATTTATTTAAAATGTAAGAAATGGCATAAGAACTGTAAAATTTAGCACATAATGTCTTCCTTAAATTACGTCATCCACAAGAGCGTAGCAAGATAAGAGCACCCCTAGATGCCCACGTTGTGTCACTTTTACGCACAAATAAGAAATTGTATCTACTTCGCCTCTTAACAGATCAAGATATTGCTCAGCCCTGCTCAGAGCTTGCCTACCCCTGCTCAAAAATCTGACTTCGCCCATGGTCGTTCACACTGATTTGCTGTAATTAGCTGGCGAAGCGTGTAATTTGTGTTGGAGAGAGTAAAGATTCAACTCAACAACATTCCTAACTTCGATAATCAGTCATCTGTCCTGAAATTCTTATGTATATATATAGTCCGTCTAGAAAGTATCCGGAATTTATTATTTTTCTTGATTTTAATATATTTCTTTTTTGTTACATCCTAAGACAAAAGTAATGCATCAAGTAGGTTGTGCCGACTGTAGGCCATGGCAAAAATCATATAATAACACCAGGTGTCAAATATTGTTGATTATCAACAGGCTTAATATTTGTGAAATAATGTCGCAAGTAGAAAGAAGAAAGTTGGTGGAATATTTGTATAGAAAAGGTGTTCAAAACGTTAAAAAATTAGTGCAATCGACTGAACTCGGAAAAAGTGCAGTATATGAGACAATAAAGAGGATAAAAAATGGGAGAGATATGAGCCATGGACCAGTTTCTGGAAGGCCGCGTAAGATTAGCGGAAACGATCTAAACGCTTTAGTGACTTTAGGACGACAAAACCCGCGCCTTGGGTTTCGAAAATTGGCTAACAGATTTGGAAATCAACGTCAAATAAGAGTGTGTCCGGAAACTATCCGCATTTCACTGAGAAGACAAGGTTACTTATCAAGGAAATCAAAAAAAATCCCTGCAGTGACACCTCTACAAAAGCAAGGAAGAATAGATTTTTGCCAACGATTTCGAGACGATAATTTTAGTGATGATTTTATATTTGACGAAAGTTGTTTTCAGCTTGGTGCAAATCATTTAAAAATCCTATCAAGAGAAAATGTTACCGTTCAAATTTCCAAATTTCCCACAAAAATAATGGTTTGGGGAGCAATCTCTCAGCGTGGTGCTACACTTCTCTGTATAATTGATGGCACAGTTAATAGTGCAAAGTATTGTGAAATTCTTAATGGCTTTCTTGTTGAAACGGCTCATGCTTTATATCCCGAAAAGTGGTGTTTTTAACAGGATAATGCAAGATGCCACACTTCTGCCTACACTAAAGCTTGGATGCTAGAACAAAACTTGGCAACAATTCCATGGCCAGCAGCTTCCCCAGATCTTAGTCCCATCGAAAACATATGGGGACTAATGAAAATGGAAATAGAACGAGCAGCACCACGAAATAAAGAAGATTTGATTCGGTCAGTTTTACAAGCCTGGACCACTATCACCGAAAAGTATAGCGTTGTCCTCGTTTCGGGATTACTTGAACGTTTAGTTAAGTGTTTACAGTTAAATGGAGATTGTATTAGTAAATGAGATGAATTGTTTGTTGCGATTTTATTATTCAAGTAATAAAAATATATACCGTCAAATTATAGCTGTGCTTTTTGTTTTCCGGATACTTTCTAGACGGACTATAGTTATATATATGATTGAATTGGACGACAGGAATTTAGTGGTAGGAAAGAGATGAATTAAAACTACTGTAGTTGGACTTACACTCTTATATTTCACTAACAAAAATACAGTAGTTATTGAAATTACTCAAAACCATCACATTAAAAACACTTCGTTTAACTATGTGACTATTATTATATTGATCATCAGGAACACACAATTAAACATATCAAATGGGAAATAATGCACTAAGATGCACGTGGTAACATACTGCCTATGTAATTCCTCCAATCATTACCACAAAAGGACACTAGCGACCTCAAATTTTTATGAAAGTACCTACACGTTAACTGCAATTAGTCGTGTTTATACTTTAATATTCCATTTTACGCTTTACAAATAAGAATTTAATATGATTGTACAATCCAAGATAACACGAGAAATCCAATGACAATACCCATTTAGTTCTACTTTCCTCCGCTTTTTACGGTTTTAGCTAGCCAACAAGCTAATACAACTCCAACAACCTAAAAAAACTAGAAGTTTACCTGCGGAAATTAATTATATAAAAAATAGTCCCGTAAAGTATGTAACAAAAGTAACCCCTTCTAATTTTTGTAAAAACATCAATAATTATAATAAAAATATTTATTTCAAATATCTTCTTCAAAGTTTCTAGCTGCATTAATTTATTATGAAGAATTATCTAAATGGCAAGATGCCATTTATATCTATTTATCTGCCTTTTGTCACATACTAAAACTGGGCATCCACAGTACCTCAATAAACGCAATGCCTATTCCAACACCAATCAAACACTTTGCATTTGACTGTACTTCCATTTTTATCTCTTCATAGCATCCTGTTGTGCTTAAATAACTATTCTTAGTTTGTAATATTTTACAAACAGCGGATTCTGTTTCGCCGGAGTCCTGTTTTTCACGGCAGCAACTGGTTGGTATCAGTTTCCCTTGCCAATTATTTGGTCCATCTATTCCGCAGCACTTAAACTATAAATATTATTTCTTGTATTTAGCAAATTAAACAGGTAACATATAAACACAGTATTTAGCTCAAATTATTAATTTATTGAGGAAAACATACTATTAAATAAGACCAAAGTACTATCCTCTTCTAAACATACACCAGCAACTTCTGAATTTTTTCATCATTAGCAAAAATACTTTGACATAACAAAAAAAGAATATGTCCGCACGTTACAACTCAGTGAGAAGAATAGAACAACTGATATCACCAAGCAGGAATCTACCGGAACTATACATAAACTGGAATGCAAGTCTGGGAAGAGCTACACTGGTAAAGCAGGAACAAACAATCAATGCAGAGTAAAAGAACATCGTCGTGGCGCGGCGCTTGAATACGCCGTACTAGCCGAGCACATTTGTCCAACAGTTAAACGTAATACCGACTGCAACAATATGAAGATATAAAGCTTACTACCACTTAATCTTTGGAAATTGTGAAGAATCCGAACAATTCTGACCGCGAAGATGTAAAATCAGCGACATATGTAGGGTTAACTCTTCGAGAACACTGACGAAGCAACTTACTTACTTACCAACATACTTGGATGGAAAAACGGAAGTAAGGTGTATAACGGAGATCAAGAGGCAACGATATCGGTCTTTAAACACGGCAGCTCCCGGAAAATTATTCTAGCAGGTTATTATAGTCGAGACTTTTGGTAGTCGTAATTAAAAAAATAATAATAATAATAAACAGTTGTTAGGGCGCTAATAGGTTTTGTCCTGAAAAGATACCATTTTAATTGTATTTCAAGTGTCGATTTAAAACTAATCCAGATGCCAACATAGAATAATTACAATGCACCATTAAATGAAAGCATTGTGAAATCCGGAATATTAAGGTAGTAGTTGGATGTAGGATCCGTGACAGTCAAATTAGACTGTACTGGCTTCACCGTTTTATTGTTATAGAGAGTTCAATAAAATCTTTTTCAGAAGAGTGGCAACTATGCAAAATCGAAAAAATTATTAAATCATTTCTAATGCTTCCATATATAAGAATTCTTGTAAAGAGCATGCGAAGTCCCGTAACATCTGTGTATTAATGTTTTACCTGCTATGCAAAGATCCAACATAAATTTATATATGCCCCGTATAAAAGGAAATTTCTTTGTGGCATTTACAAAAAACACATGCATACCCTTTGCTGCACATTATCCCAAGCATCCTTATCTGCATCTTTAGTACCATATCTATCCATTGATTTTTTTAGTGCTGATTTGAGTCCATCTTGGAAATCACTATTGTAGCAAGCAGCGGCAATCCCCACCGCTAATTCCAATAAAAATATTATCAATAATCCAACAGCAAACTGAAAAATATCCAATTAGAAAAATTGATCGTTTAAATATAAAGCGAAAGTAAATAATATTTTATGTCGCACATTAGAGAAAAAAAATCGTCTCACCACAATGTATAAAACGTAGTATTTCAGTTATTATTATATAGGGAAGAATATAAACGTGAACTTACTGCTATTAGCAGATTATATGATTCCCTTATCGCACCAAAGCATCCGAAAAAAGCAATTAAGAATACAATAGTCCCCGTTATTATAAGGACCACTGGAGGTGCAAGTAGTCTATTTTCTACAAAATTATGGAAATCTCCCACATTGGCGAGGACCAAAGCTCCCGTTATGATGATCCCTATGCCGGATATCTAAAATAAGAAAAATTGTAGGTATAAATTATATGGTTTTGATTACACATGGTCGTAGAGTTGCGAATGGGGCGGGTCGGCTCGATTTTACCTCTTTGTAACTAGGGTGAATTGAAATATATCAAATGCGAGCCAGGCAAGGTTTTCTTTTTTTTACCCTAAAAATATACGTATATAATTTCGAAGCCGAACGCGCTTGTCGGGCTTAAAGGGGTTGTGAGACTATATGGTTTTATGAGGCTTAAAGGGGGCGGCGCCCGAAAAAAGTTTGATAGACTCACAAATGGCAAAGTGGTGGGTACACGTATGTCTGTTAGGACCAGGGATATACATAAATCTCAACATGTCTACTCGTCTCTAAAAAATTATTATGTAAAAGAAAGGAGGTGTGGCATATATTAAAAATCAATAATTTTCGATCAGAATTGATAACAATCACTAGTAGAAATAACATGAAAATATTTTATATGAAAAAGCTGCGCGGCAACAAAGCGTAATGCTTGGAAAATAGGTTAAGTAACTTGTTTTTGAAACGTTTTTAGAATAAAATAACATTTAACTGTGAGTTGACCAAGCGCAAGTTACAAGTACACATTTTTGTGTTTACTGCCTGGTAAGTGACAACGATTTTCATTACACCCCACGGCTCATAAAAGCATGGCACATACGTACCAGTATTAACGAAGCTGACCAACTTAAATATTCAAATTACT
Organism: Oryctes borbonicus; assembly: GCA_902654985.2. Classification (NCBI taxonomy): domain Eukaryota; kingdom Metazoa; phylum Arthropoda; class Insecta; order Coleoptera; family Scarabaeidae; genus Oryctes; species Oryctes borbonicus. Next base: position 4,920,126 of record LR736876.1, read on the forward strand.
GTCATAAACAAAGTATTTTAAAAATAGTAAGAAACCTACTTCTGGAAATGTTTATGGTTAAATGTACACTGCCGTTCAGTGAAGTTCGGTCATACAATAAAAATCTATTATATACACTGTATACAATTATTAATACGTAAAATTAGAAAAATATTAAGCATACACTCTTTTCTAATGGATTAAAGCCATAAATTATTATGTAAAGTAGAAATATTGCGACAACCACAATAAAGTCCCTTTTATTATCATTCCAAGAATTTCTCGGAAGTACCGATCTTTTGAAACGGGTCGTTTGGGGATTATTAACGAACAATACATTTAGGAAATATACCGCAGTATCATTCTTGTTTATTTATCACAGGCGTAAAGATATAAATTTGCTTCGTTTTACTGTTAAACGTGTGTTGGTGTGCATCTGACGTTTTTGCACGAAAGTTTTAAGAAAATTTACTTCAAAATGGCACGTGGTAAGCCTACCAGTGTAGAAAAACGTTCATGCATTATTACGCTGTTTGAAGAAGGATATTCGGGGCGACAAATTGCTGAAAAAATAAATATGAGAAGTCCAACAGTAAATGACATCATAAAGCGATATCGGACAACTGGAACTATAGAAAATCGTGTTCGTCCTGGAGCATCTAGGAAAACAACAAAAGCTGAAGGTTTGAGAATTGTATTATTAAGCAAACGCAATAGAAAATTAACAGTGCCACAAATAGCAGCCGAAGTCAATCGCGGCCGTGAAGAACAAGTTTCGGCGAGTACGGTAAAACGTCGACTTCAACAAGCGGACCTTCATGGACGCATTGCCATTCGAAAACCCTTATTACGTCGGGGCAACAGAGCAAAACGGCTACAGTGGGCCCGTTCTTATCTAGATTGGTCGCTAGATGATTGGAAACACGTGCTTTGGAGTGACGAGTCAAAGTTTGAGGTTTTTGGGCAAAATCGACGAATTTATGTCCGAAGATCTAAAACCGAAAAGTGATCCCGAACTGCATTGTGCCTACAGTGAAGCAAGGGCGTAGTTCTGTGTTAGCGTGGGGATGTTTCTCCTTCGCTGAAACGGGAGATTTATGCAGAGTGCAGGGTGTAAGGAGGAAGGAAAATTATTTTGCAATACTCCAGAATCATGCAGTGCCATCAGGATTGCGTATAATAGGCCGTAACTTTACATTCATGCATGACAACAGCATGCAAGAAGAACAGCACACCCTGCAAGTAATGACATGGCCCCCACAAACCCCAGATTTGAACACTATAGAGTTGTTGTGGGATGAACTGGACAGGAGGATCCGAAAAATATGCGTAACTTTACAAGAACATTTATGGAATATTCTGCAACATGAACGGATTAATATTCCACAATCCATTTTAACAAAACTTATCGAAAAAAATGCCTAAAATAGTTCGAGCGGTGATTAACAGCAAAGGAGGTTTTTTCGATGAAAAAAAAGTATAATGTTGAGTATGTTATATTAGGCCAGGAAAACTTTTTATTTATTAATTTTTGTCTTTTTTACCTGTACATACAATAAAATTGCTTTTGTTTTTAGTTTCGTTTGTTTCTGTAACCTTTTTATGTTTTTTACCAACCGACCGAACTTCTCTAAACGGCAGTGTACACGCACGTCATTAACTGATTGAAAATCAAAACAGAAAGCAATATCTGCATTCGTCTCGTAATTAAAGACTCACAGGGTTATTCTTTATTAATGTGATGTCGCAACATTCTATGCATTTTATCAAAAAACCTTATCTGTGTAAAAACTTTACATTTAATTTAGTAAAGAACGACATATTTTAGGTAAAGTAAAACAAACTATAAACAAGTGAATAACATTTTTATTGTCAACAATGTCGCGAACAATATTTTTAGGTGGGGACAAAGCTTTACTGGTAGGCATTCCATTTTGCATTGTACACAAATATGCAGTCATCCTTCAAACTTATGAATATCGGCGCATTTACACCCACAATCGATACAAATAATTCGTCTTCTGAAATTGGACGAGTGGAAACATAAAAGATAATAAAGGATAGCATCAGAACGCCCTTTACAAGAAAACATAAATAACTGCGATTAGAGCGTAGGAATTGGCTTAGGTGTGGCACTGTCCTACTTTTTCTGTAGCTATGGCATTAAATAATTATGTGCTGCGTGTTTCAGTTAAAATTTACAAAAAAAAGCACAATAATCAAATAACTTTAATCAAGTAATTAAAATGGAAAAGATTAATTCTGATATGGTTATTTTGTCGCGCTTCTCTTAAAACTTGATTTCTTAAAAAGCAGTCTTTATTAGAACAATAAAATACAGTGATTTTTTTTCTAAAAAAGACTATTAAGTATCCAATTAATGTAAGTATCTTTGTATGTATAAGTGGTTTTCATGGTTACAGATGTTATTAGCCTAAAACACGCCAGGAGCCAAATAAAAGAAGCATGTAACAACGTATACATTTCAAAAATCTAGTAGGCCATTTTTGATACCTACTAAATTGAAGGAAGAAAATTGTAGGGTGGTTCTACGGTTTATTAAAAATCAACACGCCTATCTATGTTGATTTATAGTGATAACGAGTAAATGTTTATGTGCATAAAATAATGTTAACACATTATCTTCAACGAATATCTTTACAAAAACAAAAGTTTTATAGTTATTGCGTCGTGGTACTCTACGTATTTAAGCAACAAAATTGTTTGGCAATTTCATAGTGGATTTGGATGAATTGAAGAAGTGCATCCAAAATCTTAGTTGTTCATAGAGTATTCCATAAAAAAAAAACTTATATCATATGCAACGGAAACTGATCTGCCCGTGTACTTGAGTATAATTTATATTGCGGAGGATTTGTCTCGAAACGTCCTTTATTTGAAAAGTTTTCGTCCATTCACACACTAAACGAACACTCTATATTTAACCTGCATTTAACTACCGAAGATTGTCTAAGCATTGAACTCACTACTTACATAGTATTGCAAGCATATAAAAAAATAAAACCCAAACATTTCTTTTTGGACAAAAACCTAAAAACTTGCGAGCATCATTAAATCCTTTTTATGAAGAATCGAAATTCATCAACCTGTAAAATTCTGCGCAATTTCTTTTGATCATAGCCCAGACATTGCAATATTCAGAGTATCATTGAAGTTACCGCGATAATACCACTAATTTTCTACTTGCTCGAATTGTATTTAATAAAAATTTACTTAGAAGCTCATTTTGTGTAGAGAAATAAATCATAAGGCAGGCTAATTGTATTTGTAAATAGCCATTAAGTACCGTCTTGACGTTTTCGGAATGTGGCTATGTTATTCTCGAATTCTCACCCCTATTGGACAGTAAACTAATCCCACGTGAATGATATTATCAAATCGATTATGATATTTTTCAAGCAGTAAAAAATGTGGAAAATCTACACTTGATTTGTATACAAGAAGAAAAAGGATAAGGCTTCCAATTTCTATAAATTTTAATAAATTGTGTTTTTTTGAATAGTGAATTTACGTCTTTATATTTACTTTTTCTTACATTTTCTTCCTAAAAATTATTACATGTTTCAATTTACACCTAAAGTAATAAGATAATTGTAAAGGGAGAAAGAACATTGTGTATAGTGGAAAATATTAAAATCTTACATGTAATTTCACCAAATTGCTTTTCTGAGTGCATTCTGATTATTAATAGAAAAGCTATTTAAAATAATTTGATTTATTAAAAATCGTTCACATTCACCCGCCTTACACTATATGAAAATGGTTGATTTAAATCCGAAAAATCGAATCACAAACAGTAACATTCCCTGCTTCCTTATCTCAAATTTCTTGTCTGCAATCCTATAACCTTACCATACAATATATTTTCGGAAAGCTAACTAACGACCCTTACTACAAATCCACTAAGATGTAAATATAAGTGTAAGTGCGAATTAGACATTTTTTAAAAGTACATTTTTCACTTTTTCGTTGGACCATCGTTTCCTTGTTTTCTTCAGTTTAAATTTGTGAAAAATAAAATTGTTTGATAGTCAGTTTGGTCAACAAAACTATCTATCATCTAATCGCTAGTACATAAGTGAAACATTAAGTGTGTAACAAGTACTGAAATATGGTGCAATAAAAATACATCTTCAAGACAAAACTATCATTTACAAATATACTTACTGCGAATATTAAATTAAATATAAATAACGTATACTTAATGCAATTCATTCCGCAACTTTCCATTTTGGGGTAGCCACCTATTATTTCTATAGTAAAACTTCACCAACGATTTTTTCAGGTTCAACACTGAAACTACACACAAACACAGAGCTAGCGATTTCAAAGAATCCAGTCGTACAGTTTAGCGGTTTAGCGCCTGCTCCACTTACATATTATAACCATGTTTATCGTTTACTTTTACCACAAATGGTTACCATAACTACAATCGGTTTATACTACATAAATAATCGCATTCATCTACAATAACATGCAGTAACATTGTCATTATTTTCTTTTATATTTTATTAAAAAAAAAAGAATATGGATACAACTACTAAAACATCTTTGTTTTTTTTTTTTTTGGAATCATGTCTTTATTTAGCATAATCAATAATAATTATTATATATTTAAACCATTTGATCCTAAACGAGGGACAGGGAATGTTAATATAAACATTTTCTACAGAGTGTCACAGGATAAGCTTATATCAGGAACTAAGCAGGTCCAAAATTTGTAAATTTACAGACTTATTTTGTTTGAGGGGGGCTAACTTTTAGAAGATATCGGTACTACTATTCAACTTCCTATTTCACCGGAAGTAGCGTCACTTAATTTTCTTAAATGGATTGAACTAATTTTTATAAAACATTTGAATTCAGCAATGCATTTTATTTGAATTGAAATTGAAAGTAATTATTACTGTGAGGTCTTGTCTCTAATATATTAGACAACATTATTTTTCAACATAATTATCGTGCCCTTAAAGACAAGTATTCCACATATGTTACTTTTTTCAAAAACTCTTATTCGTTTATGCAGTAAAGTCCCGATGAAAGAGAATACCATGCGACAACCTTTCCTTTTCTTTATTCTTCAATACAATTAGGAATTTGTTTAATTAACGTAGCGCCATATTGACCTGTGATTTTCTGACTACGTTCTAGGTAATCAATTAATAAATTTCCCTCGGCATTCCAGAAAATGGTAGTCATAATCTTAACCGCTGACGGTTGACCCTAAAGACTGGAGATCCAAGTGGTGGAGCCACGCCTCATCAAATGTAGCAAGCTGACCCAGAAATTTTTTAGTTAAACCATGTCAAATCTGCTTCTGAAGTCGAGACACTCTGCGCTTTTGTTTCTGAAGTCGGAACTTTTGGGGTACTTATAGTGCAGACAGCGTATGTTGTTGTATGCACCGGCGGATCGGCACTTTTAGAACCCAAATTTTGGCCTTTTGTTTGACAAATAACAAATATATTGTGTTATTATGGGAACCTCTTTTAAACGCTTATTGTGTTAGGGACAATGAATACTGGATAACCTTCGGAAGACTTTTTTACTTCTATCATATATGACAACATTACAATTTTCCCGGTCTGCTTCTATTAGCTACAGGATCAAGTACGTTAGTACAATTTAAAATCATTTTAATAGACTTTCTTTGAGAGAAAATAATAGGATAAAAGAATTAGGAAGGCCAGGACCTCAACTAAATTGGAACAAATAACGATAAAAAGAGCTGAACATAAAACATCCACACGACGTGTTGCCGTGGAGATTTAATAAAAGAAATGATTGGATGATTGTTCTCGATGCGGGTTATATAATATTGTGTCTGGATCATTAAATTTTAGTTGGGCTAGAAATTGAATCTGGTGTGAAAGATCTACATTATTTAGCCAGAAACATGAAGAATTTCGTAGTCATAGTGATATCTGTTCAGTATTTATTTTATTCAGTAATACAATTATTATGATACAGCTACGACAATATATTGTCGATTATAAGGAGAAAGTTAAGAAATTTAAATTTTGTTGTGCTTTTGAACTGGCTCTTGGAGATTATGATGATAGTGAGAAATCGGAATATTGTGGTATATTTAAGGAATGAATGAAGGAATGAACGGTTTTTCCGTTAATTTGAATCCAACCTTGTATGCAGAATAAACATTTCACGTTAAAAATTGCGACTTAATTGCGTGACGAAACTACAAACGTAACAAATTGGTGCTAGGTCAAATGGTGATATAGCTTTAATGGTAGAATCTATGAGTACTTTTGGAGATTGAAACGAATCCAGAATGGACTGGTTTCAAGCACACATTAAAAATAAATATTCTTGTGCACATTATATTCATTTAGAGTTACCAGATACGGTTTGCCTATCGCAGGACGCTTTCTTTTAAAAGTACCGACAAAATCCGGGCGCTATCATATTTTTATACTAATTTAGTTTTTCTTCAAAAATTAAACTTATAACTTATACCGCAAAATGAAATATTAAATATGTGAACCTTTAAGACTTTATTTTATATTTCACCACGCTTCCACAATGTACTTACAGTACAAATCACGAATCTTTGCCGTTACGTCATAGATTGATCGGTAAAGTGAAGACAAGCGTAATATTTAAAAATCGGAAGTACACGTATGTACAAGTGAGATAGTAACGC